>BQMF02000480.1:0-316714 GCA_027922465.2 Turritopsis dohrnii | reverse complement strand
TGGACCAGTTGAGATACACAGTGTACTAATTGAGGGAGGGAAGAACTTGTATCTCAGCAGGAGATTTTTTGTTAAATTCTTGAAATGATTTGAAAAATCTTACAACGTAATTGTGGTTTTATAAACTATTCTGTTTGAATATTTAACCTTTTTAGAATAACAAAGAGCAAGAGGGTGGATTTGAGGTGCAAGCATGAAAAAACAGGTTTAACCTTAGGAAAATCATTTAAAAGGACTTCTTTCATTCCCTTGGTAGAATTCTCAAAAGCATTTCTGTCAAAATTACTATAGAAATCCATAAGTCAAATTTGATTGGGTAAGCGTCTTTCCCGGCAAAATTCCTGGCAACATTTTACTGTCTGTTTAAGGAGCTCGGTAGAACTTTAACAGTCAAGTTCAAAAACAAACAAACATTCTGTGAATTATAAAATAGTTAATTAAAACTCAATTTCTCATTATAGCTAAACTTAGTCAGGGATTTCCTCTTCTATTTATGTCCTTCCAAAAGAAGAATTGTCAAAATATTTAGTTTTCATCGTGTAGATTAAAATCTTTTTGCATTTCGCCATAGGCGTTTTTCAGTAGATGTAATATAATTCACCACAAATCTTTGGTCATTCAAACCACTGATACACGTGTTATCTGTGTTGAGAAAAAAAATTTACATAACTAAGGCTGTGCTCGTAATTTATTTTGAAAAGTTGACGAACATACAACAGATTTAAGATGTTCTTGAAAATATGTGTTATAATTTCATGTTCTTTCCGTCAATTTATCTTTTTGTTATGAAAGACGGCAATCGGAAAGAGTAGAGGAAAAGACTTTTTAAATGCATATTAACTTTAAATCAGAAGAACATTATAAAAATAATGGCTATCCATTAAATGTATTGTATTGTGATCACGAATTAAAAGCGCGCAGAGCGGATCAAGTTGGTAATCTTTCTTATAATAACCTCCTGTGAAGTGCAGTAGAAAGACAATGCTTTGAATGGAGGGAAGGAAGGATAAGTGTTAATGAAAATTCACATGGAATTTTGTAGACAGTTATTGTTCTTATGTGGATTTGATCGTATGTTTTTCTGATTTTTGGTTTTATTATCGTTATCATTTATTTTCAAACAGTTCTTTCGATGTTGAATGTCTTTGATCTCCAAAACTCAAGGACATACTGTCACATACTGTAACTGAATGTCATGGATATATATGTAAGGAAATGACAGTCCATATCTGTGAGAGAATTAGTTATTTTGAGGTAATGGGGACAAAAGAGAAGAATATATGGATCTAAATATCTTTGAAATGGTTATAGTAAATATTGGTACAGATTGTTAATCATTCTTGTTGTTATTTTATAACGAATTCGCGTTTTGGATTCCCACATGTTTAAGGTATTTTGAACCTTAGCGAAAAACTACCAAGATGTAATAATTCTGTAATAGTATGTAAATATCTAATAGTGTCTGAGTTGCTTAGTATGATAGCGTATAATCATCCTTCATCTTTCTAGAATACTAATTCAAACACAACTAAAGTTTGTTACCTACTTTATTAATTAATCGAAAGTTGTATTTTGTATGATATTGAAACAACTGTAGAGTTATCAAATTTCCAAAACTATTATAATAAACTATAATATTTAATAGAAGCATAGTCATGAGAAAACCTTTTCTCCTTTTCTTATTACAGAGACAACACATTGCTACCTTTTGAATGAATAGATGAATTCATGAAATTCAAAGGTTTAAAAGTTCCTTTACCTGGTGATAAATAAATCAAACATTTTTGCGTTCATATGATATCTCAAACTTGAACAACTTTCATATTCAACTCTGTTCATACTTCCATGACTCATCTGTTAAGAATTAAAAGCCTCGGTTTTAATTTCGAGAAAGAAACCATGACTTGGGTTATTGTTATGATTGGCGTTCATGATTGAGAACCGATCAACGTAGACATATATCGCTCATCATGATAGACATATCACTCATAATGTTAATTTTTTTCATTTAGATAGAATAAAAGAACGGATAAAAGACGACGATATAATCACACGTGAACCAATTATTAATAAACAAAAAACAGACATATTTTTAATATCTGCATAGGATCGCACCTTCATGTCTTCGATCGAATTATTTACTAGATTTTAAGAGATAGAATTTATCGCAATCTTACAAAAATGCAACTGAAAAACTGTCGTTCAATATTTGCTTATATAACAGTCATCTATCTACTTGTGGTACTGATTGCATTGAAGATTTACATGAATAAAGGATGCTGGGAAATCAAACCACTGGTAAAATTTAAGGTAAAAGTCGATCATCATAATAATGAAGGCTCCGAAACGTTGACAGTTTCAATCAATAGTCGAGAGAACGAGAACACTAATGAAAAAACGAGAAAAAAATATATATTTTCTTTACGTTATTACGAACAGCTTACCATGGCGACAAAGAACTTGTTAGCGTTAGCTTCCTTTGCTTCGTATTATAAACGCCATGTTGTGATGCCTTATGTGAACAATTCTCGATTCAGTGGACTACAGTCTGGTGTTTCCATGTCTCGCTTCAACGAAATGCAGAACACAGGAAACGCAACGGACAAAGCTTACAAGTATAGTGAACTTAGTACATACTTTGATCTTCAGTATATGAATAATCTGCTGACTGACCATGGGTATTTGACTCTAGCAAGCTTGCAGGAATTCAAAACAGATTGTAAACAACTGGATGTCGTCATGCATTTTTTATACGATTCTGCTGATAAATATCTAGAACGATGGTATAAATTATCTAAAGACAAGCAAAAGAAATTACGTGATAGGATTAGAGAATCAAATGGGTCTGGTGAATGTAATTTCGTTCGTAAGTCCAAAATCAGCAAATTTCTTGACGGGATGAATGTTCAAAAGTACGTTTGCGTTGACCCTGAAATCATAACAACCGCCGAGCAATTAGAGAAAGACGTTTTAAAAGATGCACAGTGTGTGGGCATAATATTTTGGAAGGGAAATGGCCCTCAAAGAGCACATTTTCCCTTAGCTCCAAGTATTACACGTGAGATACGCCCATCAAATTTGAGACACAATGAACGACTTAAAAAGATCGCTTACTCGTACATACGTGAAGTTGTGAAGAGACCATTCGTATCAGTTCATGTCCGTATGGAAAGAATATTATTATGGAGAGGTCTGACAGTAGCAAGGAAATGTTTGCAAAAACTAACGCAAGCGGTATCCGAACGAAGAAGCACGTTTAATCTGAAAAAGATTTTTTTAGCGAGTGACTTGGGTGAATTTGGTTCCGATACGTTTCGCTCCCATTCTAACAAGAGTGACCGGGTGGAATTGCAAAACGGTTTGTTTACCGGACTTGAACGGCCATACGTGTTCAACCCGAATGACTATAATTTACATGACCGAGGTGAAATTGCTATTGTTGAAATGCATATCTTAAGTATGGGCGAATCGCTGTTCACGATAGGGAAAGGAAATTTCCAAGAATGGATCATGGAGTTGTTTTTATATCATAACGCTGAAGATAAATCTTTTATTTTCAAACTTTGTGAGAAATTTGAATGAAGGTCTTGGATGGAAATTATTTACGATCGCTGATTGGTTAGTTCGTCGTTGATCGGCGAAAAACCATGCGTGACGTGTTCTCTTATCATGCAGATATTTGAATCAGTTGAAGAAACACAACCTATTGGGATTAATTGCACTGGATTTGCAGACTGTTCAGTGCAAGCACTTTCCTTTTTTAGAGTAAGAGAGATCAAAACAGTGGGCGTAAGGTACAAGCGTGATACTTCGAAGGCGGTAACTTCACCGCCACATGTCGTTCAAATTTCTCGTGAAAATAGATCAATCAATTCTGGCAGATTCCGAAAACTTTCAGTTACCGAGTAACATAGGAGATCTGCCAGAATGGCATAATCTTCATCGAGGTTACGTCGACGAAAAAGCAAGTGCTTCGAATGAACTTTCTATTTTTAAGCCATAATACCTTAAGGACATAAGGGCATAAGTCTCCACAGGTATAAATTTTCATCGTACGCGAGAGATGTCGTCTCGCTACGTATCAGTTGCCATAGTGATTTTCGCAAAACGTTGTGTCCTTAAGGTAATATTCATAATTTTGACTAGCTAGCTCGTGGTGACATGAAAAGTTTCAACTAAGTTAACAAAATAGTCTGTAGATAGATTTGTAAGGATATAGAATTCTATGAAAGGATGAAATTAATTTTATTACTAAATATATCGATAAACAAAACAGTGTATTTTCTTTATCAACGGGGAACTAAAGTAAGTGAGTAAGTAAGTAAGTAAGTAAGTAAGTAAGTAACGGGAGTTTTCAGTCCTTGGGCTTCCATCCGTAATGGTTGGTTCTTCCGCCCGCCGACTTGCAACTAGTTGACTTACCGCCAGAGATACGTATAGCATTGCTCTAACTTGCCCGAAGGCCAGTGTGCAGTACAAGAAAAATAATAGCTTTTTGTACCATTAAGGGACTGATCATGTGGAGCTTTTCATCCCCGCAAGGGGAGACGAAACGTTTTGACGAAATCCTAGCTTTTGTGTAATTCTCGCTAAAAAATTGTTTCTGATCATATGGAAAACGAAAAAAATCATCCTGTCCCGGTTAGGCGGGATCTCGTTTATTTCTGCCGGGATCCCGCTTAAGCAAGGTGTTTTTTTCCATATGATCACAGTTAAGCCGTCTTGCCGGGACGAGATAATATTTCACGCATGCGCAGTAATTACAACTTTTATATAAACAATAACATAAAAACTATAATAATAATAATAATAATAATAATAATGATATATTTCACAGTATCTCCAAAATTTTACAATTGGCTCTTCACCTGGAAATTGAGAAGATTATGTATATGCAGCGTCTAAAAAATATCGTATATTAAAAAAAATAATGGCAGAAATTAGAGAGACAGTCGTAGTATGGGACGTGGCTAGGTGTGGATAAGGTGAAGGTAGAGTAGAACCAGATAGTCGTAAACCAAAAAGAATGTCGACTGAAGTTATGAAAACTAGGAAATGGGACATGACTAAACCTAAGGACTAACGTAATGTAAACCGATGTGTAGGACCAAATTGAGGTTAGAACCGAATATTAGAAAAAAAAAAAAAAACTTAATATATATAAACTTATAAATTAATTCCTCCATGGCAGTAAAGATAGAACTTGGACTCAAAAAGCAATCTAAAACCTAAAATAGGACTAGATGAAGGTAAGGAGATATGATAAAGGAATATTGATAGCATTGGTCTTGTTGGAAGTGCGGAATAGGGCTAGGAATAATGCCAAGGATAGGAGGACTTATTAAAATATACTGGTAAACTAGTCTAAAACTTAGCAAGGCTCTTTGCAAGGCCTTGGTCTAAAAAATGTTTTTTCGTTTCACTACAAAATATTTTATAGTTTAATTCATCCCGACACTTTTGCGGGAGTCTGTTGAATACCCGCGAAGAATCGTATTCAAAACTATTCACAACAATGTTTGGACAAGCCAACATCGTACCAGCATGTACAGGATTTCTCAAACCTTCACGAGGCGGCATTCTTTTCATTGGAAGGAAACTCGGCCAGGCTGACGATTTATGGACTTCCAAGCAAGCTTAGCCATACTAAATTCTGATCGCTCATATATCGGTAGCCATTTCAATGAAACCACGTCTGATATGTTTGAGTAGCGGCCTCTTACGAAACTGGCACTTGCACTCTCTGAAGCTGTTGATGAAGGTATGATGGTGCGTTCAGGAAAAGTGCGTTACCGTAATCGAGTTGGCTCAGCACCAGTGATTCGGCTAGCTGCTTGCGTAGATGGTATGTATGAATCGTTTGACTACGGGGCAGAGTCTTGAGGGTCCCGTATGCCTTTGACGTTGCTTTCTTTACATGGGCGTTCCACTTCATATCCTCACTGAAGGTTACACCAAGGAGCTTGAATTCTTGGACACGTTCGATAATTTTCTCGTCGAGCGATTTTATCTCGTAGTCGAACTGATGTCGCCTGGCCATTTGTTGGGTTGTAAAGAGCATAGTTTTTGTCTTTTTGGAGTTGAATAGTAGATTCTGGCTTCTCGACCATCGCTGGAGATCTTTGATATCCTTATTGATCTTCTCAACGCAATCGGCGAACTGAGGTGGTTTTGTGTGGCGATATAAACTGGTGTCATCCGCATATTGCATACATTCGGCATTAGTATTTGTTGACATGTCGTGAACGTAGATGTTGAACAGAACAGGGCCGAAGATACTCCGTTTAGTACAGTCAGTCTGTTCGATTCTTTGTCGTTGATTTGCACGAATTGGCGGCGATTTGATAGGTAACTTGACATGGTTAACAAGGCTGATTTTGAGAAGTTAAGTTTATGGAGTTTTTCAATCAGTATTTCAAAGTCAACAGTGTCGAACGCTTTTGAGAAGTCAGCCATGACGGAGAGAGTAACTTCACCGCTGTCCATTGCCTTGATGATATCACTTTTGATTTTCATACACGTGGTGTTAGTACAGTGTCCTTTTCGAAAGCCGGACTGATGGTTGGAAAGAAGTTTCTGGTTTTCGATATAACCAACGATTTGCATCATTAGAATTCTCTCGTATACTTTCGATAGGATGGGGAGAATCGATATTGGCCGGTAATCTGAGGGTTCTGTCGGTTGGTCGATTTTCGGAATGGGGGTGATCTTTGAGATTTTCCATTGGTCTGGAAAGGAATTCTCTTCGATTGCAGTGTTTATTATGTGGCAAATGGGACTGGTGATTTCATTAACGCAGAGTTTTAAGAATTTCGAGGGTATCTTATCTTGTCCGGTGGAACAATCATTGCGAAGGGAGAGGATTGCTTTCCTTGTGTCTGAGTAGGTGGTTTTGGAGAAGCTGAATGTGTTTGGGTTGACAGGAAGTGAATCGATAAAGTTGCGGAGAGTTTCTTCAGGCTTAGCTACAGAGTTCAAGAGCCTTACTGCTGTGGTGTTGTAGTGTTCATTAAGTACATTGGGATCTGCATCGATATTTTTAGGGCTAGGGTTAAGAATTCGATGGATTGTGTTCCAAACTTCTTTCGGGCGTTTCAATGACAGAGCTTTCTTGTAAAAGTTTGCTTTCGTATTACGGATGTCTTTTTTCACCTCGTTTCGAATTTTACGGAATGCGGTCCAAGCTTGTTCGTCGTGTGGTCGCTCATGTGCACGTGTGCGAAGTTGATTGCGTTCACGAAGCTTTGCAGATAGGTTGAGTTCGTGTAGCCATGGAGCTGGTGGTCTAGTGATCTTACATTTGACAAGTGGCGCGTGTTCTTTTAAACAAGATAAGAACAGTTCATTAAAGCAGTGCAACTTATCTTCTGACGATTCAAGTCCGTAAACGGTTGCGAAGGGGAGCTTTTCAACATCGGAGACGAATGATGCAGGATTAAAGTTGGTTTCGATGCGGATGTTTTTGTATCGTGGTTCGAAACGTGGTTTCTTCACGTCGAACATCACATACGGACCATCATGATCGCTGATTTCGTCACAGGGAAGAACGTTTTCGTAGTTGATTTTTGGGAGGTTTGAGGCGATATGATCTATCAGCCTGCGGCCATGTCTGGTGGGTTTGCTTATGTGTTGCTTGAGGCCGTGATTTTGTAAAAGTTCCCTATACTCTTGTGCAATCTCAGAGTTTTCAAGCATATCAATGTTGGTGTCACCGGTGATGATTATTGGACCTGTCCAGATTGTTGATACGTACGCCAAAAGTGTGTCGAGCTTGGTCAGCCATATACGTTTGTCTGCAAGGGTAGGGCTTGGCTGAGCAGATAAAAGAAAGGAATCGTGTTTACCTTTAATCTCCATCCACATGTGCTCGATAGTGTTGTCTCTTTCGGTGATGTCATCTCGTTTGACCGACTCTCGAATATACATGCCGACACTGCCTCCACGTTTCTTGTCACGATGGTGGAACTTGGGGACATAGCCTTCGATTGATACATGCTTGAGGAGTTGCGGGTTGTCTTTGAGCCAGGTTTCAGACAGTGTAATAATGTCAAACTTATAACTCCAAACCATTCGTTCGAATGCAGAGAAGGTCGAGGTTATCGATTGGGTGTTGAGATGGCAGATACTGAATCGACCACGATTTTCGTTGAGGGCTCGATGATGTTCGTCTTCCTTAAGATTTTCGCGCTCAGCTACTTGAATATCTGTCAAATCGCGAACACCGAAGAAAGGCAACCCAGTAAGCAGGCAATTGTGGCATGTCCACTGGTTAAGTTTATTAGAAAAGTTTTTCACAGTTCGATACATGCATTTGACGTGAGTTGTTTGATGACAAACCTTGCATTCGAGGCGGCACGAGTTCTTGCGGACTGTTTTGGTGCAGACAGGGCAAGCAAGCGGCCCTGGATTCATTTCGATATCGCCGGAAATGATAAGTTGAAAGGTTGCCGAGTGGTTCGCGTAGAGATTAACAGGTGCACAGAATCTCCTTTTGTTGTTGTTGTTGTTGTTGTTTTGACGTCGGATCAAGTGTTTATTTTGAACTTGAAAAGTTGATTCATTACGAAAGTTTTCGATTTGATGTATAACAAAATACACTATCAGAATCAGCACGGCTTTCTTCATCTTTTGCAGCAAAAATCAGCACACTTCTTTTTAATTTGAGCGAAAGTTTTAAGCAAAAACAAATTTATTTTTCAACTATCCCGGGATGATTTTCATCCCGGCAAGGCGGGACAAAAATCTCATATGATCGCAATGTAAAAACCCGTTTAGGCGGGACGGGACAAAACTAACCCTTTGTGTTTTGAAGTCTTCACAAACTACGCATGCTGAAACCTCAAACTTATCATGTAATTTTATCATGTAATTGCAATGGGAAATTTATTAAGATTTGACCAGGAAGACAAGACCTCGGTAAGGCGGGATGAAATTTCATCCCGGCTAACCGGGATCATGTAATCAGCCCCTTAGAAGAGTTTTACAAAATCATGCAAGTCAGATTTGAATTTTCGAAAAATCATTTTTCTTTCAATTTCCATTCATATCATATTTAAAGCTGTTACAAAACGTTTCTATGTAAGTCGTTTTGTTTTTTTATAAAGCGCTGGTCAAACGAGTGCAACATTTGAAGCAACATAATGATGTAACATATGGTGCAACATTTGCACTCGTTTGATATGTAGTCTGGGAGTTTAGAGGCCAAAATAATCCAAAGTGGGAACAAATTATATGAAGCTGGAACCTATGTAAAAAGTCACTGTATGTAATACCTTCCTATATTTTGCAGGACTTTATCAAAACAAAACGTGTTACATAGAAAGTAAGGAAAATCTTTTGTAGACTCTATGCGATGGTGGCTGCATCCAACAAAGTGTGAAGGTGTACACGTTTTTTTTTATAAGCAGTACATTTATAAACAACACTAGTAAATTTTCTCAAAAAGTTAAGCAACAATACTTTATTTTTATTTTATTTTATTATTTTTATTAAAATTTATTTAACGTCAATTAGAAATTTACAAAAATAAAAATGAAGTTAAAAAATGTCGTCTCTCCGATGAAATGCATAAATTTAAAGGAGAGTACAACTAGCCGAATTTGGCTAATTAAAATTGACGGTCAAAAATTAAAAACAATGATAGAAATCTCATATTTTATCTCCTTTGAGTAAAATAGTACCTTTGTGCACACAGACGGCATTTACAGCTAAGATCGTGCAAGGTTCTTATTGAAGACGAGAAGGTACTAAGATTTTTCGCTTCCCTGATACTAGTGAGAAGTTCGTTCCACAGGTTTGCTCCTATATATGACACTGTCTGTAATCCGTGACGTGTAGTTCGAACAGTTTTTTGAACCAAGTCACACTGACGTCTAGTTTTGTAAGGGATATCCTCCTTGAAATTGAAAACGTTCTCCATATAAGAAGGGTTGAGACCTGTTTTAGTCTTATACACTTCTTTCAGGAGAACCTCACAATTTCTTCGGTGAATGCATACATGTGGACTATCACAACAAATTTTCTCCATTTTACTTTGCATCCTCTGAAGCCTCTGAAGATTCCCCTTCCCAGCAAAGGACCAAATGAGAGGACAATAAGATAGTTCAGAAGATACAAAAGAATTTGCAGCAACCTTACGCTGAAAGGTTGAAAAATATGGTGAAATTCGCTTCAAGGCACCAATTTTGGCTCTGACTCTCTTGCACAGTGAATCAACATGCTTCCTGTAAGAGAGTTTGTTGTCAATAATGATGCCTAGAAGTTTCACCTCTTCTACTTCTTTCAAAATAAAGTTGTCTATATTTAAATAAAAATCAAAGTCATACTTTTTCTTAAAACCTTTAAGAACAATAAGTTTGCATTTGGAAGGATTCAATTGTAGTCCATTATCCTTATACCATGATGAAACGATGGACATGTTGTCATGCAAACATCTCATAACGGCAGAAGGATCCTTGCCATAAGTATACAACGTATTATCATCTGCATAGTTGCAAATAAAAACATGAGGATCAGAAAGAAACATAAAAAGGTCGTTTATATATATATTAAATAACAGTGGCCCAAGTATAGATCCTTGGGGCACACAAAATATCTTTGGTTGTACTATAATTATTTCCTACACATACGTACTGAGACCTGCACTGTAGATAACTTTGGACATAATGTAATGCAGGTTTAGAAAATCCGTAGGCATATAATTTCGCCAACAGAAGCTCGTGATTAATACAATCGAAAGCCTTTGAAAGGTCCATCAATATACCTCCGACAACATCTCCTTTATCTAATGCACTATGCCATTTTTCGATCATAAAGAGTAGAGCATGCTGAGTACTATGTTGAGACCTGAAACCAGATAGAAGTGGAAACAGCTTGGAAAACATAAAGTCAGAAATATCATTATACATTTTTCTTTCATAAACCTTTGAAAAATTTGGCAATAAACTAATAGGCCTATAATTTTCTTTTTTCGTCTTTTCACCTTTCTTGAATACAGGAGTCACGTGAGCTTCTTTCATACTTTCTGGAAAAATACTCGTTTCACAGCTGTTGTTATATAATTTCGTCAACACTTCATTATAAAAATCAATATTTCTTTCACCAGTTTAGTCGGTAGATCATTTCGAGGTGTCGATTTCTTTATATCTAATTTCTCGATATGCTTTTTCATTTCACTTTCGTCAACAGTGCTAAAGTTGAAACTACATGGATCTTACGTAAATTAGCAACATGAAATTTTGAAATAATGCAGCACTAGCATTGCTACATCACATAAAATGGTTACACTAGGTTGCAGTACTATGTTCTAGACTTGTTACTTAGATACTTAAGCTTAGACAAAGGTATTCAAGACTGGAAATAAATATTTTTTCAATTAATACTTAGCAACAAATTAAGCAGCATTACTACTAAAAAATGGTCATTTTTCAAGCAACATTACTACTAAGGCCTGACCTTGGTTGCTTATAAAAAAACGTTATCTCGAACTTTTCCCAAAAACGTTCAGAAATTCCGGACGTGATTTTGCAATTTAGTATACAAAATAGTAGCGAACAAGTGATATTTTTTAGAATTATCTTGTTTTAACTCCGTTCTCTTGCAAATTTACCGTGACAGATTTGGACATCCTATCGTGAGTTTGGAAACAAGATGTCCGACCGTATATCTCAGACGTCCGGCCGGGAGTTTGAGATGTCCGGTCGGGAGTTTTGAAACTAGTCTTGAAACATCCAGCCGGGCGTTTGTAAAATTCTGGTCCTGATAATTACCAGCTAACGTTGTCCGGCCCGACCTTTGAAACACCCGGCCGGACATCAAGATGTCCGGCCGGGTGTTTGGATGTCCGGCCGGGTATCTCAAACATCCGGCCGGGTATGAGGTAACTGAGACGCCTGACTGACGGATTTCATCAATATCTGGTCCTCAAAATCAAATACTTTTGCACAAAGCTGGAGAGTAACAAAATGGCCGAAGGATCTCCAGCTTCCTGGTTATGATGTCTACTTTACTTATCCAAAAGTATCTAATGCAGTGCTTTGCAGTAAAATGATTTCCATTTATAAGCTTTGATCTTTTGGTTTCAATACACACAAGTACAAATGCAAGGTGTTTGAACGTCGAACAAGACATCCTGCTGATATCCGGCCGGACAAACATCCGGCTGGGCATCTTGATATCCGGCCGGACCTTTCGTTTGTCCAGCCGAGCGTCTTTGAATACATACTTTACAGACTTGACAATATTAAGCGTATACCTTATCGGGGAAAAAAAAGTCGGGGGTAAGTGACTAATTTTTTGGGCTAGTGACTAAAATTTTCCCCGACCAAATTTTCCCCCGACTTTTCAACACCCGTCCAAAAATTTCACCCGATTTTTCATTTCCCCGTCCAAAAATTTTCCCCGGTTTTTTTACTCCCGCCCAAAACATTTCCCCGATTTTTTAGTCCCCGACCGAAACTTTTCCCCGATTTTTGATAATCTCAAGTAGAGTCTATCTATCGATTTTCGACTGGAATTATGACGGTCAAGCAAAGGAAGGGGAATCGAATGAAGTTGAATCAGTCAATGAGGACGATACAGATTTTTCTGTTACGATTAAGGGAAACAAAATTGATGTCAGTGAAAATAAAATGGATGTCAGTGAAGATATAATTGATGTTTGTGAAAGCAATATGGATGCCAGTGATGAAAATAATGACGATCAAACCTCAAAAACTGTTATTGTATTAGATTGAACTCTTAATTAGTTATTTTGTAATATAATTTTTAGTTCAAATTGAAGGTGTCGACAAAAATTGTGTTCCATTTTCTACTTGTATTGCAAATTTTGGTCAGGGAAAAGTGACTTATTTAGAAATTTTAGTCGGGGAAAAGCGACTAATTTCGAAATTTTAGTCGGGGAAAAGCGACTAATTTCGAAATTTTAGTCGGGGAAAAGCGACTAATTTCGAAATTTTGGTCGGGGAAAAGTGACTAAAATTTCTCGAGGTGACTAAATTTTTCCCCGACCAAAATTTTCCCCGACTAAAATAAATCCCGACTTTTTTTCCCCGATAAGGTATATAAAGGACCAGAACATCGAGATTGGTGGAGGTCAGAAAGCATCTTTGTCATAAATATCCGGCCGGAGATTTTAAATCCCCGGCCGGGCGTTTGGACTTCTAAGCAATTCTCAGGACCAGATTTTTACAAACGTCCGGCCGGACGTTTTGAGTGAATATGTCCGGCCGGATGTTTCAAGACTAGTTTCAAAACACCCGGCCGGACATCTTGTCTCCAAACTCACGATAGGATGTCCAAATCTGCCACGGTAAAAATTCACTGTTATCTGACAAAAAATGTTTTAACCAGTACGAAAAACATCAATTTTCCTCTATTGTTGCTTCTATGTATTATCCCTTGGAGTTGTTTGAGCACTCCAAAATCCTAATTTGGACTTTATAAAAACTACAAATTCTCCTTAAAAGTCTTTGGGACACAAATTAATTTAAAAGAAAGACCCAAATTCCACTGATGGAAGACAATAGGCCAAATTTCATACTGCTATAATTATTTCAAGTGTTATAGTTATAAAAGAAAGCTTTTATTCAGAATGCGGAACAACCATTCTATGTTTTTATACATTTTTAAACGAATTGAACATTGTCATAAATTTGAAGAGTTGAACAGTTGCTGAATGGATTTTTCAAACTCTGTTAAAAGACCTCCACCACATGGTGGCATCTCTCGAAAACGAAAACGTAATTCAGATGCGTGGTAGCAAAACATTCGTAAAAAGAGATGACAGTCAGGAAAAGCCTATACCAAAAGCAAAGGGGAAGATGTTCCAGCAAAAGAAATGAAAACTGGAAAAGATTGTACAAATTGCGGTAAGTTTAAATGTTCTCAGAACTTTACTGATGAGGATCGGAAGAACATTTTTCAAAGCTTTTGGGATACGGACCAGTTAGGACAGAAACATTTTATTAATAAGACAACTGAACGCCACCAGAAACAACGTTGCAGAACAAATAAAGGAAAAGACTCCCGCAAAACGCTTTCTTACTTTTATCACTTTTGCATTACTGAGGGAACTCAGATTCGCGTTTGCAAAGAATTTTATCTCACCACATCAGATATCAGCAATCGTAGAGTTTCGTATTTGCACGAAACTAAAGATACAGGAACATCAGTTCCGCCAAAGTCCAAATGGGGAAAACACACCAAAAAGAAGCTTCCTGATGAATGCAAGCAATCTGTCAGGGATCATATCAATGCTTTTACTAGGGTTGAATCACATTACTGTAGAAGTGTAACTAGGAAAGAGTATTTCGAAAGCAGTTTGAACTTACAAAAAATGTATGAACTGTATCAGTGTGAAGGAAAGGAAGTTGTGCCTGCAAAGTTACATGCTTATCGCAACATTTTCATCATTTTGATCTTTGTCATGAATTTAACAACACAAGATGACTGCAGATGACTGCAAAATACAACGGACACGTTACATCTAAAAATAACACCAGGGCTGAACGTAAACACGATCGTGAAATTAAAGATAAAAAGGTAGATGTTGTTTGTGTTGACTTAGAAAATGTTGTTACCTTGCCAAAATCTAATGTAGGAAACTTCTAATACAAAAGAAAGCTTTCACAATACAACTTGACGGAACATTGCTCATTAAACAAGAAAGGGTATTGTATGCTTTGGCATGAGGGCCATGCTGGCAGAGGAGGAAATGACATTTGCCAGTGCTACAACGTCAATGATGGAAAGAATTCTTAAGGATCTTCCAGCCATTGAAAATTTATACTTTGGTTTGACTTGTGGTTTGAATAGTTATATGTCTGCTGCTCTTCGAGAGTTTATTATTGCGCATCCAGAGATAAATGTAATCGAACAGAAATTTTGTGAACCTGGTCATTCCAGCATTCAAGAAGTTGATAATATTAGTCAAATTGACAGGGCTTTGTCTCAAGCTGAGATATTTTCTCCACTTGGGTTGGTGCGAATGCTACCAAATGTCAATCGAAAACATCCATTTGTGGTAATACAAATGCAATCAGACAACATCAAGAACTTCAGTAAAGTTGCTGCATTATAAATCTGTTCGGTATTTTTCAATCTAAACAGTTGTTTATGGCAAAACTCTCCAAACCATGTCTTCTATAAAGAGAAATTTACTGATCCTTTTAAACAGGCCAAACTGATAAAGAGTCAACAAACCAGAAAGTCTACGCACAAACCTCCATAAATCCCGTTTGCAAAAGTTTTGAAAGCCGAAATATTAATTTCAAAGGCAAAAAAGGAAGATCTTTAGAGTATGTTTGCCTATATGCCTACTGTTGATGTTGCTTTTTACAAAACTATTTTAAAAGGAAGAAAATCATTTTAATACCATTTTATGCAATTTATATTTTCAAACCGCATATTTAAAGATTGTGTTAATTTTTTTAGGGTGAACGTTGGCTATTTGTCGATTGGTTATTTGACTATGTCCTTTGTATGTCCTCATATCACTTATTATATTTGCATGACAAAATTGTTGTGATTATATCTAAACCACAGAATTTGAATGCACTTCTCAGGCTTGATCAGCATCTTATGATTGATAAATCGCTGCCGCGGTCGCCATTTTGTTAATACAATAAAAATAAACGATCCCACTATTTACAGGATAATCTAACAGTGGTTCCAGGACAAATCAATAACCCGGTATCAACCTGTACATAGAATAAGCCGTATTTGCTTGGCTTTTGCACATTATAATTTTAATGCGTTATAACGAATGAGATAAAACAAGATCAGACTGTCGTTTGAAGAAGATTTTGCGCTTTTCTTGGAGAAAGCTCACGGAGAAAGAACAAAATAATCCTGAAAAGCTTGAAAACAATCGGGGCCAATTTTTTCAAAAAATGGAGATAGAACAAAATAATTATCACCTAACGACTTATAAACAGAAATTAAAAAAAAGTAACATATACGTAAATACGTAGTTCTAAATTATAAAAGTAGGTGTTGTGGACCTTTATGGTGGAAAAAGGGATCGAATTACGGACTATTTCAAAATCTATTACTGGGAACATACGAAAGATTTTTTGTTGGTGGTGTTCTAACTCCAAGCAAGAGTTTTACCGAGTTTTTCTTTTATAAATCTCTTCATCCATTATCATTGCCATTTTTTTGTCTTTTGTCAAAGCATTAAATTGTGCTGGGACCACCAATCCTACTTCTCGTTTTCTTTTCCCTGTCACTTTGAAAGTCATCCTGTTTTCAGAATTTGTATTAAGAAAATGATAAATAAGGCTCGACAACTCTATTGGAGTATGACCAGCTAACTCTTCGTTTTCTTCATTGTTTATTTTATATCTACCAATGCCGTACTTATCATATTCTAATGCTTCTGGTCTTTCATCTGGATGGGCTACAAGTGTTTCTCCGTTATAAGGACTCCAGACACTTTTATATACATGATGGACTCTTATTATAGTTTTTAAACTTAATTCTGTGGCACATTTCAAACCCGCGTTGAAACTTATCTATGTAAATAAATATTTTTGAAAGAACAAGAATGAAGTGTCCAATTTTGAAATAAACGTCCTTCTCTAATCAACGCCCCTTTAAAATCCAAAAAATTTAATAAACGTCCAGGGCGTTTAATAGAGAAAATACGGTACAAGACTTTTATGATGAAAACTGTTCTCTGACGTTGTTGTGTTTTGAATTCCATGTTCCATGTTTAACGAATTTGACGACATCGCATTGACTCTCTTAGCCGGATATTTCAAATCAGGAAGCAAATACTATCGTTGTTGTCAACTTTTTATACTTTTACTATAGCATTCTAGCTCCTTAGACCTAGATTGTCGTTTTACCTGAATACTCCAAAACTAATTTAACAATATGCTCGTCTGACAAATCGTTGCCATCAGCAGACTTTACGGTATATACCTTCTGAAATGTGTTTGGGTTAGTGAGGGTAAGCTTCAGGGTTGACCTCATTTGTTCAAACACTTTTATAAGTGTTTTCACCGTGTTAACGGTGTGGTAAGGAGTTAAATCAACATACTGTTATTAAACTAATTTAAAACAGTCAATAAGAAGAAAGAGATTACTAGCAAATGTTAACCACAGCGCACATTACTTTAGAAACTTTCGCGGGCAGAAAATTTCATTTCAAAAAATCGGGGAATTGAGGGCCTTCCGAATGACATTTTTTCCGCAAATTTTGTGACCAAAACTTTCGAGAGAGAGAAAAGTGCACTTTCGCATGAAGCGGAAAAAAGCACCATTTTCTATTCATTTTCAGTTGGAAAAACTTTCGCGAGTCGAGAATTTTCTGTAATTTCACACGAGCAAAAACTTTCACAAATTTCGAATTTTGAATATATGCCTTGGCACAACTTTTCGCGGAAAAAAAAGCGAAACACCGCGAAAATCGCGAAAGATTCTGCCCCTAAAGTAAATTAAAAACGGAAATATCTAGTTGGTGACAAGAAATATTTACAAGGTTCGGAGTCTGACAAATATCCATTTATGGAAGCAAGATTTATGGAAGTGTTTTCTTTTCGTCGATCGTCTTTCTCCAGCAGACATCATTTCTACTAAAAGAGTCCTCGAGATAAAGCGTCTGTTATACTTTACAATTTATCACTTTCAGTTAATGGAAATACTACAACGTGCTTGAAAATCGCAGGTTGCGAGTGGTTTTGCCACGTTTTTCACGTTTGTTTGGTATATTCGAATTGAATTAATTCTCCTGCAGTGGAACCTCCTTAAAACGGACACTTACGGGACCAGAGATTTTGTCCGCTTTGGAGAGGTTTTACTTATTTTGGCCAGAAACTCGGAAGAAATTCTACTCCTATGTCGGGAACCCATTAGGCACGGCCATATTACCCTTTGCTATTGCCCAGTTAGACAAAGAAAGATACTTATGTGATTCAGAAGAAAAGAATGGACACGACAAATAGTATTAAATAATGATGATAGTGTTGTGGGGCACACTCCTTTGCGATTATTAAAACATATTACCACGTTTATGAAATTGCCAGGCTCATACATAGAAGCAAGGGTGACTGGAAAGTACGTTAACCGGGGAGTTGGTTATGGGTTGTATATTTCATGTTAGTGGTCAAGAAAAGGCTGTCACTTGGCTAACGAATAAAAGAAACCTTAAAAAAGGACAAGAAACAGATGTTTAGAAAAAAAGGAAAAAGGAAAGTAATAAAATTTTAAGTTTTAAGTTTTCGGTGTCTGCTTTATAAAGGTAAATTTTAAGGGGAATTGTTGTACGGAACCTGGAAAAAAAGTCCGCTTTAAAGAGTTGTCCGCTTTGGGGAGGTTTCTTTATAAGAGTTTATTAAGGATTCATCCGGGACAAAATTTTTTGAACGTCTAAAGGACACTGTATTTCGAATGTCCTTATTCTTTTTCCTATCTCTACTTCTTTCACTGGTCTATCACGTTTTCGGGGATATTTTTGTGTCTTGTTGCTAATCTGCCCTAATCCATTTTGTTTTCGTCAGATAGATTTCGTCAGGTAGTTTTAAAAGTTTTTATGAAATGTATACTAGCATGTAGCTTTAGCTAAAAATGCCCCCGCGCTCAGGCTTTCCAATTTTTACACACAGCAAGCTATACATTAAAAAAGAAAACTTTCCGCCCAAACATTTTGTAATTTAAGGATTTTTGTAAAAATGTTTTTGGTTGATTAGTGGCATACTTTAAATATTTCGACAAAGCCAGTCTTTTATGTATGGCAAACAATACACAATATTTCAAATACAAATCGTGATCAAAGTATCTGTATGCAGTGAAGAAAGAGCGTGCCGAAAATCAAATATTTAAGTGTAAATACTTAAGTTTTACAAGACAACGAATTATTTAATGAGCAGTGTAACCTTGTGGCATAGTGTAGCAGTGGCGACACTAACTGGAAATATGCAAACCAAATAGATGTACTTACGCAGCTGAAAAGCTACATAAAACTTTGTTACTTTTTGTTATCTCTTAGACCTAACTCACACTAAATGCTAATATACTTTTTAAAACGTGTAAATAAGGCTTAGCAAGTAATATCAGAAAGTATTGCTACAAACAAAAGAAATGTGTGAACTGCAACCATGGATACGTATCTTATAGTCAAAATAAGATTTTGTTAAAGAAATTTTGTAAGAACAAAAAGAAAAAAAAAACTTTTTTGAAAAAAAAAAATTAAAGCGAAAAATCCATTAGTAGAAATCATTTCAAGCGGTTCGAGGTTTGATTCAAAATAAAAAGTAGCAAAGATTTAAAAGGGCTAAAACATCATATATATACAAAAATAAAATGCATCGTTGATAAAATTTCAGAAAATAACAGCCAGTGAATAATTACTATATTAAAAACACATATTAAAAATTCCACTTAAACATACAAAGCTTTTCGTAAGACACAGGCTTACATTAACAAGTTAGATTCTTTTAACATGTGTTTTTAATATGATAAAATTTCAGATTTTAAGCTGTGCTTCAAAATCCTTGTCGTTACCTTTACGAAAACAACACAAAAGTAATATGAAAAATTTCTAAGCAGTTTTAGCAGACGAACTTTCTAAATAACACAGCTTACGCTCGCTGCGGGGGCCATTAACTTTTTTTATCACTTTTGTTTAGGTCCACATCAGCTTATGCTGCCTTTTAGTAACCTGTTTCGGGGTTTCGCGAATTTTTGCCTTTTTCGCGAAAGTTTGTATCGCGAAAACACGTAACATCATTGGGTCGCGAAAATTTTAACGGATCTTGAAAGTTTACCATCATTTTGAAAATGACACAAATAGTGTCGACAACAAATGAAAAAGAAAATTAATTCACGCGAAATTTTTCAAAGTACCTGTCCTTTGTGTTCGTTCATTGGATCAAGAAATGACAAAATGATGTATAACACAAGTTAAGTCAATATTTTACCTTAAAAAAAGCATCACTAAATTAAATCGAATCTAATCTAAAATGATGACATCTTCTTCTTGTTTTTTCATTTGGGAATGCACTGTTTTCTTTGCATCCTTCAACAAACATTTTTCTTATGTTCATGGATTTAGGCTCCATTTTTTTTCTTGGTTTCCATGACTTTCTTAAGGCATTTTCTTTCTTTCGGCTCATGTTACATTTTCGAATTATCGCTTTATGGAGGCAAGAGGTATTCCGGTCAAATTTTCCAGCAATTGGAGTGGGGAAAGGCTTTAGACAAGGTAGATGTCAATTTATGTTTGTCAACTCTTAAGCCCACTCACACGGAGGATGGATTGTTGATTTCTATAATCACATCACTTCTGCTGATATTGCAAGAAAGTAATTAACACTGGATGGGGTGCAGCAGAGGGAATGCTGACGTTATACGTCTGGGACTGCCTAACTAAGACCCATTTAGTGATATCGACCCAATCATGGGTGCAAATGTTAATGCGTTACGCAATCTAACAGTCGATGAAATAGAAGGTCACCGTAACTTTTACCTTTTTTACTATATCAAACAAAGCAAGCAAATGTTGATGAACGTTTCTGTTTCGACATAAATTTGAAGTTACATTAATGATTTTCACCCAAAAGTTCGTCAATGTTATGGTTATTTTGGAAATCATACCCACAATTCAAGATATTCTCAACACGAGGTTCTAGGCCGTAGTAGCTATGTGGATGGATACTCAGGAAGAAATTTTTTTTCATAATTGGTTGCTGGCGGGAATTTAATTTTGCGGTTGATCAAAATAAGTGTTTTGCGGAATTTTATTTCGCGGGTGGTAAAATTTATTATTTTTTTGTGGGAATTATTTAATGCTTGTTTTAAGGCGCTGCCCGCGCGACCGCTTTCGCTTAAGTGGAAATTGATAGAAGTTTAAGAAGTGGCGCACTTTTTCACAACTGCTAATTATAAATATGAATATGTCGAGAAGGAATTGCTGATTGCTTTGATGTTAATTAGACGATCAAAGAAAAACGAAAAAAAGAAGAAAGCTAGAAGATTTTGGGTGAGGCAGCTATACCAAGAGCGTCACAAAAAAGGAGAGTACCATTTACTCATAAAAGAGATGAAAATATTCGATAAAGAGTATTTTTTCCAACATTTTCGGATGACTCCAGCTAAATTTGAAGAACTGCTGTCGTTAGTAGAACCAAAAATAACGAAAAACTCAATAAAAAGGGAACCTATATCTCCAGGAGAACGATTATGCGTGACTCTTCGTTACTTAGTGACAGGGGATGCATTTGATAGCGGCGAAACATAGCTAATGCATTTTCTTCGGAGTTAAACATGTTTTCAGTCGACATAGTGGTAACAAAAATTAAAAAATTAAAACTATATTAAGAACTTTTCTTTAATTTTTTTAATTCTTTACTGACGTTTTTCTAGTTTAAAAAGACATAATAAAATATAAAAAAGATATAATTAGGCCAGGTGTATGTTTTATTTCCACGTGTGCATAGTTCATTCTGATTGGTTAAAAATGTAGATTTTCTTGAGCGAGCGATTTCGCACGCTCTAGAAGTTGAGTTGGCTTCAACTACAGAAAGCGACCGCGCGACCAAATGTATTGCATAATAATGCTCAAGTTTTTTAAAGTGAGCATGCGCAAAGTCGTGCGAATTCGCCCGCGCGGCCAAGTTCGCTTAAGTGGAAACCCGCCTTTACGCTATTGAGCGTAGGTATTATTTCAAAACAGGGTAAACATAATAGTAAAAACCTTAAGGAAACCATTAATCCCCTAGTGTACTATTTTAAAGAGACTAAACATATACCAATTTAAAAATTTCGCAGGAATTTCAGCAAAATCCGCGAAATTTTCTTCCCGCTAAAATTTATTCCTTTAAGGTATTGAAAATCCAAGTTATGGTCATCTTGTACTGAGTCATATCATATTAAACATAATATTATGAATTCTAATATATATTATGAATTTCATTTTTTAAAAAAATTGATCAAGAGTTCAAGAATACTAAGTTGATGTTGAATAAAAATGTTGTATTAATGTTGTATAGAAAAGTCCCTAAATAAAAAATTCTCATGTCAGTTTTCTTTTTTAGCTTTATCTCCAACATGCAAAAATGACTTTATCTCCCATGCAAAAAGGAAACCAAGGGCTGGTCCCAACCAGTAGATAATAAAATGCTGCCAGTCAGTTGTGTGTCCTTTACAGCGGAAAGTAAATACAGAAGCTATTACTGGATTCATCCACAATCCTGATATGTGCCCAAAGTTCCATAATAAAGAAAGAATAACAAATGGACCAACAAAGGGTTTGAATACATATGGTGTAAAGAAATCAGCAGTAACACACACAGCTACACCGCATAGTTCTGCAAGAAAAACATATTGCCATGCAAACTGTGGAGATAATGTACTGACGCACACTTTCTCTAATTCCATTACATGTGAGTGATCTTCAAATTTCCACAAAAACTTGGCAAAGTGTTGGCCACACAATATTGCAAACATTTGTGTTGCAATTATAGTGATGATTTTAAACAAAGAAAATGTTCTCTTGCGATTATTGGAATAATATATACCAAAGAAAGTGACAGGATTTGCATACAAGTTGGAATACTGGAAGAAATATAGATACTTTATAACCAAATGTAAATATCCAAAAACAAAACAAATTATTGAATATGCTCCATATTCAGATGACATGGCAGACAGCTCACAAATAAAAACAGCAGACACAAAATTCCCAATAAATTCATCAATGTGCTCCATAACAGATCCATTACTTATTGCCTTATTTGAAATAAAGCGTAAGCATAAACCAACAAAAATTGCAACAAAAACTGATAAAAAACACCAATGCAACATTTTTGATCTAAGATCTAAAAAAACACAAGTTAGCAATCAAAGTCAAGCTTTTAACAGTTGCAATTTTCCCTGCAACATAATCTCTCCCTTGGTTCTCTTCCTTACATGAAATACATCTTTAACAATCTCTGAATGGCAAAAATGCAATTATACTCAGATTATAAGCTTCATATTATACTTTATAACCAAATATAATAAAATATTATAAAAGTATCCATGGGATCAGCTGCTGTCTTCTCCAAATTTTTGCTAATTACAATTTCCAGCTCCATATATCTTTCAAAACAGTTCTTCCAAATAGTTTTGATACCTTTCTCTAGCAATATATCTCTCATAGGCATTGGAAAAACGTTTTTTAAGAACTTAAGAATATTTTGTTCTTTTCCTGACACTGGATACAACAACATCACTATAATTGCACTACTGCTTCCAATCCAGATGTGTATATTGTTTACATTTAAAGGAAAATGCAAAAAAAAAGAAAAAAATTCTAGTTTTGAAAATGATGTTTCTCATTCCCGTGTCAAAAATATATCGGTGACGAAAAATAGAATCACAAAATAGTGATTGGAAAGTACATCTGTGTTGTAGAGGTTGAAAAACTGAGCAAAAAAAAGGCATAGGTGCATTTTGCTACAGAGACATTGTCAACAAGTTTGGAAGAAGCATAATCATTTCATTATGTTAACATTTAGATAACTTTATAATTTCTTTGCCTTCTTATCTCCATCCTGTGTTGTGTTACAAAAAGGAATTCACATTCTCCTAATAATTTTTTTTCTGAGATTTTTGTTAAGTTTATGTCTGACAAATCTTAAAAATCATATTTCATTTCCACCCTACCGTTTATCAACCTCCAATTACTAAAGGTTTCTTTATTATTTGTTGATTCTATTTATTCTGAAATTGTTTTTGTTATATTGTAGGTCCACACCAGCTTTGTGCTGCTTTTTATTATGTTTATAACCTAGCAATGCCTTATAAATCTAAAATTATATAAGTTGCAATTCTTGAAACACTGCTAGATGTTTTCCCAGATATGAGTGTCACAGTATACACACAAACAAGTGTGTTTAGAAGTTATGATTCTGCAAAAGAACTGATGAAAATTATTAAAAGTTAATATTCAAAGATAGAATCCCACAATAGCAAACATGTTTTTAATCGTTTTCCAAAATTTACTAATTTTGGTATTTTTTCCCTTTAGTATGCATGCACCATTCTTCTTGCTCTTTAATCTATTGAATGAAAATCGATAAAAATAAAACAATGAAAAAACATAATGGCTACAGGAACTCCGAAATCGTATCTTCTTAATGGTAAATAACATAAAATATAATCTATTTTTGTGTAGTTGTATGTACGTAACCATGAGAAAGGCGATCTCACCTTTAAAGTAAAATGTTTGCACCAACACCTTCACAATGGTTTTTTTTAAGTAAATGGTACAAGCCACCAATGTTTTCATTTACATGCTCCATTATGACATCATGGATTGAAATCTGCTGATACAGCATAATTTAACAAATTTCTCCGTCTAAAATTTGTTATTGTGTTTTCTACTGAAGTATTTGAGGAAAGTTGGACCAGGCCATGTCCGAAGGAGAGCAGAACTTAAAACCACATCGAATCGAGATTTTTGCGCGTGCGTATGACCGTTGTAGTTGGTTGCCCATCTACTCATGCTTTACTGACAGTCTCCTTGCTCAGCAGACAAGATGTTACGACAGGCTGTGCGTCGGCTAAGCAGAGGTGCATCTAAAAGATCTTTATTTCACCAATCACTAGGAAAGACGCAACAGAGACTATTACCAGCATGTCTGGCAAATTGTAAGTTGAACTAGTTTCTTCGTGTTTGCTTGTTATGTCATCTTTTGACCCAGAGAAAATTTGTCATATTTTTCTGAAACTAAGCAACTATTTGCTGACGCACTTGAACGAATATCCAGTTCATCCATCCTGTTTGAATTTCATTTGTTCTGCTATCAGGAAGAGACATGTTTGGATGAATTTGGTGTATCCAGGAAGAAAATATAACAATCAAAGCGTTTATTATCCAGTAGTTTATTGTCCACCATTATTGTGATCATGCCTAATAATTTTAAGAAACTTCCTAAAAAACTCTAGTCTATGCAGACATCCTATTGTAATTAACTTACATTTAAGTACGTTTAACAGATCCCATCTTAACATGAGGAAAACTCATTGGTGCTATTTCCTTTTCGCATCCCCACCCACTCTCTGTCCAGAATGTTTAGGGTCAGGGTTAGAGTAAGGGTTAGAATTAGAGGTCAGGGTTATTTTTATCTTCGTGATGAAGAGCCAACTAGTAAAAAAATGTGGCAGATACATTTAGGTGGGGGCGAAAAGGAAATAGCGTCAAATCATCATATTAAACATGCAATCCCTCAAGACATAAGACATACTGTCAACCAGGCGACTTTGACAGTTTTTACCTTACTTGTTTTGATTTCTTTCCTTCGGTTCGCCGGTTGATGGTACTCTTTGCAAAGGTCTTGTTTTGTGTTCTTGTCCCATCCAGGTTATGTCAATTGATTATGATCTTTTGAAAAGTTTTTTTGTATGTTCTGCAAGTCAGTGGAGGAGCAGTACAGAATACATTCATATTTTGCAAAATGTTAGCCAAATGACTAACTGGATTACCTGTCATGCATGCAAGCATATGTTGAAAAGTATGAAACATGGTGTTTTCTGCATGTGGATCCTAAAATTGCATGCCACTGGGAAATTGCATTATTTTATGTCACATGAAAATTCTCAATCTGATGTTATATTATTTCTCTATTAAAGTTCACAAATCACGTATATTTTTTCAATGTCAACATTTTATTTTGACTAGTTTTATCAAAACATTTTAAAACATGTTTCAATTTTTGAAAACTGTAAGTTTAAGTCTTTTTAATTGTCTTATCTCTATACTCTGATCCCTTAAAATGTTACAAAAGCAGTTATATTCTAGGTCAAAGATTTGTTACAACTGATGTACAAAACAACCAAGCTGCTGCTGCTGCAAAGTCAGCTGCAACACAGACACCAAAAGCCGCAGCTTCAGCAGCAACTGGTCACATTGTTGCTGTTATTGGTGCTGTAGTCGATGTGCAATTTGATGAAGGATTACCACCAATTTTAAATGCTCTTGAAGTTCAAGGTCGAGAAAGTAGACTTGTGTTGGAAGTTGCGCAGCATTTAGGTTTGTTTTTTCCCCAATGATATCCCATGCATTTTGGGAAGTAATTATTATTAAGTTCTGTGTTTTCAGGTGAAAATGTTGTCCGTACTATTGCCATGGATGGTACAGAAGGGTTGGTGAGAGGACAGAATGTAGTTGACACAGGAGATCCAATCAGTATTCCAGTTGGTCCCGAAACCTTAGGTAGAATCATGAACGTCATTGGGGAACCAATTGATGAAAGGGGCCCTATAGTTACTAAAGGTAAATCTCCCATTCACACTGAAGCACCTGAGTTTGTTGAAATGAGTGTACAGCAAGAAATCCTCGAAACTGGTATCAAAGTTGTTGATTTATTAGCTCCTTATGCTAAAGGTGGAAAAATCGGTAAGAACTATTTCTTTGTAGGGGGTTACACTTCACTGTCTATTTTCTCAATCAGTAAGTACTTATCAGTTTTTTTGAATTCTAGGTTTATTTGGTGGAGCAGGTGTAGGGAAAACTGTATTAATTATGGAACTTATTAACAATGTTGCAAAAGCCCATGGTGGTTATTCTGTCTTTGCTGGTGTTGGTGAAAGAACACGTGAAGGAAATGACTTGTACCATGAATTTATGGAGACAGGTGTTATCAATCTTAATGACGACTCTTCTAAAGTAGCACTTGTATATGGGCAGATGAATGAACCACCAGGTGCTAGGGCTCGTGTAGCCTTAACTGGATTAACTATTGCTGAATATTTCCGTGATGTGGAAGGCCAAGATGTGTTGTTGTTTATCGACAACATTTTCAGATTTACTCAAGCTGGTTCAGAAGTAAGTGTATTTTGATATTTTCTGTTTGAGCTGATGGAAGTCAATTATATGGCAAGTTATGTTTGTTCTATTTTTCAGGTGTCAGCCTTGTTAGGTCGTATTCCATCTGCTGTTGGTTACCAGCCAACATTGGCCACTGATATGGGTACTATGCAAGAAAGAATCACAACAACAAGAAAAGGCTCTATTACATCTGTTCAAGCCATCTATGTTCCAGCTGATGATTTAACTGATCCAGCTCCTGCCACCACTTTCGCTCACTTGGATGCAAACACTGTTTTGTCACGTGGTATTGCAGAATTAGGTATTTATCCAGCTGTGGATCCATTAGATTCCAATTCTCGAATTTTGGATCCTAATGTTGTTGGTGAAGAACATTATAATATTGCCCGTAATGTTCAAAAGATACTACAGGTAACTTCTGGTGTTTTTTTTTTCTTCTGAGTGATAAAATTATTATTAGCAAGTATCTTGTAGACAAATAGGAAATTTTGTATTCATAGGATCACAAATCTCTCCAAGATATTATTGCTATTTTGGGTATGGATGAATTGTCTGAAGAAGATAAAAACACAGTTGCACGTGCAAGAAAGATCCAAAGGTTTTTATCACAACCTTTCCAAGTTGCTGAAATTTTCACTGGCCATGAAGGAAAACTAGTTTCCCTGAAGGTAAAGCAAGAAGATATAATTGTATATTGCTTAACTATTCTTTTTTATTTTTTTTTTCTACTTATAATTATACATTGTTTCTTTCAGGAATCCATTGAAGGCTTCAAAAAGATTTTATCAGGTGAAATGGACCATCTGCCCGAGGTCGCATTTTACATGGTCGGGGATATCAACGATGTAGTTGCAAAAGCTGATCGCTTGGCTGCTGAAAGTTAAATTATAGATTTATCGCTCCACTTTTAAATTGGAAAATACTTGAATCAAAATAATGGATGGTTTTTCTCTTACCTGTACATTTTCTATGACTGTTGTTAACGAATACAATGTGCTTTGTTTATGTTGATTCAACTGAGTTTTTCAGTTTTGAAACGAAAAACACTATTTGCCATAACTGTCCAACCTGATCTTAAGCGGAGAAATAGTTTGCTGTATTTGAGGGGTGAACCGTCCTCCCTTTCTTCGCTGAGTGAAACCTCTAACTGTGCAAGTTTTGTGAAAACAATTCATTTAATCCAAACCTTTTAAATTTTGTAAGAAGTCTAATTTTTCATTCTTTGGTAAGACGATAGACAGGCTCAAATGGTTTTGAAGTGAAACTTATTCGTTAGATCCTACTAATCACGAAATTCTTTACCGGACAATCTGAATTTATTTCAGGACCAATTCCTGAACCTATATTAGTTTTGATGACGTCATCCATAGGGCAAATAATACAGTTCGCCTAAAATTGTTAATATTTATACCATATTCGATAGCATTTTTTGAAATAATCAAGTTATGAAAAGGTCGTATAGAAATTATCTGTTTATGCAGTAACTCAAACTAATTTCGAATTCCCCTTGAGCCTTCACCAATATAAAATACCCCTCGATAAGTCGAACCACATGTCTCTTGGAGCAATATTTTCCCGATAACTCGAACTAACTTAGGAGCAAAAATGGAAATCGATTTTTTTGCAATAGCTAACTGTACATGCTATTTTGTGGGGAAGACACACCACAACAAAGGCTCAATTCCTTGTCCATTGATAAGGACCGACATAAGAAACTTTTTTCAATGTTGTATGTAGTACGGTTTTCATGTGAAAAAAAGAAACATGAAAATCATCAAAACAAGAACTAAAATTACAAAACAATAAGTGGTCCTTAACTGCTGTGTTCTGTGTGTTCTTCACTATCTTTCCCGTTAACAGGGACAAACCCAGGTGTTCAGAAGCTCTGACCTTCAAATGTCTAGTGGTCTTACCAAAATAAGAAGCATTGCAGCTACTACACTTAAATCCTGTACACTACATTTGAAAGTAAGGACTTAGGAACACGGTCTTTGAATCTAAAAAACGAGGACATACGAGATTGTGAACTAAAATAACTCTAAGGTCACATATATTGGAAGACCTTTGCACCGCTTTAACAAGCTTACTACGAATATTCAGTGATAAGTTTCCTAAATATGGTAAATACAAGTGTAACATTTTCTTATCAACCGAGGATTTTATCGATCTAGGAATGAGAACCTTATTAAGAAACAATCTGACACATCTATCGAGCAGACTATGAGGGTACTCATTCCTAAGAAGAATATCTTTCAATTTGGCAACTTCGACATGAAAATTTTGAAGTCAGAAGAAACGCGAAAAATACGATAAAAGCGAAAACACTAATCCATGTTTATGTTCATCAGCTATAAAACTATTGTAATTAGAATGGATCCCACTGAAAGTAACTTTCCGATAAAGTGATGTAATAAATTTACCATTACTACGACTAACCTTAACATCAAGAAAAGAAATACAATCATTATTTTTAACTTCAGACGTAAAAGAAATATTGGCGTACTGTTTGTTCAAGTACTCCTTAAACTTGGTGACATGATCAGGAGACGAGAACAAAACAAAAACATCGTCAACAGATCTTTTATAATAAACAGGTTTAAACTCATTAGGACATTTATTCAACCATATTTTCTCATAATGACATAAAAATGCATTAGCTAAACTGGGTCTCAGAGGAGAGCCCATAGCAACACCGTCAACCTGTCTGTAGTAAGAATTATTAAAACAAAAATAAGATTGTTTCATGGCTGTAGACAGCAACTTTCGAAAATCATCTTTAGAAAAATTACCAACTTTGTCAAAATCAGAAAATAAATCATCACAACAGATGTTAACGGTTTCATCCAAAGGGATGTTGGTAAACAAAGACTCAACATCGAGGCTTGCCATGAAAAGATCGCTGTTTTGGTTTCTGATTTCCTCTGCAAATAAAAACGAATCTTTAACAGTATATTCATTACATGTTAGAGGTGCCAAAAGAGGAACCAAAAATTTAGCCAAATTGTAGGTGGGAGTACCAATGGCTGACAAAATGGGCCTAAATGGAGGAGAACCATTAACACAAGACTTGTGAGCTTTTCCCAAACCATACAAAATACCCAATTTAGAGCCAGTAGGAGCAAGTTTATCATATAAAGTTTATCTATCTTATCTAAGAGTGACTTCAAACAATCCCTAACCTTACGTTCTTGTGAAATGATATTATTAAGCTCTTTGCCAGATGGAATGTTGATTTTATCGAACTTACTAAAATCACTAAGTAATAATTCAATTTTTTCCAGATAAGCTGTTTTGTCAACAATAACAACGGAGTTGCCTTTATCAGACTTGTGAATAACCAAGTCAAGACGTTTACTTAAGGAAAGGAGAGCATTCCACTCTTCTTTAGACAAATTAGAAGGCTTTCTGTTATTATTGTAAGACTGAAACGAAGAAATAGCACAATCCTTAATTCTAGCTTTTAAAAAATCCTTCGAATCATTGCTGATCTCAAGAGATTTAATGTCACGGTACAAACATTCAAAATTAGCGACATAATCAGAATACTTAAGGTCTTTAGGTGGAACAGCAAAATTTAGTCCCTTGCAAAGTAACGACTTTTCAGAATCAGATAATACGGCAGACGAAAAATTTTTGATGACGACATCAGGATCATGACCAGCAACAGAAGCAACAATTCCAAGGTTTAACAACTTTTTGTTTTGGATATTATACACCTTCTTTAATGTATGATCATTTTGACAAAGGAATAAGCAACAAACATGACCAAAGTCAATCCGATTCAACTTTTGCTTTAAGCCATTCTTAACAGATTAATTTCTCTCTTCAAGAAGCGTAACCTAGACTTTTTACGGTAGCAGCGAAAGCGAATACCGTATTAAAACACCCGCGGACTCCTACTCCTCCTACTACTACTACTCCGGCCGAAATGGCAATTAGTCTGCGATTTAGAGTCTGTGAGTCCCCACTAAAAACTCAATATACATTCTAATGAACGAACACAGCCTTTTGAATTTTCGAAGGTTTTAAATCACACATGTTTAAAATACGTTTTCTTTGATATTTTATCACTTAATTGATGAAAGAATGGATGTTAATCAAATAGGTCTACATAAAACTGGGACTTTTAGTTACTTTTGGTACTGAATGTACTTTAGTACTTGAAAATAGATATGTTTTTCGTGTCAGTAAAGCTCAGATCAGACTTTCTTATTACTTTCTACGTTTGTTAGCTATCTGTTCTGTCTTTGAACATCAAGGTTTTCAAAAATCAAGTTAAAAAAATGCAGTTATCTGTTCGAATTCATTTTTGGTTTCAAGAAATTATAATTCAAAACATATATTTTTTTTTCGAAGAAACACGTTTTTTTTTTCTACATAAGTTCTTATAAAAAAACGTACGTTATAAACAGCTCATGCATGTATAATTCTTTTGTCTTCTAATAATTAAGTTGCTGGTGTGTTACGATTAGACCCTATTTACACGAGTTAGTAATTTTAAACATTATATCGTTTATGCCTGTTTTCCACCAGTAAGATATTTCAAGAAATAACGTTTACAGAACTTTTAAGAACTTTAAGTGAAATTTCGAAAGTATTTTTGTGGCAAGTACTTTTGCTGCTACCGTTTTGCGCCATCTGGCTCTTGTTTGTTACTGATTTCTTCTTTGAGCAAACAATTTTGACAGATATTATATGCTGTAGATGACTGCAAGTATTTGTTACTGAGGCGAAAGAAATATAAACAAGAAATATAACCTATTAGTTACTACCAAAATCATTGGAATAGGAATCATGGTCATCATCGAGGAAAGTTTCTCGCAGTTACTACAGCTACATTAATCGGAACACTTCAGACACAATGGGATTACGTTACACTTTACAACATCCACAATTTGAATTTATGAGAATTTACGAGACCGACTGGTGCTGTTGGCTAAAGCATCGACTTAACTTCCAGATTGCAATCAACTATAGACCAGCCATAGCCATCTGGACTTGGAACTTCTGGAAAGTTTTCCATGGAGCGTTTAATAACTGGTGTCAAAGAAACCCTCTTCCTTGAATTGGCACAACAATGCATCTTGTGTCGACAGCATCTGTTGTGGCTCAGGGGCTTCTGGTTTACTGGAAAACGTAACGTACCTGGCTTTATCGCTGACAGTCTGCACATTACGTAGATACGGATTGTCGAAGCTTTGAAAACGTTGGATCAAATGCAAACGAATCTCCAAGCGCTATAAATATTTCCTTGAATTCAGAAGATTCCCACATCAACTTTGCAGCCTTTGCCTTTCCCAATCCATGGAGTGAACAAGTGCAGTCATTTGCCAGTAAAACAATGCAGTGCAAGTTGGACAGTTATCTGTGTTCAATATTCATGCTGAATTCGGAGTAGAGATTTTTGAGAGTAAAAGATATTTCTGGAAAATTGCCCCTCCCGGAACATCCCCCAGATAATTACCCCCGCACAATTACCTCCAGCCAATGTTTTTTCAGGGTTTCACTGAAAAAACTTCTAGAATTTCTTCTACTTTTACCTTCTTCGTCGCCGATGTTCTCGTGCCTTGGATGCAAGTCATCGTGTCAAGGCAAACGAGATTTTTGTGCGTAACCAATTCATTACATCTGAAAAAAGATCGTTGTTTTTGTCTTGTGTTGCAAAGCACGTAAAAAGTGTTGAGTCTCTATCCCCATACCCCATTTTGTCGTGAAGATCAGCGGAGTGAATGATCTTCGTTCAACTTGAAGTATCCTGTCGTTATATCTATTCTTCTTTTCTCGCTCTTTGATTGTGAAAGCGTTTTTCAGGCTTTGGTTTGCGTACTTCTGAGCGAAGACATTGCATACCTTTACGTTGAAAAATGCTCGTTGTTGGCCACGCGTCCAAAAGCCTGAAGCACTGAAAATAATGTGCAAAGTGGGCCTTATACATTGTGAGATACAAGACCACAAAGCAGTCTGCTTTTGCCCCATCAGTTGTAATGTACCACAAGCAAGTTGTTCTCCACTCAGTGGTTCCAGTGCTGGTTCGATTACCACATCTGTCCCTGTCTTAACTTCACCTATATGGCTGCAATGGTATCTCTCAGCTCATTGTGTCTTTGGTACATACAAGATGATGAGGTATTTTCAGATCTTCATTTGCATATTTGTCAGGGGATGCCATTTTCACATGCTTAGGTAAATCTTGGGGTAAATTTAAAATTTACATTGAGTAATGCTCAAATTAAGGGAAATGTTTTAAAGTAGCAGCTTTTTAAATTTGATTTACAAGCAATATTTATTTTTCTTTCTTTCATTATTCACCTTCTATTTTCCAAATCGAATGTAAAAAGGAAATCGAGATTCTAAGAAGCTATCACGAAAATATGGCGTCAAAGATGTGGATTTTTAAAACATGTTTTTAATGAGACATTTTCGACCTGGGTACCTGTAATGAATAAAATAATTTTGACCGGTAAGGTTTTTTGTGTTTTTTTGTAGACGTTTATCGCATCCATTAAGCTTTTAATTTGTCCCTCGATTTTGCATATAGTTATTTGATTTTTTTTACATCTCAACGCCCTGACTAAAATGATTAGCAACAAATTAAGCATCATTACTACTAAAAAAAAAAGTCCTTTTTTAAAGCAACAACATGTCTGACCTTGGTTGCTTATATAAAATAAAATTAAATTATAAATTAAAATTATATAAAATTATGACAGAAAGAAAAAATCTGAGATTTTACCAACAGATCCGTAGCTGCACTTTAACATATCCCTGATCACAATGATGATAGAAAAACACTCAGCAAAAAAATGTTATTTTTTATTTTTATTTCTTTCTTTTATAAAACAAATAATACACGTATATTTTTTAAGCAACTAGTAAATTTACGCCGAAAAACAGTTAAGCAGGATCTTAGATAAATTAGCAACGTGAAATTGAAAGGATGTAACATTGTCATATAGCTAGAAAACAATCGAAAAAGTTGAACTCAATGCTACTCTGTAGACGGCTAAAAATTCGATGAAGCAAAGTTTAACTGCGTAATCGACTTTTCCAAATCACGAGCGAAAAATTAACTTCGCGCGAACAATTCGCTGTGTGTAAATCCGCCTTAATGGTACAGTTGACTCTCTATAATTCGACTTTCCATTACTCTTACCAGGGATATGTTAAAGCTACGTTCGTACTCTCCATAATTCGAAGGATTTTTATTTTCCCCTTCGAGGTTCGAGTGCGAGAGAGTTTATTGTAGTACGATTGACAAAGCAAATTAGATGATAAATCAGATCTGAAACACTGACGTGAACATTTTTTAATAAAATTGGTTTTTCGTTAGAGAATATAATGGCCAGGGTAATGATTTAATGGCCCTAGACTTTATACTCGGATACTTTAAAGATAATGAACTACTATATGCAGAGCTGGGGCTTGCACTATGCTAATGTCAGTAGAAATAGAACAATTGGGATATGCTCTGGGAACGAGCAGCTGTTTATTATAAAAAGCGCTCAAACAAGGTAAGAAAATGATTGACTCTCTCACAAGAAAACTGCTGACACTTTTTTATCGACCTTATGATAAAGCTCATTTCTTTAACAACTTAACTACACAAAAGGTTTTCTTCAAAATGAGACATAGCGATGTTTTCGGTTAATGGTTATCAACAAATTACTAGGAACGAAAATTTTCGGCGGCCAAACGTTATTCGGACAACGTTGAATCTCTTTTTTTATTCCGTAGTAAAATGAGCTAAATTATGAAAGAATACCTTGGATATAAAAACAACATAGGCTGAAGTTACGCAAAAAAAAGTGAGTACTGGGAAAAGTTATGATATTATTTCGGGTTCTATTTTGTGGGGTTTTTTTTGGGAGGAAGACTTACGTTACAAAGTATGTGGTAAATGGGGATATAAGTTACATAGTAAATTTGATGATATGAAACGAAATAGAAACAGGAATAACGTCATGTAACTTGGGTACTTTTCCTTAGCATTTCTAGCTATCCCTGAAAGGCGATAACCATTTAATGGTTATTATTTAGTGGTTCGGATGCTGACGTCATTAGCATATAGATTAAATGTTTTATGTTTTCTACCGTAGTACTTTCTGATATGGATGGCCTTCGATTAAAAGAAATCTTACAATCTCAAAAATTGAGAATTTACTGCATATCACTGCGACTTTTTATTTTCATAAGCTTCTTCCCTGTCGGAGGTATTACACAAAAAGGCTGTTCTGCGTTTCTTCGGTAAATAATAAAAGACACTCTGCAATGGAGTTCACTTGAGACTTCTTTCAGCATTTAACTTTGCCGCAAATGCAACCTATCGAGGAGTGTTTTCTGCTATCTTCCCAAACAAACGCAGCACATCTTTTTTGCAGAAAAACCCTCGACCGATTGCTTTCTGTACTCTGAATCGTACACATTTTGAGAGACTTGCTCGTCTCGTAACTTTTATCATAATGCCAGACACTCTAGAACGCTTTTGAGCGAGTGCCGAGCAGTTTTGGGCTTCCTGAAAGACTGCCTTTGTCGGGATATTTAAAGTATGCCACTTATCAGGCCCCAAATCTACCAAAAACATATGAAGTCTTCAAATTCCGAAATTTTCGGTCGGAAAAACTTCCGGACAAAAATTTTTCCGAAAACTTTCATTGTTAACGTAAGCAATACTTCCGGATTCGGTTTCCAGGTTTGGTCAGAAAGAAACAGACGCAGTGAAATCAAATATCGGATATTCTGTAAACGTTAGGATACACATTTCTCGGAAGAAATCAGGTTTATCATGTTTATCCAATTAGGAATGAAATGACGCAACAAGAAATAGTACAGTCAGAAAACCCAGTATAGTTATACTAATGGCAGAGAAGAGACTCTTGTAAGAAAAAACGAAAATCCAACAAGAAATAACCATGAGAGTCATTAATGGGAAAAACAACTGGCTTAAATCCAGATCATTTGATTCGCCATGAGTATTATCATTCTCTTGTGGTTGTTGTTGAGGATGAGGAGAAATTACACTGTGTAAAACACTTCCACTCATAACACCAAGATATCGCAGTGGATAGGTGTCTCCATCAAGTAAACGACCAGCATATATCAATCGTATTCTCTGACCATCTTCATACTCAGAAGGAAAACATTGTCTAAAAGAGTTTTTACTTATAAGTACTACTTATAGATATTTACCGCTATATTTACCGTATTTCGGTCACTGATAAAGATAGAACATTCAGGACAGCATAAAAATTTCAAATTTAAAGATTAGGCATATTCTAGCCAGTAAAGTAAGCCAGACTTTTCAGCCTTTGTTATTCTGTAGTCATTCCAAATCAAATTGCAAAAGAGTATAAGTTATCACATTGCCAGATACGTATATACAACGTTTCTTAGGACTAGCCCCTTATAGGCTGAAAAACCATAATGTAAGCCCAACACATGAAGATATGGCAAGAACTTACTTTTGTAGTTTTAGCCCTCGAATTTGCATGACTCAATCGTAATAAAAACATTTGGTTTGAATTAATGAGAGTTAAATAATAATCACTGTGTTATCAAAAAATGTAAACAGGAAATTTAACCCAGCTATAAATAAACAGCAATTGAATCTAGAGATGTATTCAGCACAATAAAACAAATGCAATTATATGTAAGATAATTACCTTTTTAGTTCACCCAACTTTAAATTTTTATCGACAGTCAGTATTTGGGATCTTTCCTGATGTATTACCTTCACCGTAATCATATTACTTGTAGGCACATCAGGAGATTCTTGCTGGACAAAATTTTCTTGTGACTGTGAGTTTTCTACATTTTCACCAGCAATAAACTGTGTACTACTCGTTGTGTCATCAGTTTCAATTGGATGTGAATCTGCCGAGTTGTTTGAGTTATTGGATTGATCATTATTTTCAATAACTTCATCACCTGGTTCAACATTTTGTGTAAGGTTTCTTTGTGATGGCTTCAATATATACAAAGGTATCACTACTGCAAGAAGTAACGTGAAGAAAAATAACACGAAAATGATTTCATTATCTACACCTTCTATCAACTGGTACATATTTGTTGTATTTAAGTAAACTGTTCTGCTAAAGTATAAAAAAATTCAAATCTAATTATCAATTTCAAGATCTTAGATTTGATTTATGCAATGCATAATTATGATTATATAATAAGTGAGTTATTACTGATATATATTAATAAATAAATATTATATATCTTTATGGTCATAAAATTAAATTAAATTATATATACATGTATTAATTATATTAATTATATTAAATGGATGAAGTATGAACTGAGAATATTTAGAAGTTCAAAAGTTACACACACATCCACAGTATCACTCTCTCTTTTATTACTTTATGCACTGCTTAATTTGATATTTTTAAATTGAAACATCAACAAAAGGAAAGGAAATTTTCAAGAATTGTACTTTTTGAGCTCTGTTTGTAAGGCCAATGGAAATTTTATGTTAGTTTAGCATCACTTATCTCCTGAAAATGTCATGCGGCATGTTTTCATTATTCGTTAATTTTGTTCTATTGCCATACATAATAGCCGGAGAACAAGCAAATACGCCATTTTGCATTAATCACCGAGATCCCACCCGTCGGAGATTCAGTACTAGCACGAGCTTTCAAATTACTTGAGACCTGCTTTTTCTTCAATCGCATTTAAAAAGATTTAAAAAGAAATTTTCATGGAACATAGTTTTGCAAATTAGGTATTCTGCAAAGTTGGCTTTTTCAGCATGTATTTGATAGAAATCAAAACCGTAACTCTATTATTCCAAAATGCTGCAAAAATTAATGTCTACTTTGATTACGTAATCGAATGTCGAAATTTCGCTACATTTATTAGGCGAAACACACTGATGAAATCATTAGACGTGCGGGGAAGTACCGTGGTAGATTTGGACATCCTATCGTGAGTTTGGAAACAAGATGTTCGGCCAGATATCTCAGACGTCTGGCCGAATGTTTAGAGGCTTGGCCGGGAGTTTGAGATGTCCGGCCGGGAGTTTGGAAACTAATCTTGAAACATCCGGCTGGACATCATCACTCAAAACGTCCGGCCGGGCGTTTGTAAAAATCTGGTCCTGAAAATTACCAGCTAAGATCTCTTGGCTCCAACACATACAAGTACAATGCAAGGTATTCAAACATCGAACAAGTTAGACATCCTGCTGATATCCGGCCGGGCAAACAAAACATCCAGCCGGGCATCTTGATATCCGGCTGTCCGGCCAGGCGTCTTTGAATACATACTTTGACAATATTAAGCGTATATATAAAGGACCAGAACATCAAGATTGGTGGAGGTCAGAAAGCATCTTTTTCATAAATATCCGGCCGGAGATATTAAATCCCCGGTCGGGTGTTTGAACTTCTGAGCAATTCTCAGGACCAGATTTTTACAAACGTCTGGCCAGACGCTTTGAGTGAAGATGTCCGGCTGGATGTTTCAAGACTAGTTTCAAAACGCCCGGCCGGACATCTCAAACTCCCGGCCGGGCCGGACGTCTTGTCTCCAAACTCACAATAGGATGTCCAAATCTGCCACTACACAAATTTCGACATACCTCTAGATCCGCCACTGATAGAATATCTTGGAAGTGAATTTTCTATAATAATTATAACTGTAATTTAGTAGTCTTCCAGAAGTTACCATCAGTGTGGTTAAGTTTATAATGTGCTAAAGGTTTTACAGTTGTGCTATGAAATTGTGTCCATTCTGTAGAAGCAATAAAATGGAGTTTAATAAGTGATTGAATGTAGTGAAAGTGATGATGATAACTCGATTTACCAAGACACTACTGCCACTGCCACTTAACAAAAATTTCGAAATTCCGAAAGATTCTTTAATTACAACTTTGCAAAAGTTAGATCTTTCTCCACTCAAAGTCCATACTGTATCAAAACACTTCAAATCAACTCTCAGAAAACGGAGATTCTATGTAAGATCTTACAGGATCCTGTGCAGAATCGATCCTACAGGATCCTGTAAGACCTTACATAGGATCCTACATCCTGTAAGATCGTGTCAGGATCCTAGCCAGGATTTCAACCAGGGTTTGAGCATGTTATGGAGTGGGGGATTCCCCAGTAAAACGAAAATTTTCAAAAATCTTAAAAAAATGTTAAAATCTGTTTAAAAATTGCATTTACAAAATATTCGAAACAAAGGTCAAAATATATAAAGGTATTTTTGAAATTAACAATTGTTATCATTTAATGAATATTTATGCTTTTTGTTACTAACTTACTAACCTTAATGTATATTACCTTTAGACTAGCCTATATACTATAAACATACAACTTGTGTCCTTCTTATGTCTATCCCTATCAAGGCAACTTGAATATCATTCACAGCATTGATTTTGATGCTTCTGAGTTACTTCATGTCACTAAACTTCTTACATACTTCACCCAAAGTATACTTCAGCAAAAGTATACATATATACATCATTTCTACATCTGAGTTTTCAATCTGAGTTTTCAATTAAAGAAGTATACATGAAGTATATATTCTCAATGAAGTATGCTTTATGTATACATGAAAATGTCCAAAATACATGCTACTTCAAGTATAAGTATGTGACGTTCCAGGGGATTTTGATAACAAACGATATTAACGATAATTATTAACGATAATATCGTTAATAAAACAATAGAATTAGCGATATTATCGTTAATATCATTATTATCGTTAATATCGTTATTATCGCTATTATCGTTTATTATATTACTATAATTACGAAATTATAGTAAGAAAATAACTATATTTTTGATATTAACGATAATAACATTAATATTAAACATGTGATCATTTTATTTGTGACAAGGAAACCATTTCGTGTATATTAATCTTTCTTTCGCTTGATTACGGCGTAAGAAATTCAATATTTTTAGAATTACCCTCAAGTAAAGTTTTAGAGCCCTGTGTAAACAAAACTTTCAGACAACCTTTCACATAAACTTCATAACAAACTGAAGGAAACAGGTAATATTATATTTAAACGAAGGTGAGTATTTCAAAAGAGAACTTTTGCAACTCGTCAAGCCGACGTTAAAATGTTTTCATTCGTCCCTTCCTACATTCGTCCTTCATCCCAATGTTGAACCTGAAAACATTATCGACGAAATGACTGAAAACGTTGCGATCCATTTAATTAAGGGTACATCTTCACCCAGTGCAAGTGAAATGTCTGTCGAAAGAATAATAATAAAAGTTTTGCTATCGAAAAAAACTTTAATGTAACGTGTCTTTAATAATGTAAAGTTTTTTTTTCCCAAGAGCTTATAGAATGGCAACCCGTCGAACAATTCAGAAAAAAGAATTATAGCAGACGGTTTCTACTCATGCCTGCTTTCGAACTTACTTCTGTATCTTTAATCTCCAAATGAATATAAGAACCAGCTAATTAAGTTCAATTTAATACACAAACGGGTGCTACCTGCAAATGTACATTTCAATATAATACATTACCAAATCGAATGACACGGTATTTTAAAGTGGCTTTTCAGATTTGTGCTGAAGGTACAGGAATAACAAATGAAAAAAAAGTGCTTTGTTATTTCTAGAAAAATATATGTCCGTGTGTCATAATTGAATGAATCAGAGTTTATCATGTCATGAACAAGCGAGTTTGTTTTGAATTGATTGCTATTTGGGGAAATAATAATTAAATCACGGTTATTTTAGAACTTCATAAAACGACACACGTATGTGAAATATATAAACAAACGTCTTGAACAAAACTTTTTGACGATAGTAACGGTAATCTGTGCTCTTACCATATTAACGATATTAGCGATATTAACGATAATAACGTTACTCTGTAGTTCCATTAACGATATTAACGATAATAACGATATTAACGTTAATATCGTTTGTTATCAAAATCCCCTGGAACGTCACATATTTGAAGTACATCGAAAGTATACATCGTGTATACTTTCTTCCATACTCCTATTATACTTTGTAGTATACTTAAAGTACAGAAAAAGTATACATGATGTATACTATATGTGACGTTCCAGGGGATTTTGATAACAAACGATATTAACGTTAATATCGTTAATATCGTTATTATCGTTAATATCGTTAATGGAACTACAGAGTATCGTTATTATCGTTAATATCGCTAATATCGCTAATATCGTTAATATGGTAAGAGCACAGATTACCGTTACTATCGTCAAAAAGTTTTGTTCAAGACGTTTGTTTGTACATTTCACATACGTGTGTCGTTTTATGAAGTTCTAAAATAACCGTGATTTAATTATTATTTCGCCAAATAGCAATCAATTCAAAACAAACTCGCTTGTTTATGACATGATAAACCTGATTCATTCAATTATGACACACGGACATATATATTTTTCTAGAAATAACAAAGCACTTTTTTTTCATTTGTTATTCCTGTAACTTCAGCACAAATTTGAAAAGCCACTTTAAAATACCGTTTCATTCGATTTGGTAATGTATTATTTTGAAATGTACATTTGCAGGTAGCACGCGTTTGTGTATTAAATTGAACTTAATTAGCTGGTTCTTATATTCATTTGGAGATTAAAGATACAGAAGTAAGTTCGAAAGCAGGCACGAGTAGAAACCGTCTGCTATAATTCTTTTTTCTGAATTGTTCGACGGGTTGCCATTCTATAAGCTCTTGGGAAAAAAACTTTACATTATTAAAGACACGTTACATTAAAGTTTTTTTCAATAGCAAAACCTTTATTATTATTCTTTCGAAAGACATTTCACTTGCACTGGGTGAAGATGTACCCTTAATTAAATTGATCGCAACGTTTTTAGTGATCATTATTGATTTTTGTCATTTCGTCGATAATGTTTTCAGGTTCAACATTGGGATGAGGGACGAATGAAAACATTTTAACGTCGGCTTGACGAGTTGCAAAAGTTCTCTTTTGAAATACTCACCTTCGTTTAAATATAATATTACCTGTTTACTTCAGTTTGTTATGAAGTTTATGTGAAAGGTTGTCTGAAAGTTGTGTTTACACAGGGCTCTAAAACTTTACTTGAGGGTAATTCTAAAAATATTGAATTTCTTACGCCGTAATCAAGCGAAAGAAAGATTAATATACACGAAATGGTTTCCTTGTCACAAATAAAATGATCACATGTTTAATATTAATGTTATTATCGTTAATATCAAAAATATAGTTATTTTCTTACTATAATTTCGTAATTATAGTATATATAATATATATAACGATAATAGCGATAATAACGATATTAACGATAATAACGATATTAACGATAATAGCGCTATTAACTATAATAACGCAACGATAATTATTAGCGATAATATCGCTAATTCTATTGTTTTATTAACGATATTATCGTTAATAATTATCGTTAATATCGTTTGTTATCAAAATCCCCTGGAACGTCACATATTTTGATAAGGGTAATATCGTGTTTATAAAAACACGAAAAAAACGAATGTTTTATATATATCGTTATAAGTTACATCTTCGCAAGAACTTCGTGAAAAGTCGTCGTATCTCATGGGAGATTTAATGACTTACCGAAGAAATTTTAATAAACGTGCTCTTTCCCCTCGATGATAGATCTCAAAAATTTTGTTTGAGATACAATGAAATTTCAATGTTAATTTCGTTTCGTATTAACGAGGGTCACACATGTGTGAACGTCGTAAATATCTTTTGTTTCACTAACATTCGCTGATCTTTTATGGTCAAACATTTACCGCGGATGACAAATGGTGGTCTGTTAATATTGTAATAATGGCGCTTTAAAAACATTGTCAAATATAATTATATAAGTAATTTGGCGCTTCTCATAAGCTGATAGAAGTCAATCGATTTGTCGTTTTCCTGGAAAGATCAGGTTATTTCTCTGGAATTACAAGTTAAGTTAATGTGAAATTTTGCACTGAAATAGAAGAAATGTAATGTAATGATTCCAAAGTTTCAGAAGTAATGGTTGAGTATGTCGGAAGTTACTTTTAAAATAGTGGCAAAATTGATCGAAGTCACCCCGCTTTACGGTAGTGGGTAGGCAAGCAAATGAAGTGGCTGATGTATTGTTATTTTTACGCGGGAACTTAAACTGATGCGGGCGGGCGGGTGACACTAAACTAATATAAAATTTCCGTCGGCCCCTATATAAACAAATTATCATTTGTTTGAGGGATATTGTAATCCTCCCAACACTAGCTTTGACGTAGTTAAGTGAGTTTTAGCCCATGAATGAAGTTGATAAATTGTTGAGACTGTTAGGACAGCACAAACAGACCTACAAAAAAAAACGCTTTATGCAAGCCACAGTCGAAGTAGCTCTAGTCTAGTTCCTGGCATCATTGAAAGTCAACTTTGAATCACATTTATCATTTTTTAAAAAAAGATTAACCAATTGAAAGAAATAAAGTGGTTAGACAGGGTCACTTCTTGCTTTGACAGTGTGGCGAAAAATATCAAAAAATTATGTTTCGCCATTAAAAAGGAAGGACAAGACAATAAGAAACCTGGAAACACGATAGCTCTTGTAGCTGTGTGTTCCGCTTACACCAATTTCCCACGAGCTAGTCTTGATTCTTTTAGCATGAAATCTTCTAGGCTAACCATGTAAATGTAAACATTGGGCGAAGCGTATTGTGATAATCGCGAGATAGAATTTGTAATGGCTGTTTTTAATATTTTATTTTTTAACTTTTTGACTTCTTTGACTCAATAAGAACCACATGTTGGTGAGTATACTGTATATATATCTCTGGAGCCTACCTTTTTTGTCGTTACTGTATGATTCGCTGTTTTGTGATGTTAGCGTGTGAATTCTGGGATTTTCTCAGTTCCATTCAGTGTCATAATAAAGATGTCTATAAGGAATAAGGGCATTTTCTCAGACAATCTGAAAGATGCAAAGAGTGAATAAAGCAGTAGTAATATGTGTGATTAAAATAATGCGAAATATATGACTTTGACACGACGATGTAGGTATTCTCTTCATACACAAATCATTGGCGTTCCTTGTGTTTGATATAGCTAAATTTCTATAATTAATATCCCCTCCTGCAACACTATAATTGTAATGATCAAGTCATTGTCTGCAACTATAGGCATTTCTGTAGGTTTTTGAATGCTCCTTGCTCACACTTGAAACGCTTTTTTAAGAGGATCATGAACAGAATATAATTTGGCACATGAATAGATCTCAGGAGTAACAAACTCTTTTTACAGTTAGTAAAAAATTAGTATTGGCTCATTCCGTGTCAAGTTAACAAATTCTCACAAGGTTTTCTCATTGATCCCCTTAGATTTTTGTGAAACTTTCTGTGATGATTCTTCTCTATCTAATTAGAAAATCCTGAAAATTTCAGGGTAAATTTGTTTTGTTCAGAAAGTTATAGCTGTTTGAAGTTAGCTGCTTCGCTCTAAATTTTCAATACTTGAGGGCTGCTTAGTGTAAAAGGCACTTTTCAAAGGCTATTATTCCAAATTTATTTGTAGGTATCTCTTCAAATTTTCTGAGGGTGTTCTACAGCCTGAGAGAAGGGAGATGATAAGGCCCCAAAATAAATTTTAGTTATTTTGAAAGAACATTGTTACAAGTGTTTTAGGGCCAAATACCAAGTTTCAAAAAATTAGCCATTTTAGACTATATATATGCAGTTTCAAAAACGGTTGAAAAATTCTAATTTTTCTGGCTGGAGCAGATTTTCTGCCCTTATACACTAGGAACAAAAACTCAAATATATAAAACTCTATATATACATAGATAGTGTCCCACCCAAGGATGATGTTGCAAACAAATTTCCTTAGTTTGGATGTCTGTAAATTTAGATACAGCCACACAAAATAGTCATTTCGTTTTGCAATTTAGAATTTTGTTCTATTTATGGATTCCATCATTATGGATTTCCAAATTATTTTAAGATTTTTAAATTTACATATTAGTATCCTACTCCATTTAGTTTATACCTTTAGAAGGTTTGAAAGCTTCATTTCCAGTAGTTTGAAAGAAATGAAGATCACAGAAATGATGTATTCTCCCTTCTCTCAGGCTGTAGAACACCCTCAGAAAATTTGAAGAGATACCTACAAATAAATTTGGAATAATAGCCATTTGAAAAGTGCCTTTTATACTAAGCAGCCCTCAAGTATTGAAAATTTAGAGCGAAGCAGCTAACTTCAAACAGCTATAACTTTCTGAACGAAACAACATTTTGTCCTGACATTTTCAGGATTTTCCAATTAGATAGAGAAGAATCACCACACAATGTTTCACAAAAATCAAAGGGGGTCAATTCACGCCACCTTGTTAGCTTGACATGGAATGACCCTATTCTGTATTATTTCCTTATCAACCTATCCATTATATAGCAATATATATATATATATATATATAACAATGAATGTTGAACACGAAGTAAAACTTCTTGTTCGTGAAATAAAAAGACTTGGTCAAGAAAATGCAGATGGGAATTATGAGACAACGTTTGGTGTGCTATTTAATGATACAGCATGTGCTAATATATTTGAAGGTAATACTTACCAATTGTTAACTTTATGTGCCATATCTTTTTGGGTTTAAACTTTTCTTGAGAGTGAGTTTGATCAAAGATCTTTTTAACCAGAAACCGTCTGATGTTTTTATAGAGTTAATTTGTAATGAATGCAACAGTAAGATCATGGTTTCTTAGCAATAGATTTCTGGTACCTTTTGGTCATAATTTGTAACAATTGACTTTTAAAGTTTAATATTGAAAAACTAGTTGAAGGAGTTTTTGTTACATTTTGTTTGAGGGTGAGGAGGGAAAAGAATGAATGTGTAAGGATTTTGTGTTTTGTTTAGTGTTTATTTGTTCCCTCAAAGTAGTTATGCGACTCCCTTTTTTAGCTTTAGTTGGAACTTTAAGAGCAGCAAAGCGAAAGAAGATTGTTTCATATGAAGGTGAACTGTTGCTACAAGGTGTCCATGACAATGTGCCAATCATTTTGCTGAAACCTGATCATGAGTGAACAAACACCTAACAAAAGTATTCTGGGATGGGGAATAAGGAAAGACTACAAGACATTTCATCGTTTTTTTATCATAAACACTTAGCAACATTTTTTATAATTTTGTCTAGTAATTGTTATTCTGAAAAAAAAATCTGCTTTGAATGAATAGAGGATTTCTTTCACGTATTTATTTTTCACTACACGAATTTAAAATGATAATTTTCAATGTTTATTATTCATCATGACCTTGAGACCATAACATTCTCTTTAAATTTTCGTAGTACATGATGCTAGCGGGAAATAAAGCAATGAGGCAGATGAGTCAATGATCAGTGGACGAGCCATTACCTAAATACAAAAGTTTGTCACTGTAAATGATAATAATACGATACGAGGATCAATGGAATAAGCAGCTTTATTGTTCCATGAATGTCATTCACACTTTTCCTTTTTTAAAAATTCGCGTAAATTACATTTAATAGATTAACTTACCGCCACTTCAAAGTATGACCTGGTCGCACTTTCGCAAACTGTGCAATTTCTGTTACTCTATAAAAAGTGGTAAGTTATTTTAGGAACATTAGGAACATCTCATGAATAAATGTGATTGATGTTGCCGCTGTTGTAACAAAGAATTGAGTTTTTGACAGAATTGGTCTTTATAACAATACATAAACATTAGCGAAGTCTGTCGCGAAAGAAGTGATTTTTCGTTGATAATGTCAAAACCACCACAAAGTAAGGAGCATATCATGAGGAAACGTCCTCTCAAGTATGATTATTAGGAGAGAATTTCGGTTGAAATATTTTCATCCATGACTGTTCGTTGTTAAATACTTAAAGTGAAGTAGTTTCTAATCTTATTTTTGGAGTTTTTTTTTAGGTGTAACTTGGACAGCGGATTACCCCCTACAACCAGTGGACCTCAAACTCGCCGATTTGCATGAAACTAGTAATTGAAGCATTTAGGTTCAAAACAAATCGGATTCTTAAATCTGTAATTTGACCTTATTCTGACGTTGATTCCACTAACGCAATTTTGACGCACTTTCTGACGTCATTTTTGAACGTCTTTGAATGGGATATCATCTAACAACTGGCCAAAGTTCATTCAGCAAAAACAGTAACACACTAAAACGAAAATTGTCTCTTTTCTTGGGTGATAATGATGTCAGTATTTGACTTACAGATTCTGTATACATGCAGTCCATTTGAGGATAGTCATCAAAGGAGAAAGCCACTTCGTACCCAGTGATGTTCATCGCTTCTAAAGGTGATTTATAAATCAAACATAAGAGGAAGATAAGGAAATAAAGAAGAATAAATTTAAAAATAGAAAAAACTTCAAACCTATTGGTGGAAACCATTGGATGAATAAACAAGCTTGTCCATTGTGTTTAACACAGGAGACTGTGATATTGTTCACGTCGCCTGGCCACATCGACTTGTCATCTGTTTCAGCTCCAATACACCCTGCAACATATCAAAATATGTCCAAATATATCAAATCGTCAACTTAAATATAAGAAAAGAAAGAACCGATAAAAAGATCCAAAAGCACTAGCCTAGCTCATTATGAATTCATTTCCACGGAGACATAACTTGGGAGATATGTGGAAATCTATGAAGACTAAATTTTATGGAAATTATCAGTCACGCTAAACATTTTATTGTTACGCTTTCTTGGAGGTATAGTTTTCTTGTTTCGGTCATAATACTTAAATCATTGGGCATTTCCATTTTATTTTATGCTGATAATATAAGATATATTTATGTCACAACGTCCATTGGCTTTCCATAACATCATTACGTAATATAATAAATAAAGAAAAAAGAGATGACTCATCACTTTCTCTGATACAACCTCGCCTCACTTTATATGAAATTTGTATCAGTCGTCTGCCACACCTTACTTACGTTGTATTTATATCATATGCTGATCAAATTTATTGAAGTGATTTGTCTACATGAAAACAATGAAATATGAAATGAATAAGATTTCTTTAGGAATGAGCGTATTCCGTGGCAAAAACATATCCAATCTCTCGGTTCTCTTGGGTAAGTGTTTCTCTTTTACTCGTACATATTAGAAACATCTACTCAAGTTAAAAACCAAACACACCCTCAATAAAATACTGTACATAATGCTTAACATCGAAATTAGTCGTTTGGATCTGTCGGAAAATTGGTTTAGGTTTAGGTCTTGTGGTCATATTTTACTTACACAGTCATAAAAACTAAAAGCCTTACTTTGGTGCATGCACTGAATCGAACCATAGGAGACATACAAAAGCAGCAAAAGACAAAAGTAGCGAGCCATTTTCTTTGGAGTGCATGGAAGGCATGCTTACGTCTGTTTTATATCTTTTCTGTGTTTTTATTTGGCCACCGCGCGCACAAGACGAAACCGAAATTCAAAATTCTTTTCAATGAACTCTTGAACAGTATTAGTGTTGGTTTGCAATATTTGTCATGTGTGACTTCGATATATTTTCGCCAATGTGGAGGAGTAAGGTAATATTTTGTTTCTTTTCATGCTGAGACCAACTATGATGACAGCACACACGAATCCAATAGTTTCAAGATTTCCCATCTGTTGTTTTCCATCCAGTCTCAACCTCGAACCCAGGGTCTCTTGCCTTTTCGATATACGGATAGCGGCGAAGAGACCCTGGGTTTAAGGTTGATCCAGTCTCGTACCCAGGATTTTATACCTTTTTGGCATACACCAGATACTCTTGTGAAAGAAATAGTACGTCATATATGTATTGTGTTACTTTCGTAAGAACTCATCTCTTGGACTTTTCAAGTGATTGTTATCTCAAGAGCTGACAGCTGTGTCTACCAAGCTAACAGCACTGGCTGCTGCAATATGTCCTTGTTTGACTAGTGCAGGTCTCTTCAACACTGATTTGCCATATCATAGAAATACGAAAAGTATTTCTATGGTCATATGGCTTATGAGGATTCTCTCTCTAGTTCCGTTCAGACATTCTCATAAAAGAGAAGGAGATTTGAAATTATCGAGATTTATTAGAGATTTGCTATCGTCATTATGGAAACAAGAAGACTTGTAGCAAAGTTGTTTCTAAAAAGATTTTCTTTTCTATTTTACTGTAAGTTTCATAAATATGAACGAAATCAGGCTGAAATCCAAAACTGTTAAATAGCTCTTAATAATTCGAATTTTGGCAACTACACAAGAAAGTAAGCATAATGATATACCACAAGCAGTTTTATATGCTGTGAATGATATAAAATATATTTAGAACTTTAAAAATTAACACCCTGTTTCACAAAAACAAATTCTTTTACAATACAACTTAATTTCCAGTGCCCATTCCAGTCCCTTTAGAATCACAAGAGGTGGTAGTAAAAGTGTTTTTTTTATTGTTTTATTCAAAAGCCTCGTTTCCAATTTATTTCACATTCATTTCCGGAAAAGTGATTTCTTATTTCTTTTATATTATGTAGCAAGATATTGGTTTTAGTTTTTGTTTCTATTCCAAGATCATCAATTTGGCATTGTTAGCGTTTAGAAAGAGATTACAACTATCTTTTACCCGATTGTTCAAAGCACTTGTATTGGTTTAGAAGGTGGCACTGTACACTGCTTGATGTAAGTCATAAGCGTACTGTACACGTTTAATTTGGAACCATACATACAATGTGTTTCATAAATAAGACTGCCCAAAAAATAATTCACTGTGGCGTTTGAGACATAATTCTTAATATAAAAAATGTTTTATACCAAAAAAGAAAGAGAAAAAGAAGGGCTATCCAACTACAGTAAAATTGCATTGAAATGTTAAATATTTCAGAAGTTATATGGGATTCTATCTATCAGACATTTTATCCGATATTAACAACCTACTACAACACACGTCTTAAGCGCAGAAAAAATTTTCTCATACGGGAGGTTGTTAATTACTTTCCACTTAATTACAAAGAAAGTTATGAATTTATTTGAATTTTAATCACAACAGTAAATGTAATTGTTATTATATCGAAGTGTTAATTGATCATAAAAAATCGGAGTAATATAAAATGTCGGATAAAATCCCTTATAACTTCTGAAATGTATAACATTTCAATGTGAGTGAATTTAATGTCAGCGGATAGCCATTCCTATTTTATATTAAGAATTGTGTCAAACGCTACAGTGAATAAAATATGGAAGTGAATTAAATATGGCAGACCCTCTGCGTTAAGAGACAACGAACATCACTTGTTTTCACTCTGTCCCACCCCAAAACGTTTTTAAAAAGTAGTACAAATAATAGTTTTATTGGAGGACGGTATTTATTTCGAATTGAACAAAACGACTGAGAAGTCGAAAATTTCGCTGCAACGTATTCTCACAATTTTAACAAAGATATACTTTTTTTACGGAATTGTGAAATGCAATAGTTGACGACAGAAGCAGAGTGCGCAATTCAAATCCGACAAAGTGACTCTGTTAAATTTGAAATCCGCATATTTCAATTGTGTTTTGTAAAAATTTTTTATGAAAATTGGAGAAGTTTCGAAATTTGGTCTAAATTTGACCCGCATTGTGTGAGTGTCGGCCTGAAAAGTCAATAAAAGATTTTATTGCTAAGGTGTGTGCGGACATGGCTTATATGCCAGTTTTAATTGAATTATTTACTTAGTGAGATCGTCCAAAATGTCACGGAGATGCATGCATGCATACATAGAACAACGATACCAATACTTCACTATAGCGAAATCAAAAATGAGATAAAAGCAGACTTTAAACAACAATGTTTTCTTTTCCTTAAAAATTTACAAAAAAATGTGGGAAAATGTTTTAAACAAAGATATATACTCACACTACACAAAACTTTCAAGAATATCAATATCACCGTCGCCGTTCTCTTTCACACGACTTAAAAGGATTTTCTAAAGACTGCCCTTAATCCAGTGCTTCAGCAGTTGTAGCGACAGTCGGAAAAAGACATCCTGATTAATTGCGATTAGAATGTACACATTCCAAGTCCATTCCATTTTAAAATGATTGCGATTGGAATGTACACAAGAAGATGTCAGACAAGGAAATTTTAGTGGGATATTACACACATCAATTAAAATTCATCCAAACGTGAAGAGTCTGTTGATAGAAGGCAAATTAAAGCTATTAAAAATCTTTTAAAACTATTTCTTGTTCGGGGCCTGTTTTCTAATAAACATCGCTTTTCAAGATACAGCGTTTATTAGGAGACAACCTTTATTAGAGGGCGCGGCGCTTATTATTAGAGGAAGTACACGACATACAAATGCGTCATTTAAGATTTGGTTCATGGAATGAAAATGGAAATATGTTTTTTCCGCCGCAATAATGGCGACAATCATGGTTGCTCTAAATTTTACAACCCTATTTACAACCCTGTTGCTATTTTAAAAAGGAACCTGGACCTAAAATACATCGGTGCCGTGAACTTTTCTTCTTTTTTAATGTTTCAGATATTGATGGTATCCTGAGTATTGAAGTGAACGGTCCGAAGCATGTACAAATTGTGCGCTTTATGATTTATGGTTGTTTCTCATATTGTGTAGCTAAATGTTCTAAAGGAAATATGGAATTTCAAATTATTCTTCCATCAATTTTCATTGATTTATTTATGTGCGCAAAGTTTTCTTTTATTTTAAAGAGAGATTCCTCACATTCTTCCACCCCCAAAACGGATCTCTCCTCAAGTGCTGAGAATAATAGAGTAGGGAATGGTGAGTGGGGCGCATAAAAAACGCTTTTGAAAATTATTTTTGTAATTCGCTTTTTTCAGTATTATTACCGTAAAGCAGGGTGACTTCGATCAATTTTGCCACTTCCGAACCATTACTTCTGAAACTTTGGAATCATTACATTACATATTTCTTCTATTTCAGTGCAAAATTTCACATTAACTAAACTTGTAATTCCAGAGAAATAACCTGATCTTTCCAAGAAAACGACAATATCAATTATGGGGTGACTTCGATCAGCTTATGATGAGAAGCGCCAAATTATACCGTCTTCGTGTCTAATTACGGACAGCCTTGGTAATTTACGGACATGATCAAAACATAATTCCAACCGTCTGTAAATTAAATCACGTACTGTCAACCAAACTGTAATAAAACAAACTTCAGAGAGAGATAATTAAATTTATTTGAACGCTAGAGAAAATTACCAATATGCCATTTAGAATTTATTTTTCTAAACTTTAAAGATTTAAAATAGACTGCGCCCTCTTGAGAATCATGCGTATTTTTATGAGCTCCGTGTGTACTATGGTAGCCACATTTACGGATAAAAAATAATAATGGCCACCTCCGTCATGAAATATCGACAGGTCGAAAATTTATGTTTAAAAATGAATTGAGGAATGAAAATGTTTTTAGATCATGCTTTTAGAAAGTTAATTATCATAAAACACGTCAAATAAATAAAGTTTTTGTACGTCAATCACAGTGGGGGAGGACACTTTTTACTGAGTATTGAAATATAGGCCATTATGATTTTCACAGTCTATTATTCTTCAAGTGTTAGTGCTAATTGCTCTCTATTGGATTGCTCTGTTTCATAAAACATTTTATTCAGTTATACGTGGTGAACTTGGCAAGAACGCATGTCTATTTTCGTGACAAGAATGTTTGTTTACATTTTGATGTCTGTAATTACAAAGGCTGTCCGTAATTAGACACGAAGACGGTAATTATATTCGACAATAATGTTTTTAAAGCGCCATTATTACAATATTAACAGTCCACCATTTGTCATCTGCGGTAAATGTTTGACCATAAAAGATCAGCAAATGTTAGTAAAACAAAAGATATTTACGACATTCACACATGTGTGACCCTCGTTAATATGAAACGAAATTAACATTGAAATTTCATTGTATCTCAAACAAAATTTTTGAAATCTATCATCGTGGGGAAAGAGCACATTTATTAAAATTTCTTCGGTAAGTCATTAAATCTCCCATGAGATATGACGACTTTTCACAAAGTTCTTGCGAACGTGTAACTTATAGCGATATAAAACATTCGGTTTTTTCGTGTTTTATAAACACGATATTATCGATAGAGGAATAAGGAAAATAAAAACAGAATATAGCGGTGAAGAACAGAATTTCTTTCAGACATATTATAATTTTCTTTACATTCAGCCTCTATACTTCACATATGTACAAAAAATGTCTAGGCTAAACTCTTGAATACGGCGTAGAGCGATGACCAATGTGAGCGGTGAAAATTTTGATGTTTTTCGTCGTTAATTTCAGAAGAAATTGATTGTTACGCTTGAAGACGACTCTGATGATATTTTACAATAAGAATCTAAATGAAAATCTTAAAAAAATGTGAAAAACGCACTTTAATTTCAGAGTTTAAACAGTTTATTTTTACTGATCGAAGTCACCCCGCTGATCGAAGTCACCCCGCTTTACGGTAACAGATGAAATCACTTGTACACTGTTTTGATATCTTTTTGATATGATAACCGACCGTGAATTAAATAAATAACGTTCCTCTCGGCGCATAGGACAGCCTCCCTCCTACTAATTACGGATGCTAATCACGGATCAAAAAAAATTCCAACCAAATTAAAAATACAGCACATCCTGTCAACCAAACTATAACTCAAACCTTGCTATTTCCTTTTCGCACCCACCTACACCTGTTTTTTTCACCGAAAACCCTTTTCTGAACTGAGTCTACACAACACGGAACATGTACAAATTGAAAAAGGATGGTCAACTTTTAAATCAACTTTTAAATCAAGATAAGTAAATTCATTTCAACACTTTAAAAGAGTAAGAATTTATTTTTCTAAATTTTGAAGATTTCTTTTAAAATATAGTTTCTTAGTTAGGATCATTTCATTTTGGTAGGAGGAAAGCTTGAACAACTTTTTGTTGGCACAAATTTTTTGGTAATGTCAAAATTAAAGGTTTAGTATTATATATAAGGGGTCAGTCACAAATCGATTTTAGGTTCAAATAACGTCATATATGATGTTACGAATAGTACCCCACCCACCCAGCACTCATAACGTCATATGTCAGAAATGGCCAAAAATCAATGTAACTGAGTATTTCTGTAAAAACACTAGTTTAGTTAAAAAAACATCATACATTCACCATTCCATCATCTTTTCCTTGCCGCCTGCCTCCAACAACAACATAGACTTGGAACTAGCCGGACCATAAAAGTGGAAAATAACCCATCGGGAAATCTTGCAAGAAAATAAACCAAAGAATCTTTATGTTTAAATCATTCTTAAGTCACTTTCAAAATCGATGTTTTTGTTATAAGTTTTTTAATATCACTTGAATTAACCCACCCACCCACTAACGTCATATGACGTTATCTGAACCTAAAATCGATTTGTGGCTGACCCCTAATACACAGATAGTGATAAAGAATTAAATATATATATATATATGCCAGAATTTCAAAAGGGTATTTTGTAAAGTTTGTTAGTGTGCGAAAGGTGCTTAATAGAAAACATGAACAGTGGATTCATTTACACTAGATCACAATTACTAATGATGAAAAGGTGCAATACACAATTTCACACAGATACCTTACCTTGTGATACCTTGTAGGCTTCCGTGGTAAACCACTCATTCAACTCGGAGAGTCCAATGCTTGACTATTTCTTCGATGCTGTTACTGTCTGCTCTCCTAAATGGAAAATAACCAGGGAGCAGTGGTTCGTCCGTAACACTTTGAAGGAAACAATCTAGTTCTTTTTTGAAGTATGTTTTTGTACAGCCACTAAGATTTTGTATGTGCTTTGGAAGGACAATGAAAAGCTTTGGACCCTGATAAACAACCTTTCCAAATATTTTTGCAGATTAAGGTTCACATTCGCGTCCAAGCCTCTGGTTTAATGACTGTAGATTCTACCCTCTCTATTTATTGAAATTTAAGTTGGGAACTGTGCCTTCAAGAATACACCATGTGTATTTGTCCTTGTATCTCTGCCTTCTTCTTTCCTGGCTGTAAATCTTCAATTGCTTTAATTTTTCCCAGTAGTTTAGATTTCTTATAGACGGTATTCCATTCAGGAATGATTTTTGTAGTGATTCCAGCTCTTGCATCAAACAATTGGGAGCAGTAATCCAAGTAGGGGATCACTAGAGATTTCCGTAGCGTTAATTGTAAGTTTGTCTCTATTTTTAAATGTACGGTATCCAAGAAGTGGTGCTTTTTTCTGTATCACTTTTTGGATGTGCATTTTGTACGACAGATCCGATGATAGTATGATGCCAAGGTCCTTTACTGAGGGTTTCGTTTCAATATCCGCTTTTGTATCTGATTTGTAAATTGATTGATTCTTTAATTCTTCGTTTTTTCCATAAACCAGATGTTTGAATTTCGTTCCATTCAGTTTCATGTTATTGACATCAGTCCAATCATAAACCAGACCCAAGTCATCCTGTTACTTTGTAATGTCTGACTGGTTGCAGATTCCTTTCATCAGCCTTGTATCATGATAGAAATGAGTGTTGAATCTTTTCGTCTATATCTTCAATCATGATTAAAAAGAGTAGTGGTCCCAATACTGAACCCTGTGGTACTCGGAAATTAAAATTAAACCTGCAATTAAAAAGAAAAAAACGATTTCTGACATGTTCTTCACAGGAAATGATATGGTTTTGATAACAAACAATCAGGACTTGACAAATTGTTTTTACAAGATAGTTTGTGAACGAACATAATCATTTTTGGCGTCATACATGGTTTTGAAGACTTCAAACAAAGTCCAATGATGTAGTTGTACGTGTATAAACACGGCATCAGGGTTGTGTATTCCGAGCTTGTATTATTATTTCGATTGCGAAATGGTATGTGTTACGTTTTTAAGGGTTGAAACATACAAAAAATATGATGGACACTTGCAAATACAATTCATTTTAAATAAACAAAATGGGACTCATCTGGAAAGAAGATTGTTTAAAAAAACAATGAAAGCAATTAGATCTGCTAATCGAATGAATGAATGAAGAGATAGATCATCTGATACAGTATTTGTGGATTTAGGAACGTAACATAACATCTTACTGAGTTTGCTTCTCTTCAGAAGAAATTGACTGGTTTTACCAAATTTATCAGTTTTTTTTAAAAAAAATATAACATCAAATTGTTGTACATTTGCCTTATGATGGCAGCATCATCACGGACAAAATCGCAAAAATGTTGATTGTACGTGCTTAGCTCTCAAAGCTACTACACTATATGAGACGTGTGTTGGGAAGTTAAGATTGGCGTTAGTGTGCGAACAAATTCATAAGCATCTTAGTACGTAATTGAAGATTGTGCGAGGGCGCGAAGCGCCTGATGTGCAATCTAGATTTTATTCATCAAATCTCCACTTTACGATCTAATACTGGTTATGACCTTCGCTATGTACGCTGTAGTTCTAAATTTTAACGATCACACAAAGAAATTTTGGAAACTGATCTACAAACAAATGTTGGGGTAAGATACACACAAACAAGTCAAATTTAAGAATCATATAATATATTTCTCTTTCAAGCACAAATATATATTTTAGTAACCACCGCGACCACGTCCACCACGAAAGTTTCCGCGTCCTGTAACAAAATAGAAGTAAAATAATGTATAACGTGTAGGGTTGAGGATGTGGGTGGGCAGTATTAGATCGTAAAGTGGAGATTTGATGAATAAAATCTAGATTGCACATCAGGCGCTTCGCGCCCTCGCACAATCTTCAATTTCATACCATCAAATCTCCACTTTGATCTAATACTGGTTATGACCTTCGCTATGTACGCTGAAGGTCATAATTTTAACGATCTCTCTTCAAAGCTTTTTATTTGAAGACAAAATGGACCGTTGAAATGACATTTCCCCACTTACAATTACCTCTTTAGAGTATATTTTTTGGAAAGTTGACTCTTTGGACCAATGACCCTTTTTCAAAATTTCTTTTATAGGAACACCACAGCTTTTTGCTTTAGAGGAAGAAGCTGTTCTAGTTGAATGTCCTGAAAATGTACTGATATCAATACCAGAAAATTTTAAAACATCAGTTATCCATCTGGAAATAGTTTTGGTTGAAACTGCCTTATGAGGCTTAATGAAACTCAATAATAACTGAGTTTCCTCTTTTCTCCAATGTTTGGTTCTTAACAAGTAATCATCAATACACTTACAAACACAAATGGTTTTATTCTCCTGAAAGGGTAAAAATGTTATGGGAGGTCTTGGTTTGTTTGGCCCTGCAACTTTGGTAATTCTACCAAAAGAAAATGTATATCCTGATGGATGCTCAACTAAAAATTTTGTGTCTAAAAAACAGATTTCATGTGCCCTAGCAGCAGATGTTAAAGCCAACAAAATAGTCAGCTTTTTAGTCAACATTGAATCACTCAAATGACAATTTTCTCCTAGCCCATTGATATAGTTAACTACTTTTTCAACATCCCAAATGAAGTTATATTTAGGTTGAGGAGGCCTTTTGTTAAAGACCCCAGCAAGTAATGCAGAAATTCTAGGATGTTCTCCAATTTTGAAACCATCAATTGTTGAATGATAAGCTGATATAGCTGATCTGTAGCCTGCAATTGTACTATGAAGTTTTCCTTCTTCGAAGGAATCTGAGAGAAATTCAAGAACATAATTCAAAGAACATCGAAAGGGATCAACTTCCCTTTGATTACACCAGCTGCTCCACTTTCTCCAGGCCGATTCGTAATGAGAGATAGTGCCTTTTCGTTTTGAAGCTGTGATAAGAGAGGCAGCTTTGTCTGATATTCCTTCTGTAAGAAGTTGTTGCCTGAAAGAGTCCAAACCACTAACTGTAGAGTTTTGTTCAAGACCAGGGGATGTTCTTCCTTGGTTGGACCTAATAATAAGTTCCTCTTTTTTGGAATCAAAATTGGATTCTTTATGGAGAGTTGGAGAGCCCATGGATACCAAGCTTGTGTTTGCCATGCAGGAGTGACAAGCAACAATGTTGCTTTCTCGTCTTGTGTTTTCTTCAATACCCTTGGTATTAAGGAAAAGGGGGGAAAGGCATATGCCTGAAGGTCCTTCCAACTTGTTTGAAAGGCATCCCTTCCAAGACTGTATGGATCGTGTTTCCAAGACATGTACCTTGGAACTTGGTGTGACAGTCTTGATGCAAACAGGTCTATGTGGGGTATCCAGCGCATTTTGGTTATAAGATTGAATACCATGGGACACAGTTTCCATTCGCTTGAGTCTCTCACTGAGCGAGACTGGAAATCTGCCTCTTGATTCAATTTCCCTGGCAAATGTTCGACTGTAATTGTGATCCCATGACTGATCAGAATTTCCCAGATATCTTTGCTTAGGGTTATCAGTTTTTGATTCTTTGTACCCCCCATTTTTTTTAGATAAGCCAATGCCGTTATATTGTCCATTTGTAAATGAATTGCCTTTATAGATGGAAAAATTTTTAGAAATGTCAAAATTGCTAATTTTGCTGCTTTCAGTTCTAAATAATTGATATGATAGGTTTTCTCTAAGGCATTCCATGGCCCCCCCGTCCTGTGACCCTGGCAATATGCACCCCACCCCATCATCGAGGCATCTGATGAAATCACAATACATTGGCTGTTCGGTATCAGAGTCTTTCCATTGCTGAGGTGCAAATTTTGAACCCACCAATTTAATTCCATTTTCACTTCTTGACTCAGACAAATCACAGATTCGAAATTCTTTCCCGAGTTCATCTCCCATATTTGTTGTCTCTGCATCGTCCGATATTGCAGAGGAGCTGGCAACACTGCTATTGCAGCCGACGTTAATCTGCCAATTAGTGATGTTAGTTCCCTTAGAGTTACTAATTTTTTGTCCATCATCTCTTGACATTGTGATACAATCTTTGTGACCTTTTCCTGAGGAAGACTTAGTGACATTTTTAAAGAATCTATTTCCACCCCTAAAAATTGAATTTTTTGAGATGCTTGGAATTGAGATTTTTTCAGGTTTATCAGAAAACCCAAATTTTGAAGGAGAAATATCAATGTATCTCGAGCTAGAAACAGATCGTCTTTGGACGAGGCCAGAATCAGGATATCGTCCAAATAGATTATCAGTCTTACATTTAACCTCCTGAGTAAGGCTATGGGAACCTTCAGAAGTTTGGTGAAAATCCTTGGGGCTGGACCCAGACCAAAGCATAGGCAAAGAAACTGGTAAATTGTTCCTTTCCACAGGAATCGAATCTTCTCCTGTGATATTTGATGTAGTGGAACTGAGAAATAGGCATCCTTCAGGTCCAGTTTGCACATCCAATCTCCCTGTTGAAGAAGTTCCTTCAGTAAAGATAGGCTTTCCATTTTGAAGTGAATGTATGGAATGTGAGAATTCAGATTTTTTAAATTGATGACAGGTCTGTAGCCTCCATCTTTCTTTGGAACTATGAAGATGTTGTTTAAAATCTGATTTGGGGATTTCTGAACCTTCTTTATTGCTCCTTTCTGGAGCATCTCCGAAATTTCTGTATCTACCAACATTAGTTCCTCCTGACTGAAGGGAATTTGAGGGAGAAACTGTTGTTTTGGTTGTGAGTGAAAGGGAATTTTGTAACCCTGCACAATATCTAAAATATTTTTGTCTTGGGTCAGGCAAAGCCAGTTTTGGAGAAAATACTTCAGCCTCCCTGCCGGGGGAGCTTCCACAGGACATTTTTTCACAAACAGAGTTTTTACTATCGGATGTACATTGGGGAAGTCTAGCATTGATAACAGTTCTGCATTTTTTAATATAGGATGAACAGATAATCTTACCTCTCTGAGCAGCTCTGGAGAAGAATCGCCCCCTACCTCTTGAGCTTTCATTTGATAGGGGGCCTTTTCGAAAGGGTTTTGTTGAAGGTTGAACAGTCTTCTTCAAACCAGTAAAAACTTCTGTCAGTTTCTTCTGGGATGTGGTTGATTTACTTAAAATTTCTTCAAACTTTTCTCCAAATAGATATTTATTTGAAGGATCGTTCATCAACAGAGCATGATCTTTAAGCAGTTCATTCACTTTCGATGAATTTTCAATCAAAGTTGACAGGACGTTGTAACGTCGTTGATATGTCAGTCGATGAAATGATTGTGCTGACAATAAAATTGACTGCTCAAATAAACTGGTGATTTCAGAAAAACTGTTAGTTGCGAAATCATCATTTAGGTCAATTTCACCCCTCTCTCCTTCCGTAATGTACCAAAGGCGTGAGAGAGGCCCAAAGATATTCCTATCTCTTTCTTGTACTCCCTTGAGAATCTTCTCAAGGTGAAGTGTTGTAGTTTTATTGTGTTCAACTAGTAGTTGTTTCATATAACCATCTAATTCAGGTACTTGCCTGATGTTTTTAGGAACAGGATTCACTCCAATGATCTTTTCCCTGATTTCCTTATCAGGAACTTTAATGTTAATGTATTTGTGGATGTAGTCCAACATATTTTGGGGAAGTTCCCAATCATTTTCTTCAACCGTATCAACTAACTCAAATCTTGGAATTTTCGCAGGAGGTTCATTTACATCCTCCCTACGTTCAGTTTCATCGGTTTGGCGTTTTTCACCGGGTCGAGCCACGGTCTCCAAACGTTCCTCTTGGTCGTTATGAGGATTAACCGGTATTTCTTCCTCAACAGTATCATGATTTTGCCTGTGAGAAAGAAGTAAACGCAACATCATCAAAAAAATTCTGATGATATTTAAAACTTTCACAACATCTAATTGTTTATGAAGTAACTTGAAACCACAAAGAGTGTTTATTGACGAGATATTATCGGATTAATCACGTTTTCTATAAATATACTTACGAAGCGTCCATTTTGTTTGCAAAGGAATTTTTAAGAGATCGTTAAAATTATGACCTTCAGCGTACATAGCGAAGGTCATAACCAGTATTAGATCAAAGTGGAGATTTGATGGTATGAAATTGGAAATTTTCTATCATCATGTTCATGATGAACACAATGTACAGCTGTATGCAAATGGTACAAATTATTCATCTTTCGTGTATCTTCCGTTTGAAGCGAATATAACTATAGCTAAGTATTCGGTCAAATCTGTATGTTCTTTTCATCTGGAAACTAAAACAACTAAAACTAAGAAACTAAGAAAATGACATTCCCTAGAGCTTCGTAAAAGCAGAATTAACAGACAATAAAATTCTTTTGGTATGGTTTTGTAGTTATATAGAATATTATTAACAGAAATATGGCACCTGTAATTGCAGAAACTGAGTCAGAAAGTGGCAAAGAACTACAAAATGGAAATATGGAGAAATCTGATCAAGATGGAGAATTATATTCTAAACCAACAATAGGGATTATTTATCCTCCACCAGAGGTTCGAAGTATCTTTTCATCTTAATGTTTCCAAAATTTTCTCTATAGTTTTAGTGACACACTTTTAGTTTAGAGAAGGATTTTTTTTTCACCGTTTTTATGTTGATTACATAAAATCATGCAAGGAGTGTTTAGCAGTTAATATTAGAGTTTTTGATCACTGGGAGCACCCTCATTGCACCCTCATTCAAACACAAGGTTGACTATTGACTATTTCCAATAAGTTTTTTGATCAATTTTTTACAACATGATTCATCATTCAACGATTTTATTTTATTTGAGACATCATTTTTGAATTTTAAAACCCATAAAATAATTTTAATCAGGATACTTGTTTTTTAAATCCTTTTTCTCTGGCATGCTGTTTTTTTTTTGTGATTGCAAAATAGAAAAGGTCTGTGTATTAAATTTAAAGTTAACCCATTGATATTCTAATAAAATGTTCCTCAGCTTAATTTTGATTAGATATTGTTGATCGGACAGCACTCTTTGTCGCAAGAAATGGTATGGGAAATTTTTATTGTTTTTCTTTTTCTCAAAATGCTTCTAAAGTAAATTTCAGTCTGTTACTTGTTTATGTGCTTCACATCATAAGATTATAATTGTTATTGTTCTATTATGACTGACCAAATGGAATGACTTCATTTTCTGACTACAGGAATATAGGAAAAATGCAATAAATTTGACTTTTGTTAGGTCCTGAGTTTGAAGATCGAATTCGTGCAAATGAAGCGGATAACTTAAAATTCAATTTCTTGAATCCAAACGATCCTTACCATGCATATTATGCTTACAAGTTAAAAGATTTCAAAGAAAATGATCAACCAGAGCCTGGTAAGAAGCAATTTAAGTTGTTCTTAGTTTATTTTGAATCATTAGATAAAATTGATGTCAAAAAATCTATACAATGCTATGAAACATGATTGAAAATGCAACAAATTCTTAGATTCCAGTTCTGTTTCATTTTTCTAGTGTTAAAAAATAAAACTAATGCAAAATCCTTTTGAAGTTGTTATATGTTGAAAACGTTTTTAGAAGCACCAGCAGAGAAAGAACCACAGAAACCAGTCCAGCAAAAAGTAAAATCAATCACATTCTTTTTTATTCTATTTACTTTTTTGCTATTCCTTTAATTTAATGAATTTTCAATTTTTGTCTTTCATCATTCATCAATAGCTAAAACAATCAGCACAAGTCATTGAAACGATCATACCAAAAGACCCACCACCATCTTATGAATACATGGCCGATCCACCAACCATATCTGCTATTGATCTGTATGCATATATTCCTTTATGTGTTAACTTTTTCGAAAATTCTTTATTGTATTCTTTATGCTCTTTTTAAAACACATTGCATCAAAAAGAGATATCTAGCCCAAAAAACTCAAACTAATTTTCTTTGACATGTTTTAGTGATATAGTGAAGCTTACTGCTCAATTTGTTGCCAAAAACGGGAAAGCATTTCTTACCAATCTCATGACCAGAGAACAGGTTTGCAGCTACTATCTTATTATATTAATCGCGTAGTGTGCGTACCACTTTTATTTTAGAGAGTGATATATTTAACTAAATTTTACGTAGGATTTCCTATATTGTCCGCGTAAATCTGGAAATAATTTTGTAAAAGTATCATCTTGAGGATTTTTTTGTCATTATTGTCTTACTTTTCAGAGGAACTATCAATTTGATTTTTTGAGACCGCAACACAGCTTGTTTCAATACTTCACTAGACTGGTTGAACAGTACACCAAGGTAAGGAATCTGTATCTGTTTTTTTTTTAAATTAATGTACATATTATATATACAAGCATTACTGACGTAAAAAGTCAGTAATGCTTGTGTTGAATCTTATGTTAAACCAAATAAACACAAAGCAAATTCACAATATTTCGATTTTCGATTTTTTTGTGTAGCTTTACAATCTTCATATATATATATAAACATTGACCAAAGACCCTATATGTTGTTTTGTTTACGTTCAGATATTGTTGCCTCCTGCAGATATTGTACACACACTGTCAAAAGATTCCCGTGATCCTTGGAAGGTTGTTTGAATTTTTGTACTGCATTTCTATAGAAATATACACGCTATTTCAATGAAAATGCTCTTCATCGCAGTGATTTTATGACAATTTTCCTTAGCCAGTCTTTGATAACCCTGAACATGACATTTTCACTTCTTTTTTATTTCAGAGAAGTCCCCTTTATGTCCCCTGAAGTCCCCTGTTATGTTATAAAGTATTTTGTTTTCTGTTGTGTTATAGGTTCTAGATCGTGTTAAGTACCGCGTGGAATGGCAGCGATTTCAAGAGAAGGAGAAGCGCAAGGTTGAGGACGAGAAGGAGCGAGAAAGAAGTATGTTGAAGTTATGTAGTTTCTCAATAATTTATGTAGTTTCTCTATAATCTATGATGAAGAACTTGCTAGTCATTCTGATTACTTTTTTTCAGTTGCTTTTGCGCAGATCGATTGGCATGACTTCGTTGTCGTGGAAACCGTTAACTTTAGAGAGAGTGAATCAGGTTAGGTTGAGGTCACTGCTTTCTGCATCGTCGTTTATCTTAAATGATCATTCACGGAACAAAAAACTGCGAAGTCGTTCTTTCCTTTGTTTTTGTATGTGACACTTAAACGGTTTTCTGTTTTTAGCTAACCTGCCTCCACCAGTTACAAAAGACCAACTCGGTGCTAGAATTCTGGCGCAAGAACGGTTTGAGAATATGAAGGTATGAGATCCGTAACCATCATTTCTTATTCTTCAACGAAATTCTCTATTATAAAAGAGTCCATGGCGACTTTATCTGGAAAGACCGGGGATTTCTTTAGTGTGTTTCAACTGGGGCAAAAAGTTTGAGATATATGTGGATGGTAAAGGGAATTTATGTTTAAGGCAGACTCAACGCGAAACTACTTGGGTTATCGATTATTTTATAATCTTAAAGGATGAATGAACATTCGGCTTTGGGGTTTTTGATTGAAGGAATTAAACTTTTCTTAGTCCAATGTGTATTAATTGGTTAGGGGAATATCCGAAAATAAAGTCTGGAAAATGAAGTCAAGAAACTTCAGACTGGGAATCCTGTTTATATATCACTGTTCGTTGTTAGAAAACTGGTGAAGTGAATGCGGAGCAAATTGAGATGGATGTTGAGGAGGAAGAAGAAGGTGGTGAAAAAGCAGCAAAGGAACTTTACCAACCATTTCAACAAGACGTCACCAAAGGAAAAACTGATGAAGACAAAGCAGATTCTGATATGGTATGCGCAACTATTTTCTTTTTTGAATGCAGTTTTCTTGAAACGAATCTTGTCCGTTCAGCAAAAATTGCTGTTTTGCCATATTTTCAAGTTCCTTTCATTTAATTTAATGCCAAGAATTCCAAGAGTTTTTCATGGAATTTGATAATGTACAAAACAAAACTACAAATTACAAAACAAACAGCGTTTCTCGAAGACATGAAACCAGCCTTGTCGGTTAATCTAGTTCCTGACTTTGTCAAGATATATTTGCAGCAGAATTCATGAGAGGTGTTTTCGAAAATTCAGAATTCGTGCTCCGAGGACAAATCTTAACTTTTCTGTTTTCAGGAAGAGGAAAGTGACGACGAAGACACATCCAAACCGACTGAAATGCCACCGCCAAGTCTACCACCAATACCCGTCAATGTGCCTATTCGTAAAAATTACGATCCTAAAGCAGCACGACAGAGCGCACCAAGTGGGCCACCAACAGATAAGTATTTAATTTCACCGTTAACCGGTGAGAGGGTGCCGGTCGAATCAATGGCTGCTCACATGAAAATCAGTTTACTCGATCCAAGATGGAAAGAGCAAAAAGAGAAATTAATCGAGGAGAAAAGACAACAGGAGCAAGTGTTCGCTGAAGGTATGTTAATAGTTTTGAGTTGACACAGTTTCTCGGAAGAACGCTTTCATAGCTCTTCCTGAGAGACGCTCACGATTGGATGATGGGGATGACTTTATTTATTCCGTCATTTGGTTTCTTAGGTGTTCATATCGGCGACACTTTGAAGCAATTTGCGGGACGTCGTTCAGATATTTTTGGTATTGGTGCTGAAGAGACATTGATTGGTCGAAAATTAGGAGAAGAAGAGCAACCGAAGAAACTTAATAAAGAAATTTGGGATGGGCATACGGCTAGTATGGAACGTGCAACGAAACTTGCGCATTCTAACATCACTTTTGAAGATCAAATTAAAGCTATTCATAAATCCAAAGGCTTGCTGTATGTCGCTCAGTTCATTGTCTCCCATAATCTAAAATATATTTTGTTTCTCTATCTACTTCCTTGACTATACGTTTTAATTAATAGACCTTCCGAAGACGCAGAAAAGATTGGTCCGGCTATGGGGCCAGTTCCTACTGCTCCAGTCACCACTGTGGAGATGGTGATTGAACCGCCCACCGTTGATTTATCAGCGCCAGTATCATCAACTGTCACAATCAGTCAACCACCCCAACCAATCATAATCAATCCGCCCAAACCAACCGCCCAACGTCAACCAGGAATGGATAGTACTTCCTCTGCTGATTTGATCCAGCCACCACCTCCAATGCACCTTCCTCCCACAATGGCTCAACAACAACAAATGGGCGGGTCTCTGCAACAGATCCCTCCACCGCCTCTTATGCCGAACATGCCGCCTGGAATGCCACATGGTCTTATGATGCCACCACAAATGCCGAATATGCCGCCACAGCAACCGGGGGCGTTTATGGCGAATATTCCACCTCCAATGGCGCCACCAAGTCAAGATGAAAATCCCATTTTGCTTCCACCTTTGGAGGAAGAATCAGAACCAGTATCTAAGAAAGCCAAGGTTGACATGATGGAAGCAGACCTCATTCCTGTTAATCAATTTGTTGCTCAGAATCGACATCCTGTTACATTCCGTGTGCAAGTACCGGATATTCCCGATAAAACCGAATGGCAGTGTCAAGGCCAAGTTTTGTCTCTATGTTTACCACTTACCGACCAAGTGAGTTTGATTGTTTGATTCTTTTGTTGTCTACGAAACATAGTAATTAAGAGAATAACTAAGTAACTAAGTAAGTAATTGGGAGTTTTTAGTCCTTGGGCTTCCATCCGTAACGGTCGGCTTTTCCGCCCGCCGACTTGCAACTAACTTGCCCGAAAGCCAGTGTGCAGTCAATCAATGGCTCCTAATGGTGTGATACGCTGCTTTTAAGGCGTATCGGAGTGTAGTACGAGATACGACATGACTGGACTCGAACACGGGTCGCAGTGGTCGCACTCGTAAGTGCTAACCACTACACCATCGCTGCACGATAGTATGGAGATCTATCATTGTTGTTTTTGTTTTTTTGTTAATCCATCATTGTTTTTATCTTTAGTGTTCGGCAATCAAGGCGAAGGTATTCGAAATGATTTCAATGCCTGCTGGTAAACAAAAATTACAATTAGGAGTAAGTTTTCATTCTATAGTAATCACGTGACTACGTCATTTCAACTTTTGGCGATGGAAATTATATGATTCCAGATTTTTTTGAAGGTAGTAGCTCTTTGCACTGAACGACTGTGTTTTATCATAGCTTCATGTGAGAACAGAGATTCTTTGGTCGGTCTGGTCTGGAAATTACACATTCGTCATGAAATTATGCTGCCTACCTTTTTCAAAACCGTTTTCGTTTTTTTAGAATTTCTTCTTAAAGGATTCAAATTCACTGGCATACTATAACTTTACTTCTTCGAGTTTAATTCAACTGCAAGTGAAGGAAAGAGGTGGACGAAAGAAGTAGCGCTCCATAATGCTGTGCATGAACGTTCATTATGCCGATAGCGCTGATGCGTCTATATTATGGCAACTAAGATCACCATCTGACTTAAGCATCGATATCAACATTACGGGACAATATAAGTCATGTTTTTTACTGTATATATATGCCCTGTAGGGTGAGTGTGTCCGTGCATTATTCAGTACGGTATCATAAGGTGTGATCTTTCTCCGAAGACAAGCTCTGTAATAAAATTCTCCATTTACTATCAGGATTGTCTTTCATTGCGGTTACAGTGTGGTTTCCTTGGTGATACAGATCTTGAAGAGCACGGGGTGCAGTGCAATTACAAATTGTTTTTGTGAAAATTTTCGTAGCTTCGCAAATACTGCTTAGGAAAAGAGATCGATATCTTTTATAACGACCGTATACAAAACTCTTCTTGCTAAATATAAATGAAATTTTTGATGATGTTTTCTTGATACGTCTCTCTGAGAGGGATGGTGACAGGTTTTACTCTGGCCTCCAAAATCTTCAAATTTTCTTCACGAGAGCATGCGACTTTCGGAAGCGAATCTCAGTTCGACGGCTTTTTCTGAATGAACCACGTGTACTAAGGTACTAAGTTTTATCTCCATTTTTGACAAAGCACTCGTGTTACTGAATGCAAAATAAGTCAGAAGGACTTACCGCATGTTTACATTCTTTCGCCAAGTCAAATCTAAGGAAAAAACAGCTTGGCTAAGCATCCTTACGACTTTCATCAGTTGTTTTTGACTTAAAATTTATGTCAAGGTGAACATGATTGGGTTTTTTTTTGAACTTTCGAAGTTTTCTTGTGCATGTGTCCGAAGTTATATTATAGTCAGCTAATAAAAGACATTTTCAGAAGGTATGGTGCCGTCATTTTTACCTCCACCTGGTAATATTTATCATGTTACTCGTTTCCTTTCTAAATTCCATCCTCTGCTGAAAGTAGGCAGACAGGACAGGGTTGCCAGCGGACCTTGAAAACCTTAAAATTCCTTGAATTTGAAAATGTGACCTTGAATAACCTTGAAAAGTCATTCTATGACCTTGAAAATTTGGGAAATTTTTCTCATTTGTCTCATTTTTCTCATTTGTGATTCAGTTATATACTCCTGTTAGCTGCAGTAAGTATACAGGTTTCATTTTAACAATATAATAATTTATGCATTGATCAACTCGCAATCAAATCAAATGACTGCTAAAGCTGCATTCTTCTGACAAACACTGAAAGATAAGCCGAAAAAAAACTTCGATGACATAATTTTAAATCTAGAAAAGGTGTATAAGACAATTTAAACTCTTCCATGTTTGTCAAGGTGAAATGATGTTTATGAATTCAGATTTTCTCACAGAAAATAAACTGAATGTCCTAGCAAGATCTAAAGGGATTCCTGTGACCAAAATGATATTTCATGGGATGGTAGAACTCGCAATATCGTTTAAGTGGAATTTCTGTTTCCTTGTTAGCTACTATCTTATTATATCATAAATATGCATTGCATAAATTAAATATATGATTTTAAAAACGAAATATCTCAAAAATGATCTCAAAAATGAAATACTGAAAAGAGACTTGTTAAAGACTTGTTTTTTTTTTAACTCTATCATATTTGTTAATATCATTTTGGAAGTTTAACAGATTACTTACCTCAAGTTGCATGTTAGTAGGAAGCTGACAGAGGGAAACAATTTTAACAATAATTGCCCCCGCAGCGAGCGTAAGCGAGCGAGGAGGCATAGTAGTTTCACGAGATAGGCGAATGTCAGTTCCGATTTTGTTCTTCATCATCATCATCATCATCATCATCTTCCAACTTTCGTGTTGACGTTACACGGTGGAATACAATTAATTAGCTGACTTTGCTTTTTTTCCCGTTTCAAAGCATGGTACTGTAAGTGGGAGACAGAATGTTTTTCGTATCTTTCTCCTAATTTACTACTATATTATACTGTGTTATTTAGAAAGTTCGTCTGCTAAAACTGCTTAGAAATTTTTCATATTACTTTTGCGTTGTTTTCGTAAAGGTAACGACAAAGATTTTGAAGCACAGCTTAAAATCTGAAATTTTATCATATTAAAAACACATGTTAAAAGAATCTAACTTGATAATGTAAGCCTGTGTCTTACGAAAAGCTTTGTATGTTTAAGTGGAATTTTTAACATGTGTTTTTAATATAGTAATTATTCACTGGCTGTTATTTTCTGAAATTTTATCAACCATGCATTTTATTTTTGTATATATATGATGTTTTAGCCCTTTTAAATCTTTGCTACTTTTTATTTTGAATCAAACCTTGAACCGCTTGAAATGATTTCTACTAATGGATTTTTCGCTTTAATTGTTTTTTTCAAAAAAGTTTTTTTTTTCTTTTGGTTCTTACAAAATTTCATTAACAAAATCTTATTTTGATTATAAGATACGTATCCATGGTTGCAGTTCACACATTTCTTTTGTTTGTAGCAATACTTTCTGATATTACTTGTTAAGCCTTATTTACACGTTTTAAAAAGTACATTAGCATTTAGTGTGAATTAGGTCTAAGAGATAACAAAAAGTAACAAAGTTTTATGTAGCTTTTCAGCTGCGTAAGTAAATCTATTTGGTTTGCATATTTCCAGTTAGTGTCGCCACCGCTACACTATGCCACAAGGTTACACTGCTCATTAAATAATTCGTTGTCTTGTAAAACTTAAGTATTTACACTTAAATATTTGATTTTTGGCAGTAAAGTATGCCACTAATCAACCAAAAACATTTTACAAAAATCCTTAAATTACAAAATGTTTGGGCGGAAAGTTTTCTTTTTTAATGTATAGCTTGCTGTGTGTAAAAATTGGACAGCCTGAGCGCGGGGGCATTTTTAGCTAAAGCTACATGCTAGTTTTAGTAATTTTTAGACATTGTTTTGAATACAGGTTTGATAGAGATTGATAAAAGATGTTAAATATGTGTTAGTATCTACTACACTGTTTATGTGAAAAGTACTTCTATGTTTTTGTAAAGTTTTATATAGACACTATATATATACATTAAGTCAGCACTTGATGTTGCACATGTATATACAGCGGACACCATTGGGAACTGAAAAAGATGTCCGCTTTAGGGAGATGTCCGCTTTATAGAGATTCCATATGAAAATTAATATTTCGCAAATATAAATCGAGAATGGGCCTCTAATAACGATAAAAAGTCAAAAAGAAGTCAAAAGTCAAATGCTACTATACTTGAAACCGAAAAAATCAATGCGCTGGCTACGGACTCGAGATTCCTGTGAATTTCAAATTTCTTGGATCTGCCAAAGCCATTCAGTGGGCAGAAAATGCTGTTATTCGAAGTAGAGAGTAAAACATTGTAAAAATTAAATATTCCAAGAAAATATAAGTTATTTTACTTGAAAACTTGTTTTTGTATCTGTGTCCGCTTCAGAGAGATTTTTTATAGGTACAAAGGTACACGAAGAGTAATATATGATAATATAGTAATATATTTTATTTATTTATTTATTTAACAAATATTTACACTGGATACAACACTTGAACTTAAAGTAGTTATCAATGTGCGTCCAGTAAAAAAACAAAAAACAAAAGAATAATAAAATTTATGTATACATGTTTGTAAAAATATTTAAGAAAATATGATGATAAAAATAAGTTATTATGCATTAGGAAGTGTAGGAGAGAGAAAGATAGTAAACTATTGGGAAGGGGATATCACTGCGGAGGCAAGCGAACAAAACAAAAAATTACAAACAAAAACTCAAATCACAGACAAAACCCGGATCACAGATTTAATCAAGTAAAATATTGAATGACATGTTCCTTGAAAGCGTCGTAATCTAAACTTCGAGCGTTCAATGGAAGCGCGTTAAATATATTCGCGCCAGTAAATAAAAAACCTTTTCTTGCGTATTTCGTTTTAATTTTGGGCAGCACTATCAATTTCTTGTTGTTTCTTGTATTTTTATTTCATGATGTGTTACTTATTTATTTTTTAAAACAATCGTTGAGCAGTACAACAATACACTCAAAACGTAGGGAGAAATAACTTCAACTTTTTATTAGCATTTGTTTTAAAAAAGTTACGCGCTCTAACATGGGTGCTATCAAACTGGGGAAAAATGGTTTCTCTTCTTAAAAAGTTCACACGGGAGGAGAGAAAAAAGGCACGTGCTAAATGAATAAATACAGTGTGTATCAAAATGTCTTATCCACCAACTTTCAGGGCGTATATTTCATTACATGTGTGATAAAATATTGTGAATTTTATATCACAAGAAAGGGCTTTTCATGCTCTATGCGTTAATATAAAATGTTTCCCAAAATATTTGTTCTTCGAAAAGATATTGAAGAACAACTCAACGATTTGGTTGATTAAATTCTTAAAAGTCAATTAACTGACATGCGAATGACTTTTTAATGGTGTAAGTTTCTTTTGTTCTGCTGATGAAACCTTTAGAAAGTTTTAAGTATAGCTCTGCGTATCAATTTCCCATAACAGTTAATTTCAAATAAAAATTTTTTACTGTGTGATGATTTTTAATTTTTTATTGTGTTTACAAATGGCCTTCATTGTAAAATGAGTTAATTGACTTTTAAGAATTTAATGAACCAAATCGTTGAGTTTTTCTTCAATATCTTTTCGAAGAACAAATATTTTGGCAAACATTTTATATTAACGGATAGAGCATGAAAAGCTCTTTCTTGTGATATAAAATTCACAATATTTTATCAGACATGTAATGAAATATACGCCTTGAAAGTTGGTGGATAAGACATTTTGATACACACTGTAGAATAAAAAAACGTTCGATCAGAAGCGCTTAACAATTATAAAAAGAAATTAAATTATTAAAAGAAAAGCAAAAATATATTTTGTTTCATGATAGTCTACCTATCGGTTTTTAAGCATTTTGATTGCTCACAAAAAAAGTTCACCCGTCTCAAACAGTCAGGCAAGCGTTAGGATACACTGGCAAACCGAACATGCTGCCACGTTCTGCCACTGCTGCTTTTTGTCCAAAATGTTTAATCAGTTAGTTTCTTTGTATTTAGTTGATGTATTGTTTTCAAAGCCAAGTCAACGTGGAATATAAAACTAACAGTAATAATAAAAACAGAGAGAAAAAACTATTCAACTTATTATTAGCTTTTGTTTTACGCGCTCTAACATGGGTGCTGTCAGAAGTAGGTGAAAAAATGGTTTCTCTTCTTAAAAAGATCACACGGGAGGAGAAAAAACTGCACGTGCCAAATGAATGAAGTGAATAAAAAACGTTCGATCAGATTAAAATAGATTAAAAGAAATCGATTAAAAGAAATTAAGACAACTATTAAGACAAAAGCAAAAAAAAAAAATATATATATTGTTTCATGATTCTCTTTTTTTTACCTACGGTTTTTAAATATTTTGATTGTTCGAAAAAAGTGAGACAGTCAGGAAAGCGTTAGGATACACTGGCAAACCGCACATGCTGCCACGTTCTGCCACTGCTGCTTTTTGTCTAAAATGTTTAAAGAGTTAGTTTCTTAGTTGATGTATTGTTTTCAAAGCCAAGTCAACGTGGAATATAAAACTGACAATAATAATAAAAACAAAACGTTATTCCTATTAGTTCATCAGCCAAAAAAAGTCACGTTCGATTGGGGTTGCAATGTATTTGCTTCAAACTCACGTCGCACACAAAAAAAGAAATAATTTCGCTCACAACTCAATCTACCATTTTGCGTGACTTACAAACAAACAAACAAACAGACAGACAGACAGACAGACAGAGAATCGGCTATTAATATATAGACTAGCCGCCAAGGCGGCGTCGCTCGCCGCCCATGTTCAGCATGCGTTGACTTCACGAAAAATAAAATTAAGGAATTGGCAACCGAAAGTGTTACCATGTTGTAGAGCTCGAAAAACTGATCAAAAAAATGTGTGGGATCGTTCCGCTACGATCAACCGTTACAAAGATATCATTTTTCAAAGATTTTGATGACGTCACAGACCCCTCCCAAAAAAATGAGACCCAAACTTTTCGTCACCCCATCACCTGTATAGCGGACCCCAAAAAACGTCAGTTATCCCTAGAAGCAGATTCGAAATCAAATCTCAAATATCAGTTTAAACAATGGTTCCAAAAAACCCCAAATTTCATGATGTGTTATTTATTTTTTTAAAACAATCATTGATCAGTACAACAATACACTCAAAACGTAGAGAGAAAAAAACTTTTTATTAGCTTTTGTTTTAAAAAAGTTACGCGCTCTAACATGGGTGCTATCAAACGTAAGGGGAAAATGGTTTCTCTTCTTAAAAAGTTCACACGGAGGAGAGAAAAAATGGCACGTGCTAAATGAATAAAGAGAATAAAAAAAACGTTCGATCAGAAGCGCTTTATAAAAAGAAATTAAATTATTAAAAGAAAAGCAAAAAAATATTTTGTTTCATGATACTCTTTTTTTACCTATCGGTTTTTAAACATTTTGATTGCTCGAAAAAAAAGTTTACCCGTCTGAGACAGTCAGGCAAGGATACGTTAGGATACACTGGCGAACATGCTACCACGTTCTGCCACTGCTGCTTTTTGTCCAAACTGTTTAATCAGTTAATTTCTTTGTATTTAGTTGATGTATAGTTTTCAAAGCCAACGTAGTCAACGTAGACCTTGGAATATAAAACTAACAATAATAATAAAAACAAAACGTTATTCCTATTAGTTCATCAGCCAAAAAAAAGTCACGTTCGATTGGGGTTGCAATGTATTTGCTTTAAACTCACGTCACACACAAAAGCAGAAATAATTTCGCTCACAACTCAATCTACCATTTTGCGTGACTTACAAACAAACAAACAAACAAACAAACAGAGAATCGGCTATTAATATATAGATTTTCGGGTCTTGTTGTATCACTTAAGCTTTTGAAGCATCGAGGAATTTTGCTTTACCAAATATCACATTTGGCTCATCAATTTTATCACCTGCGGCATTAACGAAAAAGGAAATAGTAAAGCGCTATTTGGACCTCTTTCCACCATTTGCAAAACAAAATAGATAAATGCTTGAAATAAATAAAATAAATAAAAGTGACTATTCTGTGTTTTTTTGGCCCTGTCCGCTTTAGAGAGTTTCAAGGGAAAATGCCATTCGTTCCTGAAAAAACCGTCCGCTTTACGGAATGTCCGCTTTATATTTGTCCGCTTTATAGGGGTTTCCTTATGAGAGTTTGACCGGGAATCAATTCAATCAATTCAATCAATTGACATATATATCTCGTATAGATTACCATCAATATGTACAACGATAGTTATTTCATCAATGATGCAGATATAACTGAAAATGGGCAATCTATAATGGAGACCGCAAGCAAGAAGCTAGCAAGTGTGACGGACACCAAGGACACCAAGAACATCACAAAACAACCACGGGACATCACAGCACAGGACAAACTAAAAACAGGCTGAATAACAAATTTAATTACAGTGTAAATGAGTGAAGCAGGTATAGAAAAAAAAGAGCAAACAATCAAATAGGAGTTATGAAATGTGGATTTAAGGGTAGATTTCAATTTAAGCAAAGACAAATCTTTCAATTTGGAGTCCTTGATTATAGTATGACAAAAGTGCCAAGATAGCATAGACTGGTGTCTAACAGATTTGAGGCCAAAACAGGAGGTTCTAACAAAACTGGAGTTAATGAGTCCTCTGGTAGAGGCACAAGCATTGTAAGCGTGAGAGAAATCAACTGCAAATGTGTCGAGTAAGGGTGAGGGGAGCATGATACACAGAATGTAAAAAAGTTACATTCTGTATATGAATTAAGTCAGTAAACTTTAATAAACCCAATTTAGCAAACAAAGGTTCAACTGGGGCATCAAAGTCTGCAAAACACATACGAACAGCACAATTTTGCAGAGATGTGATCCGCCATACATACATAGATACAGGTTGACCCCATACTCGTGCACAATAATTTAGGTGTGAGTTAAACAGGGAAAAGTAGATTGAAATGAGGATCTCTCTGGGTACCATGTGTCAAAGTTTACATAAAATTCCATTGGCACGTTTGAGTTTGACCGCGATACTATCAATTTGAGATTTCCAATTCAAGTTAGAATCAATCAAAATTCCAAGGTATTTAATGTGGTTACTAGCAAAAATCCTTTCACCACCGATTGACAATTTATAAAAGTTAAATTGACTAATTCAGATATAGGCTGGGCCACAATATCATCAATTAAGTTTAAGATACGAGGAGGTATGCTGGAAGGACCAGTTGCCTTAGAACCATCTAGTGATCTTATACAATTGAGAACATCATCCCTGGTAACAGGTGAAAGAAACAATGAATATTGATTAGGGTTCTTTAGAAACATAGCAAATGATTTTGGGGTACGTGGTATTTTAGCCCTTAACTTTTCAGCAACAGAGGAATAAAAGCTATTGAATGTATTAGCAATAACTTGAGGGTTGGTTTCTGATTTACCATCAATTAATAGGGTAGTTGGAGGAGGTACAGATGCATTTTTACCAAGTAGTGAGTTAATGCCTTTCCAGACTTTAGCTATATTGCTGCTATTTTCACGAAAGTAAGATAAGTAGTGGGTTTTTTTTTGCTGATTCTGCAGAGTGATACAATAGAGTTGCGATATTTTTTAAATCTATCAAGATAGAAAGCTTTTTCCTGTGGATTTTTAGCAGAAAGATATTTTTATGTAAGTTATTGCGAATTTTCATAGAGCAGAGGATACCTTTAGACATCCAGGGATTGCCAGCCTTGGATAAGTCATGTAAACGCACTCTGATTAATGGTGCCTTCTCCTCAATCAAATTTTGAATTGATTCATAAAAGCTATTGAAGCTATAATTAATATCATTAAGTTCAGGTTTAATTATTTTATTCCAGGCATAAGAGTTTATTGCATCCAAAAATGCATCAGAGTCAAATTTAGACCAGTCACGCACTTCTCGAAAAAGACTAGGATCATTTTTTACCTGATTTTTAATAATCAAGAACTGACATAGATGATTCAATATGCTAGTAAGGATATTTCCAGACACAGTGTTTACAAACTCTACAGAACAAAAAATATTATCTATAATCGTAGCACTATTGCTGGTAAGACGAGTCGGAAGAATTATTTGGGGGTATAATAGAAAAAGAACCAATTAAGTCCATAAATGTATGAGTATCAGCACTATTATTTGGATTCAGCAAGTCAATGTTGAAATCTCCCAGTAAAACTATGGGTTTATTCTCCATGGAAATTTTATGTAGGACAGGAGACAAGAAGTCATTATTGAATGCATCAACAGACATCACAGGATGCCTGTAAATGCATCCAACTATGACATTCTTTTTATTATTCCTGTGAATCTCAATAAAAGTGGATTCAAGTTCCTTGGGTAGATAACAAATAGATTCAAACTCAGCACGACGAGAGTATTTCATCTTATCAGAGACATATAGAAGAGTTCCACCTTTATCTCCTTCACAAGGAGTAAACTCATTTTGGTAACCAGATAAAGTGTGACAAAAAGTGGATTGTTTATCATTCAACTTCGTTTCAGTGATTCCAATGATATCAAAGTCAAAACCAGGTGCTGCCATAAGTTGTTTAATTTCCTCGAAATGGGCAGGTAAAGAAGCGACATTGTTATGAAAAAAAGAAAGGCAATTTTTGGGATTCAGTTCAAATGACTCAAACTTATCTACTTCAACATATTTGCAGTTAACTCCATCATCACCCCCAATATAATTTTCCAAAATCTCAGAGAAATGTTGCATATTATTGATGTGTTCAAGCTACAATTTGACAGACGCTAACTTCTTATTAATATCCAGCAAGCCTGTAGGAGGATTAATACCAGTCGTTAGGTGAGAATTATTTTGTTCTATCTCCACTTTTGGAAAAAATGAGCTCCAATTGTTTTCAAGCTTTTCAGGATCATTTCGATCTTTCTCCGTGTGCTTTTTCCAAAGACAAGCGCAAAATCTCCATCAAACGACAGTCTGATATTGTTTTATCTCCTTATTCGTTATAACGCCTTAAAATTATTATGTTCTATCTCCAAAAGCCAAGCAAATACGACTTATTCTGTGTACAGGTTGATACGAGGTTATTGATTTGCCCTGAAACCGCTGTTAGATAATCTTGTAAATAGTGGAGATTGTTTGTTTTTGTTGTATTTTCAAAATGGCGAACGTGGAAGCCATTTATCAATCATAAGATGCTGATAAAGCCTTAAAAAGTGCATTCATTTTCTGTGTTCTGTGGTTTGAATATAATCACAAAAATTAATGTCATGCAAATATAAAAATCCACATGAGAACATACAAAGGACATTAATCAATTGACAAAATAGCCAACCTTCACCCTAGAAAATTTAACGCAATCTTTAAATACGCAGTTTTAAAATATAAATTGCATAGATTGGTACCAAACTTATCTTTTTTCACTTTAATGCAATCTTACAAACAGCAACATTAATAGGAGGCATATAGGCAAACATACTCTCAAGATCATCCTGTTTGGCCTTTGAAATCAATCTGCTAGCTTTCAAAATTTTTGCAAACGGGATTTATGGAGATTTTTGGGTACACTTTCTGGTTTGTTGACTCTTGGTCGGTTTAGCCTGTTTAAAAGGGTCTTTATAGAAGACATGGTTTGGAGTGTTTTTGCGATGAACAACTGTTTTGATTGAAAAATACGGAACAGATTTATAATTAAGCAATGCAGCAACTTGAATGAAGCTCTTAATGCTTCTTATTGCACTTGTATTACCATGAACGGATGTTTTTGGTTCACATTTGGTAGCATTTGCACCAACCCAAGTGGAGAAAATATCTCGACTGAAGAAAAGGCCCTGTCAATTTGATTATGAATATTATCAACTTCTTGAATGCTGGAACGAATGGGTTCACAAAACCTCTGTTCGATTATAACTATCTTTGTCGAAAAATAAACTCTTGAAGGACAGAGCAGACTTATAGCTGTTTCGATTTTGTGCAACGCACGAGTCAAACCAAAGTATAACTTTTTTAATGGGAGGATTATCCTTAAGAATTCTTTCCAATATTGACATTGTAGTACTGGCAATGTCCTTCTCTCCCTCTTCCAGTAAAGCTCCAAAGCACACAATACCCTTTCTTGTATGAACAATATATATATGTATGGTGTTAGCTTTCTTTTTGTATTAAAAGTTTCCTACTTTAGAGTTTGGCAAGCTTATAACATTTTACAAACAACAGCTACCTTTTCATCTTTAATTTCACGAGCGTTTCTTCGTTCAGCCCTGCTGTCATTTTTAGATGTAACGTGTCTGTTGTATTTTACTGTCAGCTCATGTCAAAGACTTTTAAGGAAAAATTATAGTCTTTTTAAATTCCAAATTAAGATTTTGGAGTGCCCAAGCAACTCCAAGTGATACACACAGAAGTAACATAAAGTAAAATTGATGTTTTTCGTACTGTATAAAATATTTTTTGTCAGTTAAAGGTGAATTTGCAAGAGCATAGAGTTAAAACAAAATAATTTTAATAAATATCACTTGTTTCGCTACTATTTTGTTCTATCTACAATTGCAAACTTTCCCTGGAGGAGAGTGGGTACTAGCAAATTTGAAATAATTTTTGGTTAGGGACTCCAAATACGATGTATTCAAAATGTACCAAGTAACTTTCCATAAAAAGGTTTCTTAAAGATTTTGTGTGGTTAAGAAATTTAAAACTTAATTTTCTCAGTTTAAAGAAATTGGAGATAGTACAAATAATTCTCACCTAACGCAGTGGTATTGCTGTAAAAAGGGATAGCTTGATTTACACATTTTAAGCAGTACCACTTTTCTAGGGGTGAGTTTTGATGCAGGGTGTACTCCTGTGACGAAACAGCATTACATTTACAGTGGGACCACATTTCACATACATCACAGAAAATTGCATTTTGATTGTTCTTTACTGACCTGCCACACACACTACACGGAAAAAGAAGCATTTACACAAAAATAATAACATAAACACAATACTTTGTATGCGCAACCCAGGAAAAAGCTAGATTACACTATTTACACACGAGTCAGACTATAACCGCCGTTATTGACAACGCCATTTTGAAAATTGAGAAATAATCTGTAGATTAAAAGATAAGGTTGAGTATACACTATATGAAGGAGAGACGTAAACTAATTTTCGAAATCAAAATCTGTAAATGAGTTCATAATTTCTAGAGGGTGATTAACTTTCACATCCGTTCCTGGGTCTACTGTCTGTCTTATGGAGATGTCCGCTTTATGGTGTGTCCGTCTTATAGAGATTCCACTGTACGGAAAATAGCCTTTAAATGGGTCTATAATGTCACCATCAAGACACGATTTCACAAATAGACAGGCACGTTTGTTGTTTGCATGGTAATTTACTGGCGGCATGTTTTATTTACTTCGTTTCCATTCACGATTTTTTCTGCTCTTCTATGGAGTGATTTCATCTTAAGTAACTGTGTGTTATTTAGTGCAAGAAGGTGGAATCCACTGGTATAACCATGCACTGATGTATCAGCCATTTTGTTAAGTTTGCATCGAAGTTTGGCAAGTAGGTTAATTCTTGAAGAAGCCTATTTATAACATTTCTCGAAAAACGTGTTCATATTTAGCGACCCATCAGCAATAACTCCCAAGTATTTGTATTCCTTGGTTATACATACTTTCGTGTGGTTCATTGAGATATCGAAATCTGCATGGTGACGTTTTACGTTTTGAGAAGTTCCGAACAGTAATGCTCCAGTTTTTTCTTTTTTTAGATTTATTATCAATTCGTTATTGTCAAACCACGTCGTCATTCATATATTTCGAGATGTCTTTAGCATTTTTCGCACTGAAGTAAAGGACGGCATCGTCAGCGTATTTAATAATTTTCGAGTTCTTGATAACATCTGATAAATCTTTGAATATTAACAGGAACAATAATGGGACAAGTATTGACCCCTGTGGTACACCTGAACATATACCAAAGCTTTCAGATTTACTCTGACCAAATTGAACACTAGCTCTACGGTGAAAAAGTAGTCAGTAAACCAATCTAATTCACGATCGTAAATACCATACTTCGGAAGCTTCGCTATTATAGGAGCAGTTTTCCAGGCGGTTGGGAATGTTCCACTTGTGATGGAAAGGTTAATGATAAAGCATAATCGATCTTTGATCGAATGTTTGGAATCCGGGATATTTTCGGGATAGATATTTTCAGGATACAGTTTATTTCTAGCAAAGTTCTCGAAGCTTATCAGATCTGTGTGTTTTTGGTCATCGACTTCATTTGCAGGCAATATTTCCCTTTCACGACCATGTTCGTATTCAAATAGAAGCTTTGATTTTCTTGATGGTCCACTGTTTAAGAAATTATACACCGTAATGGTTAGACCACACCTGGAATATTGCCAATCAGTATGGGCTCCACACTTGCAAAAGGACATAGACAAAATCGAAAGTGTTCAGCGGAGAGCAACAAAGTTAATTGATGGTATGAAAGATCTTAGCTACCCCGAAAGATTGAAAAAACTTGATCTTCCAACACTTCTTTTTAGACGCTACAGAGGAGACATGATTGAGATCTATAAGCATTTTCATGTGTATGATAATTCGTCTCTTTCAGTAAAGTTTAGACGACTGAAAAAAGGCCGAAAACACAATTTTCAACTGGAATGCTTTTTTGCAAAAGATGGTGTTAGAGGCATCCAACAAAATTCCTTCTATTACCGGTCGTTGAAAACATGGAACAGCTTGCCAAGATACGTTGTAAATGCTGAAACACTTAACAGCTTCAAGAACAATTTAGACGCATATTGGGCTGATCACCCGCAAAGATTTGATCACAAACTACACAAGAACGATTCGTAGAGGCTTGTATTGCCTGAGAATTTGTAATACTGAAATAATAATAATAATAAATTCCAATTTCGAATTCCAATCTTCAATGGAATGGCTTCACAGGGAGTACTTTCTTCCTGGAAAAAAAACTCCCTAAGAGTTATTGTAAGGGGAGTACTTTCTTCCTGACAGGAGTAATTTTTTACTAGGAAATAAGTACTGGGGGAGTAATTATTGCCTAGGAAAAAAAGACTCCGGGAGTGCTTTTTTTCGGGGAGTACTTATTTTACGGTTACACCGAAACATTTCAACAGTTTAATTACAGATGCTAATTAGGCTAAGAACTGTTAATTTCACTCTGAATTGATATGGATATAATTTTAAAATAACTGTACTGTCCGGAAAATGCACGCTAGAGACAACTGATGAATATCTTCGGGTATCTATATATTAATAGCCGATTCTCCGTTTGTCCGTCAGTCACGTAAAATGGTAGGTGAGCTGTGAGAGAAATTGTTTCTTATCTTTTGCGCGATGTCAGTGTGAAACCATTGTATTGAGACCCTAATCGAATGCGACGTATAGGGAAAATTTTCTCGTTAACCAACAGGGATAACCAATAGGTATAACGGGACGGTGCTCTATATGACATCATCAAAATCTTTAATCCATGATATCTCTCCATGATAACGTGTGGTCGTAGCAAAACAACCCCGCACATTTTTGTGATCAGGTTTTTCAAGCTTTACAACATGGGTACGCTCTCCGTTTCCAATTCCGAAATTTTGTTTTTCTTGAACTGAACTCAGGCTGAACATGGTAGGCGAGCGACGCCGCCTTGGCGTCTAGTCTATATATTAATACCCGATTCTCCGTCTGTCCGTTTGCCTGTCACGCAAAATGGTAGATTGAGCTGTGAGAGAAATTACTTCTAATCTTTTGCGCGACGTCAGTGTGAAGCCATTCTATTGATACCCAAATAGAACGCGACGTTTAGGGCAAATTATCTCGGTAACCAATAGGGATAACTGACGATTTTGGGGTCCGCGATTGGCGATTGGGTGACGAAAAATTTGGGGGGGAGGGAGGGGGGGGGGGGGGGGGGAGGGGGGGGGTCTGTGACGTCATCAAAATATTTGACCAAGGATATCTCCGTAACGGTTAATCGCAGAAAAACGATCCCGTACATTTTTTTGATCAGCTTTTCAAACTCTACAACATGAGTACACTTATCATTGCCAATTACTTAATTTATTTTTCTTGAACTCAATGCAGGCTGAACATGGGCGGCTAGTCTATACATTAATAGCCGATTCTCCGTTTGTCTGTTTGTTTGTTTGTAAGTCACGCAAAATGGTAGATTGAGTTGTGAGCAAAATTATTTCTTTTTTTGTGTGCGACGTGAGTTCGAAACAAATATATTGCAACCCCAATCGAACGTGACTTTTTTTGGCTGGTGAACCAATAAAGATAACGTTTTGTTTTTATTATTATTCTTAGTTTTATATTCCAAGGACCACCGTTGACTTGGCTTTGAAAACAATACATCAACTAAATACAAAGAAACTAACTGGTTAAACATTTTGGACAAAAAGCAGCAGTGGCAGAACGTGGCAGCATGTTTGGTTTGCCAGTGTATCCTAACGCTTGCCTGACTGTCTGAGACGGGTGAACTTTTTTTTCGAGGAATCAAAATGTTTAAAAACCGATAGGTAAAAAAAGTGTATCATGAAACAAAATATATTTTTGCTTTTCTTTTAATAATTTAATTTCTTTTAATTGTTAAGCGCTTCTGATCGAACGTTTATCTATTCAGTTTATTCATTTAGCACGTGTAATTCTTTCTCCTCCCTTGTGATCTTTTTAAGAAGAGAAACCATTTTCGCCAGGTTTGATAGCACCCATGTTAGAGCGCGGAACTTTTTTAAAACAAAAGCTAATAATAAGTTCAAGTTTTTTCTCTCTACGTTTTGAGTGTAAATGTTAAAGTGAAAAACGATTAGTTTTAAAAAGTAAATAAATAGCACATCATTTGGGACGAAATTTGGGTTTTTGGAACCATTTGTTTAAACTGATATTTGTTATTTGATTTCGAATCTGCCTCTGGCTGAACACAAGTGGTATGAGCCGTTTTTAAGGAAATATGAGGTTTATTGGGGTCTCCGGGATGACACAGAGCAGGTGCACATGGGCGGCGAGCGACGCCGCCTTGGCGGCTAGTTTATATATTAATAGTCGATTCTCCGTCTGTCTGTTTGTCTGTCACGCAAAATGGTAGATGGAGTTGTGGGAGTAATTATTTTATTAGAGAGCTTACAAAATTACGAAGGCAACCGCAACGGAATCGTGAAAACATTATTTTGTACTTACTGCGCATGCAAAACTCCTGGGAAAACCAAAATTCTGTTTTCACGTCCAAGTCATGACGTTGAAATTACAATTTTGGCGATCCGTCTAAAACGCCAGTTCCTGTAACTAAAAGATGGCTGCTGTTGAAAAGCAAAAACAGTAAGTATTAGGGAGATTCGTAAACTCAACGAGCCTGTTACACGAAAAAAATCAATTACTTTGGAGAATTTTTTAAAAACTGTTCTGCTAAAACGGTACTTCAGAGATTTAAAGCCTTTTATTGTATCAAAAGAAACATCGTTACTTTGCACGCTTATTTCAAGTGTTGATGTGAAGTTTCAAATGACTTTGTAGGGAAAAATTCACGAACAACTCTGCTAAGTTGCATACAAATCTATAGAAAAATAATTTCGTGTAAACGAAACATGATTTTTCCGAATCCCGCTAATTTTATGTTTTCGAAGAAATAGAGACTGAAGGAAAACTGAGAAGTAACTTGTCAAGTTTTCCTGACCAAGTATAGCCATCATCTGTATCAAAATATATAAACAGCATTTCTTTTTTTATTTTCGTGGTCGTTTTGGAGAAGCAATGAATTGGACGGATGATCATGATGTAATGTTGATTAAAGAAGTGTTTTATTTGAACCTTGGAAATACAAGCAAGGATCGTTGGAACGTGGACAAATTTGGAAAAGAATTAGTGAAGCCCTGAATGCATTAGAAATCCCTGTCTTCAAAGTGACTGATTAGGTCCATGGACATAATTGAGCTTCTTGATGATCATTAAAAGCTAGTTTATGAAGAAAGTCAATTGAAGAAGCAAAAACTTGAGGATGAAGCTTCCCAAGCTGAAGAGTTGCGTTTGGCTTCTTTGAAAACGTTTGGAGAAAAAAGAAAAAGGAAGTCTGATTCAAGTGAGGAAGAAACTCCCACAAATTCCGAAAAACGACGATCAAATGAGACTATTAATTATCTTAGAAATAAAAGTGCCATGCATATGGAATTACGTAAAGAAGAGTTAGAAATAAAGCGACAAGAAGTTCAGGGCATGCATCAATTGATACAGCAGCAACAAAATCAAACAAACAACAGCAAATGAATATTGCTTTTATGGAACATTTAAGAAGATTTGTACTCCCAAAGTAGATATTTTTCAAAATGTATATGGAAAATACAATATGGAAAATACAATAACATAACAGCTATCTGCATCAGCATTTTCTTTATATATATACAGAATTCCCATTTCAGTCTTTTGCTTTTTCATCATATAAAATAATCCATTGTTCTAGGTGGAGCAACATCAAAATAATTTTCAGTAAAAGAGCCATAAAAACAACATCTTGCATTTTGAAGTAAAGCGCATATGACATACATTTTCGCAACAGCACTCAGTCTGATCTTTAAATTTTTTTAAAATGTCTAAACTTGAAATAATTTAGGATGTCCCAAATATCCACTCGACAGATTGGCTCATTGCTTTGTTACAGGCTATTTGAAGTGGAGTGATACGATTCCCTCTAAATGGTGCTTGAAGTTGAATTCTTAATGGATATGCCAGATCTCCATAAATACGGAGTGGATTCTCTGCAGGCCCAATAGAATGTTGTTGTAACATAGGCAACACGTTAGATTTGGCTAGCATGCTCGCAATTGGTCCATACAGGTTGGCTATCAAGCCATTTGGAACATCTATTGATTGGAATTTTATAACATGGACTTTTTTATGACCGTTATACAATTGTCTCTGACCTTCTCCAGGTTTACACACAGAGCGAACTGTTCCATCTATAAATCCCCAACAATTTTCAAGTGGGGCACCGCTTTGGTGTATGTGATCTGCATACCTTTTGGAGATTTATACAATCAACCAAGGTTGATTAAAAGAAGTCAATAAATAATGCCAATGGTTATAAACATAGGTCATGACATGATTAAAAATCATTGATAGCTGAGGTACTGGTCTACCAAGCTAGGAATCATGTCCAGATATCTAAGGGGTATGCATATCTTTTAAGAAAGATACACAAACATTCTTAGCCAGAAACTTTCAATCCATTATAACATATGAAAACATCAGGTATGTTCAGGACTTCGTTCAGCATGTAGATGTCATCTTTTAAAAATCGAAACTCTGTTTTACACTCATCTTCTTCTAACGCATCAAGTGAAAAACTGTTGTATTTTCAGTAAGGTAAATCGGGATTAGTTGAGGTATTTACGTCATAAAGAAGTACAAATTCTTCATCATTAATCTACAATTCCATGCATAGGCATCCAGTAATGTAATCCTATTTTCCCTCAAATTTGACATATTTTTTTTTTTATTTTGGAATTTCCCGCTCGCGCTTCCACTGCGTTTTCTAACGTAACACAAAATTTGTGAAACGGCAACGGATACGTTGCGGTTGTCGTCGTAATTTTGTAAGCTCTCTATTTTACTTTGTGCGACGTCAGCGTGAAGCCATTGTAATGAGACCCTAATCGAATGCGACGTTTAGGAAAAATTATCTCGATAACCAATACGGATAATTGACGTTTTTTGGGGTCCACGATATTGGCAATGGAGTGACGAAAAAATTTAGGCACAATTTTTGGGTACGGGGCTCTATGACGTCATCAAAACTTTTGATCGACGATATCTACGAAACGGTGAGTCACAGACATGTGATCCTATATATTTTCTTGCTCAGACTTTCCAGTTCTACATGATGGTAACACTTTCCATTGGCGAACGATGCCGCCTTGGCGGCTAGTATTTATTATTTCTACATTTGGAAATTATAGCAAACTCAGTATGCTGAAATATCATGACATGGTGACACCAATGAAACCTTAACACATTTTGTCTGTTATTGTAGTGATTTTTTAAGTGCTGTCGCATACTTCACATTCTATAGAGTGTTTTACATTTCGTCTCCATTGATACTATAACTTTCACGTTTTTGGATGGAAGATCAAACCTTTACCATATATTCAGATCGAATTTCAATTTCCATTGAAGATTGGAAGATTTAAATTCGATCTGAATGTTCCCTATCTCCCCTTAAAAAACTAAATTATTTAATATAGTTAATGTTGTAACCACGATGTATATATGCAACGAATCGAAAGCATTGACGCAGCTATTTTCTTTCATTCAGGCTGTCAGCCCACAACCAAAACCAACCTTCCGAAAAAGAAAACACACCATCAAAAATTTATTATAAGGCGGGACAACGGATCTTTTGATGTGTGTCCGTAATCATTTGAAAGAAATGGAGCGCTGCTAGGCATTTGTTTCAATTTGATTCGCACTAAACTATTAAATAAATTTGAAGATATATTTCGTTAAGGCTGTTATCGGTGCACATGTAAACACCTTCAAGAACTATTGCTTTCATGCATTATTGTAGCCATTTTCTCTGATTTGATTGTAAGATTGTTTTCCTTTGTGTAGTAAACGACCTCTCGAACGTTTGGCTACAGATGTTTTGTTAGAGCTAGCAAGCTGTTAACTTTACTGTAATTTATGTATTAGGTATTAGAATTTTCCCTCCGGCGAAAACAGGCTAATGTTAACTGATAAATAATTTTAGGTGTCTACATTTTTTAGAAAAGTTCATATGAGGCAATAAAATAAGATCACGACAACATGCTTTTAAAGAAAATATTTTCAAAAAATATGTAGTGTGTCTTACAATTCAAGCCATTACAATTGATGCCATCAAGTTTCAAGTTGATGAAAGTAATATCCGACCTTTACTCGATGCATGATGACCCAATAATTTACCTTAGAACTCAGTCTAAATGTTTTCTGTCTACTTTTCAGAAACTTAATCATTCAATTTGGTCAAGATACTGTTAAGATGTTATATTTAAAATCCCAAACAAAACCAATGGCGCCATTGATCAGTTCCGCCAGCCCACAACGCTGTTCAGCATTCTATAAAAAGAAACAAAAATGTATTCTCCAAGCAATATCTGCTGACGTGTGGAAACCATATTAAATAAATTATTCCATTCCTGAATGAAGCTCTACGAAACTGTTTCCAATAGACTTTCAACAAATTGGTTGGAATTAAATTATTTAATATAATTGAAGATGTAACTTTTTAACAGTAGGGACCTTACGAAATGACGACGACGTGAGGAAAACAAAAGATTCACTTTATTCCATAGATTTGCTTTAACGGCAATATACACGGTACGATTTGTAGTATGCGATTTGTAGCATGCTACAAATCACATCGTGTATACACCTAAAATCGTTCAGAAAGTGGGTGATTCTACAAGTCGCATACTACAAAAAAAAGTTTGAACATGTTTAAAACTATACGATTTTGCCAATCAGCGTGCAGAACACAAATGTGACAAGTACTACATGAAGAAAAAATGTGATTTGTGATCACTTTTCGAATGAAAATGGCGAATAAGGAAAACAAAAATTTATGAAAATGTATCATGCTGATCTTTAATGATTTGTCTTTTCAACCAAGACTAATTTCATTCTTTTCTTTACTTTCGGGTTTTTTTTGCGCATTTTCTTTTCTTTCTCCTTTTTGGAAGTAGTTGCTACAATAATGGCACTCAAATGTGCCATCAAAAATTATTGAAATAGTTCTTACATCGAATTTAGTCCCAGACCTTTTAGCAGACAGTTAGTATCAAACAATTAACAAACGATTTATTTTAGGGATAAACATTAAATATTCAGCGACTATTCAATACTTATCTATTAAGGTTTACATTTAACACTTGGGTAGTTGAAAAAGCTTAACACATTTAGTCGATCAATGCAATTGATGAATATTTACTTATATAAGAAGTTGTTCTTTGTAACTCGCTATCTCGATCAAATTGAAAACAAAACTTACAAGATGAAATCCTCAGTAATACTTGTGATATTATCTCTATTACTTTTCACCCTCAGGGTAATCATCGGTGGAAACAGACGCAGGCAAGCAACATTTGAAATAATTCATGGCAAAGTGCTTGAGACATCCGATTACGAGAGGCAAACCGTCGAACGACCGTTGGAGTGTGGGCAACATTGCATTGCCAATCCTACATGCAAATCTTTTAATTTATGGTTGGAGACCAATCCAATGATATGTCATTTGTTGTTCGTAGATCGGTCTGGGACTGGTTCGGTGGCCTTTAAAAGTCAGCGTGGAGCGAGTTACTATGAGATTATCCATCCACACTCGTGTAGTAAGTCACTATTTCACTTTTTAAAACTAAAAATGTACATTCATTATCTTAATCATCTCTCTACTTCAAATTATTGTAAGTATTGCTCAAGTATTGCTCAATCAATTAATCACGATTGCAACGGGAATTGGAATCCGTGTTTAAAACCAAAGCCTCTCCTCCACGAGGAAAATTGCCACAAGAAATATTAGTCACTTCTTTCCGACTATTTTTTGCCGATGAGGTATAGTCTGACTTGCGGATTATCTCATCGGCGGTCGTGTTAGCTTATGCGTTGACATGAATTAATTTTCAATATGCTGGGAAATTTCAAAAAATTCCGGGTCCTTTTGTCAGAAAAGAATTTAAAGAATGACGAAAAGATCTGTGGTAGCAAAATGTTTGCAGTAATCATCACTTCTCCATTGCTGCCACTTACTAGTTGGGAGTAAAAGATTCAATGTTTACCTAATGCATAATGATTTAAAACGAGTCGCTGTAAAGTTCAGTCTAAATGTTCCTTGTCTAGCTTTCATAAACTAAATTATTCAACTTAGCTATTTTCAATATAGTTAAATGTCTCACGGCTATTTACAGAAGTCATGAAACGATACTATTGAAGTGAATGTCTTTTTTTTTAAAAATAAACCAACAATTAAAAAAAGAAAGTCATGAAAATTTTATTTGTAACGCCAGAGATACGATCTCCTGACGTGTGTCCCAAACCAATTAAATAAGTAAATAATTTAGTCGCGGATTGAACCACTAGAAAACGATTTGAGTTTGGTTCGAATTAAATTATTCAACATACTTGAATATGTAAACTCTTTAACGGTGTTAGAGACACAGAGAACAACACATTTACTAACTATTGATTGCATATATCGCTTACAAAGTATGATAATACAAACTTAAAGTATCTGTAAGGGTTAAGGTAAAAAAAAAAAAAAAAAACTTAAAAGTATACCGTATTTCCTCTAATAATTGCCGCACTCTGAAAAACCCCTCCCTCTATTTAACGCCTAACATTTGTAATAAATTATTTATTAGAAAAGCGGCGTTCATTAGAAAACACGGTAAACAATAATTAGTTTAAATAGTTTAATAGTTTTATTTGTTTCTTATCAACAAATTCTTACGCTTTTGCATGAATATTTTCATGTGCAATTAATTGCTATAAAAGTTTCCGTGTCATAGTAGAGAACGGCGGCTGTGATAGTGCCCTTCTTTGACTTTTTTGTGAACAAATCTTTTGTGCAAAAAAGTTTCACGCAATCTTTTCGGAGCTTTGAGATCTTCACTTTTAGTCAAACACATGCATGTTTGCAATATATTGGGACATTTCAATTCTGTGAGATTTGCTATTTTCTCTAATTTTCGTAAAAACTTGGAAAAGTTTATCAATGCTATAGGCTTTTATAACTTTAACCTGTTTCCAATCTGTACTATCTGACAGTAATTGCTTTATGTATACATACCCAAGTAATAGGAAAAGGAAATACAAAAATTCCTCATTTTGGCAGGGGATAAAAATGAATCTGGCGGGAATTGACTTTGCAGGGTTATTAATTTCGTGACAAAATTGAAAATATATCCAAGCTTTGAAAATCAAAATTTATAACAACTCAGAAATAACATTTTCGCTATAATTGTAAGTTGAAATTATGAAAAGATGCGATGACAATATCCAAACAATCTTTTTGATTTTGCAGATGTTTTAGCAGACAACGGCTGTCCCTCCAACCAAGAATGTACGCTAGTGAATCACTCTCCAACTTGTGTCTGCAAAAGTGGTTACTTTCACATCGGGAAAGATCACTGTGAAGGTATACGCACATCACTACTATTACTATTTTTCCATTATATTTCATTATTTTTCTGCCAATTTTAGACGATATACTGAGTCCTGCTTATATTTGTAGATGGCTATATTACCCTGCTTTGGATATACGCTTATTTTTCCATTTTTGTTGTGTTGTCGATGAACCTTCTTGTATAAAACGGTTTCACATAGTTAACATGTGTTTTCCATTCTAGATGTTGGCTTTACAATTAATTTCAAAAGTCCTACCACCGAAAATATTCCGATTTTACCATCCGTTTCATTTCCAGAAACTGAGAAACTGTCGGTATGTACTTGGTATTCGTTGAACGCCTTCCCAAACTCTACGTCTCCGTCTCCGTCGAAAGTAATATTTACTTACTCGACTCTTGAAGTCAGTCAGGAAAACACTTTATTAATCAAGTTATCGAGAGATGCCTTCATAGGAGTGATACAAAATGAACATCATATTTTATCAGTATCACTAACATGGACGTTGAACAAGTGGACTCACATCTGTTGGATTTGGAAGGCCACAGGTGACATCAAATTCTACCATAATGGACAATTAAACCATGAAAGTCGAACGACATCATCTTACTACAATCAAGCGTTTCCAAAGAGCACAGGAACGTTCGTACTTGGACAAGATATTGACGGTGGTGCTGTTACTGATCCTAGACAAATGTTTGAAGGGAAATTAAATGGGTTATATATCTACAACAGGACATTGACTTCCAGCGAAGTTAAAGACATGTATGAGGATAGACCACTGACCGAAGACGTTATTATTGGTTGGTGGCAATTTAAAAATAAAGCAAAAGGCAGTGTTGTTGTTGAGGAGGCAGGCGGCCCACGGTAAAATAATAATGATAATGTGATGGCAAAACCATAACTTCACTTTTAGCTTTGATTGTTCACATCTAAATTTTTTGAATTACTAACTCCCTTATAGTAAACGAAAATCATAAAAAGTTATAAAGGGGATAGTAAAAAATAAGACCGATTGTCTAAAGTCAGTCGCATCTGCAAAGTACAATTTGACACTTATAATTTTTAAGTTTTATTTTCGTTGTTATTATTATTTCTTTCCGTATAAATATTTGTACAATTGAAGCTGCCAGTTTATAGTAAAATAAAGAGTACACTTCGTACATAAAACAGCTAAAGAAGAAAAACCGATTCAAGGCTTAATTTGGAAACGAAGAGATTGTATAGACGTTGTTTAGACTGTTAGAACTTGATGATCCTGAAAGTAGGAGACTTTAATTTCCCGTTTGAAAAATTAAATTAGAAAAGTGAGCGAGCTGAAAAATATCGTTTGAAAAATTAAGTGAAATGGCGGCAATCTATCCTGAGAGACCATTGGAACCCAACTATGTGTTTTTATAAGATATTGGTATGAAGTGCTTTACTATGTTACATATTTAACTTCATAGCTATATTTCTTTAGGGTAATCGAGGCTTAGCTATTTCTATGCGTTAAATATGCATCATGTATCGTTCAGACTATTTGTAAAAAACTACGCACAATATGTGTAGTTCCAAGTAAAGTAATTTTTTGTGCGTGTTTTTTGCTAAATGTTTGATTCTTTAGTTTCAATTTATCGATATCTTTATCTAATCTATTATAAATGACGCCCACAGTTCCAATGATGATCGGGACAATTTGCACTTTTGCCAAGTTCCACAGAGATTTTATTTCGACTGCTAGGTCTGTATATGCTCTGATCTTGTCGAACCGTTTTCGAGAAACATTGCTATCTTCCGGTATCGCTACATCGATAATGTGGGCTTCATTCAGTCGTTTGTTAATGACGATGATATCCGGCTTGTTGTGCTGTATGAGATGGTCAGTTTGTACGGAGAAATTCCATAAGATTTTTGCATTTTCGTTCTCCTCGACTGAGTTTGGCTTGTGTGTATACCAGGGTGTTTCGATTGTTTTAAAATCATACTCCATCAGTAGCATGTCATGGATATACTTGCATACGTTGTCGTGGCGCTGTAGATATTTTGTCGGCGCCAATACTGTACATCCTGACGTTATATGGTGGATTGTTTCGGTAGCTTGGTGGCAGAGTCTGCATCTATCGTCGTCACTAGTCTTATGGATTTTCTTTTGAATATATTTTGTTGTTATCGCTTGTTCTTGTATGGCGCATACCATAGACTCTGTTGCGCGTTTTAACGTTGATGATTGCAGCCATTGGTTGGTGTTGTTTAGATCGATGTCAGCTTGCTTTGTTAGTCTCATATATTGGCCATGAAGAGCTTTTGATGTTAATTTGTCTTCGTTTCTTTCGTTTCGTCTTTTCTTGATGTTGTTTTTCCTCTTTTGTTTCGACATTGCCGTTAACTCTTCCACGTTAAGTCCAATTTCAGTTGTAAATATTTGTGCTTTCTCGTGAATGGACTTTTGTCCGCGCGTAAATTGCCAGTTCGATGTCATTTTCAGGAGGTGTTCTTCACTGTTGAGTAGGTAGCTACTGTAATTTATGATTGCGCTTTTGAAATGGTCGCAGATGTTAATTAATCCTCTTCCACCATTTTTCCTTGGGAGATATATTCGGGTTACATCACTTTGGACGTGCATTAGGTGGTATTTTTGTAGAAGTTTTCTTGTTTCACGGTCAATTATTTCGAGTTCAGTAATTGTCCAGTCTAGAATTGGAAATCCGTACGATGGTACTGCGTATGAGTTGATCGCGTTGATAGTATTTATGCTGTTTAATTCGCTTTTTAATATTGATTCCAAGTTGCTGAATCACATTTTGAATTGAGTTTCATCAAGAGTCAAATCGTTTTTTTTTTTTTTTTTTTTTTTAATCGATGTATTTCTTGCATCCAACAATATTAAGGAGATTCGTAAACTCGAGGAGCCTGTTACACGAAAAAAATCAATTACTTGTGAGAATTTCTTTAAAACTGTTCTACTATAAAGGAACTCCAGAGATTTAAAGCCTTTTGTTGTATCAAAAGAAACATCATTACTTTGCACGCTTATTTCAAGTGTTGAAGTGAAGTTTCTAATGACTTTGTAGGGAAAAATTCACGAACAACACTACGAAGTTGTATATAATTCCCCACACATCTATAGAAAAATAGTTTCGTGTAAACGAAACATGATTTTTCCGAATCCCGCTAATGGTTCTTCTTACAGAGAAATCGTATAGGATAAAATATATAAGCATGGTGTTACGTATGATGTATAAAAACGTATAATAATAAATTGACTTCGATTCGTTGATCGATAATTCGATGTTGATTTCGCTGCTATGATTTGACATGAAATATGGCGATCTGGAGCCCCGCAGGCACAAAACACATGAACAAATCAGATGGAAATTTATTCGTAATCTGAGCCAATTCATTGTCACGTTATAGCTTACACTGCGTTTTTAGGCAATTTGCTCGGCAAGTCGTTTGAATAGCACGCCACATTCTTTGCTCATGCCTCCGAAACAAGTGAACACCAATGGGGTGAACGAGGCTTGATCGACTGATGTGATTCGTTTATTGTAAGATCTTCTCTTTTCTTGCTCGTTAGTTCTGTGTGCAGCAGATAGGGTGGTTTTCTGATAAGATTTGGCAGTGGGATTGAAGATCCTTACGTCAAAGAAAGACATCTGACCTTTAACCCAGTCCTCTTGCTGCTACATCCACACGAGCGTCTTCAGATCTGATTGTACTTGCGGGAAGTGTTTTTACCGTTTAAAGTGTGTCAAAGTTGGTTCTAAGTGGACGTCGTGGTAATACTCAGAGAATAATTCGGCAGTGAAACTTCGAAGTTGGTTGTGTCAGGTTGCGATAAATCCGTCTTTTGGACATGAAAGTGCGTGATCAATAGTAAATGGTTTATCACATACACAACGCGATGGTAGATTCTTCAATGAAATGCCGTATTGTAAATTAATGACGCCCTAGAATTCTTGTTTTTGTAAGAAGAAGATATTTTCTTTTATTGGTAGTGCAGTCAACCAGCTTGACGCTCCATTTTCTAGCGTAGCTACGAGTGTTTTCAGTTTGATTAGACATGTTATTTGTCCCTTCACTTCCTCGAGCTGCGACTTTTGTCTCTCGACTTTCTCTCTTTTCAATTCATTTGCGATGGCGTTTTGTTGCTGCGCAGTATCTGGATCATATGTGCTGTCCTGTACACAAACTTTGTTGACAATCACCTCAGCAATTTTTCGTGAGTTGGAATACTCGATCTTACATCTTTCCGATAGTATGGCAATTCCTAATAAGGTTGGAGGTTATTTGAGATATTTGGTATCGTTCTCATTACAGAAGTATACTTGTATTGCAGACCATGGGTAAAAGCAGAGTAAGCTGCTTGTGGATGGTTTTTAGCGAATTATAGATTTCATTGACCCATTCTATAACTTTGTTGTTCACATATTCGTTTTTGTAGCCATCGTTTCCAATTATTGCCCCAAGGTGTCTGTTACCTCGTGTTGTTATCTCAATGTTGGTCTCAGAGAATAACATATTTGCTTCGTTGATGTAGCCTTTCTTTGCGATTAAGACACTTTTTAAAGGTTTCGGAAAGTAACCAATGTAAGGGTCAAGTTCGCATATGTTGTCCTACCAAGTTCGTAGTTGTGGTATTGTACGAATTCCAGTGAAATCATCTGCGTAAGCAATTCGTTTGGCAGTCTCTTTGCAAAGCATTTCGTTATCTGAAAGCAGCAGTGCTAGAATTCCAAGTGCATACATCGCCTGAGTGGTACCTTCAGCAGAAGAGATCTCCCCTCCACCTGTAACGAATAATCTCGCAGGTTTGAGATAGCAATTCCGTACATATGTCACAAACTCTGGACATAAAATCTTCATATTGTGTACTAACACGCTTCTGTTGATGGAGTTAAACGTTAAGACCCTGTCCATCCTGACCGCACAATCCTTAACAGTGATTGGTTTATGATTGGGTGCAATAAAATTGCAATATAATGCCATCTTAATAGACCCAATAAGTCTCAATAAATATATGAATAAATATATGCAAGATTTGAACTTTTTTTTTCTGTTTTCTTTATAACTTTTTGAGAAAATGAGCAGGAGTTTGCATATAAGTCAATATTGGAAATAATTTTGAAAAAACACTTATCAGCCTAGTTAGTAGGAGAGACTTTTCTGAGTTAACATTTTGCAAGTGGCTTCAAAATAGCATGTCTTACAGAAACAAGTATGGTATATATTAGTGCATTAGCACTGAATGCGCACAAATTATAATCGCTAATTTAAGTAGTCATATTTCTAAAAATTTTATCAATCACAATCACAAATACTTCAATTTCGCCTAATCTAAGAAAAATTCTTCTAATAAAGTATATATTTTTGAATTAGGCAATAATTCAGCTTTAGACTGATATAAAAATCATGACCATACCACATTTCGGTGAAAAGTTGTATTTTATCTTCTTCATTTTCTCCCAAGTTTTCTTCAAACATTTTACACAAATTTTACCTGAAAATAAAGTGCTTTTGAATATCTTTCCAACGATACCAAATTTGTTGGATTTAATTCATTGGTTAAAAAATGGCACGCATAACAAAAAAGTGTGCACACTTAAATGGAATGTACTTTAGCCAGTTTCTTAACAAACTCTTTACCCTTAACTCCATAGAAAACTTTTGAAGTAAATCATCATCAATGTAGGCATGATCAATCAATGAGCCACTAATGTGTGTAGGTTCAGATACCTTCTGTACAAATCTACCTAGGGCAGAAGACAGTTGTGAATTAACATCTAAATTAAAATCACCATCAACAACATTAACATGTTTAGATTGAACTAAATATTGTAATGTTCTCAAGAATAGTGGTATGTGCCTGTCTTTCTGTCGATGCGCAAGTAAAACATTGAAACAAATTGGAGAAAAACTGGTCTTCTTCACTTGTATGAAAAAAAACCATTTGTAACAAAAGAATCTTCGGCATGTAATTTGGAACTGAAATATATTGCCTGACTCTCAAACTTATGGTGACTGTTGTTGAACATAACTCTGAAACCAGTTAGCGCAAGCTCTTCTGTTAAATCTTCATCAAAATATTTGATTTGTGTTTCAGTGCAAAGGATCGTATCACTGTCTCATAATACACTATCTGCTTTTATGTCTTCCAAATGTTTCTGTAAGGATGTTACATTGCAAATAGTCATTATGAAATTTTTAGACTGAACTGGCATCACATCTGTAATCTGCAAAGTCTGGTGTCCTCTGAGATACTCATATTCCCTTGTTACCTTCTCATCTGCACGAATACCATTTCTGTCAAAATTTTCAATTAAAAAGAGTCCATCGATTGACGTAACACGGCTTAATGCTACATACATTTGAACATTATTGAATATCCTTTGTCTGAGTAAGTCAAAGCTAACAATTATTTTATTCAAACTTAAGCTCTAAACTTTGTGGCATGCCCATGCTAAGATCAAGGGAAATTGTGTTCGCTTGATAATGGGTGATGAATATCTTTTTACATTTGTTCGAATTTCAGCAGTTACACGCTCCACGGGAACAGAATGATTTTCCATTGCAAACCTATCAGATACCATACTATTATAACCAGCTTTTACATCATGAATTTTCAGATACATTTTTGTCACTATGCCATTTCTCTCAAATAATTTTAAATTTTATCAGTAATGTCAACATTGGATGTTGACGTAACCCTTGCACCAACTTTTAAAGTTTGATTAAATGCTAGACCTCCAGTTCTACCTGCTGGACAAGTTAAGAAAGTCTTATATACATGACATGGAGCCCCCTTAGAGATTTGATCTACAGCATTCAAACTACATTCAAAACTATTAATTTGATTAAGCATAAGATGGTTGTGTTGACTAGCTAGAGAATTTTCAGCAAAAGTATGAACTGCATCATGCAGAAAGTTTGTATCAGTAACAATTATGAAACGTGATTTTAAAAGTTCTTGATCCTCTTGAGTTAGTTTACCAATTCTTACATTATTCAAAAGATCAATGAGCACACTATCACCTCCTTGCTTCATTGCTTCAGTGAGCTCAACCATTCTAAAATTTCTCCACAGAGGAAATATATTATAAGTCACATCATAGTACTCTGCAAAAATAGCTTTTTTCAAATCTGGTGGTAGTTGATATAAATCACCAACTAGGATTACAGTTAATTCCGCAAATAACCTCAATGTTTCACATCCATAAATTTCATTGAGTCTCTGGTGTACAACTAATCCATGACATTCCACAGGAGTTCCCAATCCAAAGTGTATTGTTGTTCCAGCAATATTATTTGCAGCCACGCCAGTTGGTCTCAGTAAAAGAACTTTCGGCTTATCAAGTGAAGCAGATCGATAACTTAAAGTTTTTGAAAGAGAAGCATGTATGGTTTTCACAACGTGAGATTTACCAACACCAGCTCTTCCAGATATAAATATATGCAATGGTTCAATAGTTATTGAAAAATTTTTCACGTAATGCCTAGCCCATGAGTTAACTACTTCAAATACATCCCTCTGCTTAGCATTCCGTGATCTAAATAAATCATTTACTTCGTTGTCAGGAGGCAGATTAACATGTGGTAAGGAAATGGTCTCAACAGGTCTCTCATTTTTACACACCAGACACTTCTACTTTTTTTTACATAAGAGCCGCTTATTTCAGCCTTTAGATCTGATTCATTTCTGAAAGGATAAAACATCATTAACAAGTGGTGAGCATAAGCTTTTGGATTAGTTGCTGGATTTGAGATGTGGTAGCGTACAACTAATTTGAGTCGACGACACTCCATTTTTTCCCTTGATGACATGAGAGGAATTGATGATGGATATTATAAAGAAACATTATTGTCATCATTTAAAAGTATTTCTGGTTGATTGTCATTTTCAGCATCTTCCTTAGGCTTACTGTCAAGAACATAAAAAGCCATGAAATCAGCAAAACAGAAGCTGTCTATATTTCCCTCCTTGAAATTTCAAGTCTGGCCTGTCCATATACCTGTCAAGATTTTTTTTCTAAACACATCAATGCGGTTTTCTGGTAGTTCTTTTAATTGTTCTTAATTCTTGCAAACTCGGTAGCGCTTTTCTGAGAGATTTGAATTAGCAAAAACAACAGCTGGAAAACATTTTCTAAGCCATAACTCTGGCATCAGTTGATAAACAACCTCTTGCACTAGTAAGAAATGCAGCTGCTAACTTTTTAATGCGATCTTTTGTTATTATCTTATTTGTTATTATCCCGTGATTCTTCTAATGCGCTTCTCATTGCTCTTCAAGAGTCAGAGTCAGATTTGTAACACATGTAAGCAACTGCTTTGTAATAGTTAAAAAGAGATCGTATGTCCGAATTTGCTTCCCAAGCTTGCAAACCATGATCGAAATAATTATTTACAAAACCGGGAGTTAGGAGGCTTTTGAAAATGAATTTGAAAGTATTGGTCAGGGGAAATTGACAATGCTTCATAGTACTGATCAGTTGTCAACCCAAGAGTACCTAAAATTTCAGGAATACTTTTATGTTCCACATAACTGGCTTTATTTGGGTCAAGATAAGAATCAATATAACTTTTCACAGATTTTAACGCAATATTTCTTGATTTTAATATTAGTGCTCTGTCTTTCTGGCATGTCTTTGTCTAAAGGCTCTGCAATGATGGTGTCGTCTGTCAAATAACGTCCATAATTAAATCGGCAAGGGATATTTTTGTATTTCCTGCAAGAATTAGAATGTCTATGAATTTGATACTGATACACTAACTTATGCAATTCTGGCTCCTCTTCTGGATCAGGCAAATCTGCACGTATCAAAGTTTCCACTAGTTCTAAATAATCATTTGTTGTTTTTTTGCTTAAAACAGGTGCATTAGGAGTGGATATGTGGGCTACCACGAAATTGGAATTCAACCTTTAAAACATAACATTAAATTTTTCCCAAAAGACCGTGTTTACGTAGCAGTATTTCTTTTAAAAACGTTTCAACTCTAAACTGAAGGTGTCGTGGAGTGAATAGGGGGTTTTGATTCAATAGTTCACAATTTTTTAAGTAATCCAATTGTCCTTCTGTAAGGTTAGTATGGTTCAGCTTGTCAAGTATCACTAGCAGTTCATCCCATCTTTGGTCTGCACATGACAAGGTCAGAAAGAATGTAGGTAAACCTAACTGTCTAACAATGGCAAGAACATCATCGTTTCCAATATGAGGGTGCTAAATGTAGGGAACGAAATGCATCAGATTCTGCTAAAGCTAAATGTAGGGAAAGAAATTCTAAGCGTGTTGCATATGCATTGAGCATAGGATCGCAAAAACATGCTGATAAAAAGCAAAAAGCTTTGAGGAATCATCAGGAATATGTAGGTTGTGTTTCTAAATTTAAAGCTAAAATATGCCAGGGAGTAATTGCTTACCACAAGGAATGGACAGTAATGGGTCAATTTTTGTTAAGTTAAAGAGGAAACTTCAGTTTAGCAATCATGTTGTATTTAAAGATGTCCGTCTTGATTATGTGAAAGATGCATTAGAATATTTGAAAGCAAAAAACCCTTTCTATGCTGATATTCTTATCAACATGAATAATATCACTAAAGAGTTACTTTCTCTAGTTGATACTGATGAAATTATTGATCAAGATGCATTCCCAATTAGTATTGAAGGCAATGCAAATGAGAGCAATGATGAACTTGAAGAGGGAAATCCTCTGAATCTTGAGCAAGCAGGGTTGGATGAAATTTGTTTGATATCAAACATTTACAATAAAATTGAGGGAATTTTGGATATCGCTCCTGGTGAATGTAATCAGCCAATGTCTTTCTTTATTGACAAATGTTTGTGAAGAGCTTGCTTTTCCATATTTGTTTCCAACAGCAAAATTCGGCCCGACAAATTCGGTTGACAGCTACAAAATATTTCAACCAGCGGCTGCTACATTATAGCCAAAGATTTGCCTCAAACATTGACTATATTTACTTTGCACATTATGTTATGCAACAAATAAATTTGCTTAATGAAATAAATGTAGCGACACGCAAAGTTCATGGAGAGATAACTGCAGGACAACTTAAAAATAATTTTATGGAATTTGTTAAGTCTTTCATGTCAGAGGATCAAGGCTTTTTATTTATGAAATCCGTAAAGCACTGCATAAAATGTGCGGGAATACCATAGTATGCAATGTCGTGATATTCAATAGTGTACGACAGTATGCGATGGCATACGGTTAAATTTAGTTTCATCGCCGTATACTGTGGTACACAGTTATATATTTTGTTGCGTATGCGTATAGTCCAATATACGATGTTGTATATCGTGAGCGTATGAATGGGGCGAAGCCTACTGACGTGACTAGCTCTACCGAATTGAAAATTTGCACGTTTCTTTTGTTAGTTTCTCATTTCAATTTCCCGATAACTTCCCCATTACTCAACTGTAAATTTCATCTAGGATTTCGTTCTGTTTTTTACACCAATGAATTCAAGAAAAATATGGATGGATGGGATTTGTTTTTGTTCTTTACAATACTGTAACTTTAAGCTTTATATTTGCTTCACAGCATCTTCAACTTCTCAAGACAATAACACAAACTACATTGTTAACGATTGTTCATATGTTAATAAATATATCAATGTGTGGAGATGAAAAAATCTGGTGTGGTGACGTTTTGTTTTATTAAATAGGAATTTGAGTGGTGATGAGCACTTTTCATACGATTTTGAGAAGCTTCCAATCTTAAATGTTTAGATGTCCTGGGGTTGATACACTTAATATATCTGTCGCATCATATAACAAAATTCTCATATCAAACAGTATGAAAAGAGAATGTCTCACGATCGTTTATTAACCGACATTTATTGTGGGCGTTCTGGCAATTTTCCTGTTTTCTAGATGGGGGGAAGTCTTTTTTCCATGCCCAGCACAAAAAAAAAAAAAAAAACTTGACTCAAATGGAAGTTACCAAAAATGTTCTTTAAGTTCGAGGCTCTGCTTTCATCAGTTTTCACCTTTTTTGTTGAAAGTTGGAGATTCGATGTTTCACATAAAATCGCTACTGAGGGGTACTTCGGGTCCTATATCTTCTGAACAACACATCGGTTTGCCCTGAAACTTTATAACTTTCTTTGCCTAAGGCAGGGCTACCACTGGTGTAAAAATGAAAGTTATAGCTTAAGTAGAAAAAAAGCTTTATTTTTTAAATCGCAAATTTAACCGCTAAAAATCGCGAATTTTTCAACCAAATATATATCCAAATATAGTGCTTTTGATTATCTAAAACATGCAAAAAAAATTTTTGGAATCAGCAGCGGCTATCAAAAGTTATGAGGTAATTTGTTTCCACTGCCAATTATATTGAGACAGACTTTAAAAGCATTGATCAACAACATTAACCTTTTTGACTTTAGGTCACCCGTGGTGGAGTCAAGTTTTTAAAATACCGGTGTTTCTTCTGCTGCTTCTACTGCTACTATTCCTTGTTCTGAACAATTTCGCGCAACGTTTACATGACAATTCCGGCCACATTCGGACGTTCAATAGACCTTTTCATGAATTACGTCACAACAAACAATGTCTCGTTTTCAAACGGAATATTAATAACGTTCGTGCTGTTTAAAAAGAGAAACGACACCTCAGGGAAAACGTTTTCACGAAATTCTTTTATTTAGGTCAAGCATATAATAATCGATAAACTTAAAGTACGTTTCAAATGAACTTGCACAGTTTTTGTAAATGCTTGGCAAATTTGAAGGTTATGAGATATTTCAAAAATTCTTTTTGCGCTGTGTCAAGCTTAAAAAGCATTTTTTCATGATATAACAAATTTGGAAGAATAATGAAAATGGAAGAAGAAAAACGAAGATGAAAAAAACGAGCTTTTTATAGAAAAGAGCAAAACAGCTCAATTTTTTGTGAGACAAACTTCAATCTTTGATCGTTCAAAAGGCGAAATAATTTTTCAAAAAAGTAAAATTGATCGCAATACATAATCCTTTAAAGTCACTTAGGTCGCATATTTTAACATGTTCACTCTGTTATGATTTCATTAACTGTCCGGGGGTAAGCAATGATTTTTCCACTATACGGCTCTATTCAACAGAATAATTACACAATTAAACTTCCCGTGCATAAGTCATAAATTTTTATATCAATCCCAAAGGGATACTTTTGCAGAACACCGTATCGAGACAATGAATGCAATAACATACAGTGTGTCCACGAGAAAGTGGTTCACTCATTTAAAAAACAAATAACTTTACGAATTTTCACCAATGCAATGAGGTTTTAATACCGTTGGAAAGAAGATCTTTTGAGCTTTCTAAATATTTGACTCTCTTAATAGAAAAATAAAATTTTAGGGATATACAGTGTGTTTCGTAATGTTGGAAATGGAAATTTTAAAGTTGTTTTTTTAAATCAATATATCGAATTTCAAAATAATTTTTACATCAACGAAAAGCCATTTTTAAGCTCTTTCGGCTAGTAAATTTTTGTGAAAAATGAAAAAGTGGGTTTTGAAAAAATAAGGAAAATGTCATCGAAAAATGTAATTAAATTTTTAATGGTCGATTAACACGTACTTTAATTACATCGTGCTTATTGTTTCAAAACACTGAATCCATTCAAATTTTTTATTAATTTTATGTTTGCGCTGAAACCCCCAAATTGATCTTTTAAAACATAAAAGTCTAACGTTTTTCGTGAACACACACCTTAAATTTGTTTATTATTTCCAATTTGCTGTCATTGTTTCAAAAAATCTTTTCTTTTCATTCACGTCTTAATCGACCATTAAAAATTTAATTACATTTTTCCAAGACATTTTCCTTATTTTTTCATAAACCATTTTTTCATTTTTCACAAAAACATACTATCCGAAAGAACTTCAAAATGGCTTTCCAACGGTGTAAAAATTATTTTGAAATTCAGTATATTCTTTTAAAAAAACAGATTTAAAATTTCCATTACCGACATTACGAAACACACTGTATAATCGATTTTACCAAAAAACCTAGCAGTTAAATCAATAATGATCGATTAACGCTTGCTTGAATAGGAGTTAATGACTCGAGTAATATGGAAAATCGTGAAAAACTAAAATGTCGTGATAAAGCTACATTTATACTGCATTTATACGTGGAAACACATATTTTTTTACAAACTTGAAACACAAAAGTTTCATTTCTAAAAATCGTACACGAAGATTTTAAAGTTTTCTTAAAGTTTTTTTTTCCTTATAAAGGTTTTGGCAAGTTATTAAATCATACCTTAAAACCTTAAGGTAAGTTTACACAATGAAGTTTGTGCCTATCGGACATACTTTTAACAGGACATACTACTGTTACATAACTGTTTTTGTTTTCGGAAATTGATCTTATTGTTAAACATCTAAATTGATTGTTAAGAAAATAATGAGTTTTTCTGGAGTTATTTTTTCGATTTTCTCTTTTTCTCTTTTTCCAATTTCGAAAAAATACATCATTGGAAAGAGGAAAAAATAAGGTTTTCAATAATATAAAAATTATAATCCAATGATCATAATTCTTGTTGCCAACTTTTTGAAACACGCTGTATTAAATGTTAATTACCTACGCAGTTGCAAAATCTATCACCCCCGGTTTTCATCAAATCCTTATAAGTTTGTAAACACGAGAAACATGAGACCTAAGTGACTTTAAAGGATTATATCTTGCAATCTATTTTACTTTTTTGAAAACTCATTTCACCTTTTGAACGATCAAAGATTGAAGTTTGTCTCACAAAAAATTGAGCTGTTTTTTCGAATTTTTCATCTTCGTTTTTCTTCTTCCATTTTCATTATTCTTCCAAATTTGTTATATCAGGAAAAAAGGGCTTTTTAAGCTTGATATTTTTTAAATATCTCATAACCTTCAAATTTGCCAAGCATTTATAAAAACTGTGCAAGTTCATTTGAAACGTATTTGAGAAACGAGGCGATGCTTGTAATGACGCAATTTATGAAAAGGTATATTCACCAAATTTCATAAATGTTTGCATTTAGCACAATTTTAAGATGCGGACATTAAATATTTTGACAAGTTTGACTAAAATTGGACCCTCCATTTTTTATAAAACTTTGAACAAAGCACAATCGGATGATGCTGATTTCGAAGTTGCAGTCATTTTGTAAGATTTGACCAAAATTGGTCAATTTAGCAATGTTGTATTGTGAGAATGTTATAGTTGAGAGTAGTTATGTGTCATTGTGACATGTCCTGAGGTCTTCAATCCAAGCAGCTTCATGTTGGAACTAATAATTCTGTTGAGTTGAAGGATTGCCTGATGGCTCTTTCTGTAAGATTCATTTTAGGCCTTAAAAATGTATATAATGAACCTAGCTATTAAATAATATATGAAACATTTTGTCTCAGAATTTAATCTTTGCCTCATAAGCTTGCCTACGGGACTAATGAACTTTCAGTCCTTTATATAAGCAATGGTTCTTGCACAGTGAATCTGTAATTCCGCATTGCTTACACGTTTTTGACTTTAGGACACCAGTGGTGGAGTAACGTATTTAAAATACCTGCGGTTTCTCTTCCTACTCCTCCTACTACTACTACACAAGTTAAGAACGCTTTCGAGCAATTGGGGAATTTAGGCCAAATTTGGACCAAATTTTCAAAGTTCTGCAATTTTCATGAAATTTTGCATGTAGCACATTTGAAAGGTGCTGATTTCGAATTTGACAGTCATTTTGTGAGATTTGACCATAACTGTATATGTATCGTTGTGTTACGTCCTGAAGTCTTCAAGCCAAGTGGCTTCTTGTTGACTTTAGGACATCCGTGGTGGAGTAAAGTCTTTAAAATACCCGTGGTTTCTCCTCCTCCTCCTCCTCCTCCTACTACTACTCCAAGTTATGAACTATTTCGTGCATTGTTTACGTGAATTCAATACATTCCATATTACGCTCTTATTCAGTTCAGTTGTCTGTTGTAGGTCAAGTGCATATGTTGGTTAGCAGCTTGTGATTGGCTTTTCCCAAGCACCATTTGCTCTGTGCTTTTTTGTTCAAGCACTGAAAATTTATTGGTTTTTTTTGGGAAACACCTGATTATTGCATTTTACACAATACTTTACAAAGATGTAGTGTAAATGAAATAATCCTTATATATATATATATATATATATATATATATATTATACATAGTATATAAAGCATAATGTAGTTGCTATATATTTGCTGAATTTATAATGCCATCTTTGTGTAAGGGAAATATAAGAATTGAGACTTCCGTCCAAGGAAGGTTTCACCAAGAAGATGTAATGTTTCGTAGCACACCTGGCAGGCAGTGTTCTTGTTGTGCATTGATTTCAATCTGTGTCTAAGCAATAAAGCATATTGGCCGGTGGAATGCTGATGATTTGGATTTCATTTTTATACAATGGGATAACCTAAATCTTTACGTAATGCAGATTACTTAATGGCATCAGAACTTCCACAACAAATAACCCTACTTGGAAGTCATATATTGCTAAGACTTTTAAGCCATACAGGTCTTTTAACTTCGGAAGTCGGAAGTGCTCTCATTTTTTTTATCAAAGGATATTGCATTTCCGTGATATGGACTAAAAATTGTTACTTTCTGTTTGATTCACACAGTAAAGTAATATTTAGGCAGGCAATTGCTGATGGTTTGTCAACATTACTGAAATTTAAATCAAAAATTGACCTTGAAAAGTATTTGATTTCTACATATGTTGATGAAACGGATGTTTATGTCCCTTTTGAAATACAAAGCATCTGTGCAGACTTTTTTGAAGAAGTTATTTTAGAAAATCTTCAAAATGAATATTATAAGGCAAAAGATCGGAAAAGAAATAAAAATATTGTTGAACAAACTAAGTGCAGGGAAAGAAATGAAACAGATACTTCTAAAGCTAAACGTAGGGAACGAATTGCATCAGATTCTTCCAAAGCAAAACGTAGGGGACGAAATGCATCAGATTCTTCCAAAGCCAAATGTAGGGAACGAAATGCATCAGATTCTGCTAAAGCTAAATGTTTCAAAAATTAAAAATAGAAATTTTAAGCGTGTTGCATATGCATTAAGCATAGGATCGCAAAAACATGCTGATAAAAAGCAAAAAGCTTTGAGGAATCATTAGGAAAATGTAGGTTGTGTTTCTAAATTTAAAGCTAAAATATGCCAGGGACCATACCATGTCTGTCTTGTTTGCAACCGATCCCTATATCGTAGAACAGTGAAGGCACTTAAAAAGGAATACTACAAATATGAATTTTTCCCACTGTTTACTGACATATCAATGGGAAAAAGTATATTTGTGTCACTTGTGATTAGCATTTGTTGAAAGGTTCTGTGTCATGTCAAGCAGTGTGGAACAGATTAGAGGTACCTAGAGAAATTGAGTGTTTGAATCGATTGGAAAAAACCTTAATTGCAAAACGCATTTTATTCAAAATAATTAGTCAAATGCCGAAAATTAAAGGTGCTGTCTGTAATGTACCAGTAAGTGTTAATGCAGTAAGTAATTGCTTACCACAAGGAATGGACAGTAATGGGTTAAATTTTGTTAAGTTAAAGAGGAAACTTCAGTTTAGTAATCAAGTTATATTTGAAGATGTCAGTCTTGATTATGTGAAAGATGCATTAGAATATTTGAAAGCAAAAAACCCTTTCTATGCTGATATTCTTATCAACATGGATAATATCACTAAAGAGTTACTTTCTCTAGTTGATACTGATGAAATTATTGATCAAGATGCATTCCCAATTAGTATTGAAGGCAATGCAAATAAGAGCAATGATGAACTTGAGGTGGGAAATCCTCTGAATCTTGAGCAAGCAGGGTTGGATGAAATTTGCTTGATACCAAACATTTACAATAAAATTGAGGGAATTTTGGATATTGTTCTTGGTGAATGTAATCAGCCAATGTCTTTCTTTATTGACAAATTTTTGTGAAGAGCTTGCTTTTCCATATTTGTTTCCAACAGGAAAAATTGGCTACAGAGTGACCCGACAAATTCGGTTGACAGCTACAAATCATTTCAACCAGCGGCTGTTACATTATAGCCAAAGATTTGCCTCAAACACTGACTATATTTTCTTTGCACATTATGTTATGCAACAAATAACTTAGCTTAACGAAATAGATGTAGCGACACGCAAACTTCATTGAGAGATAACTGCAGGACAACTTAAAAATAATTTTAAGGAATTTGTTAAGTCTTTCATGTCAGAAGATCAAGGCTTTTATTTATGAAATCCGTAAATGGAACACCTGCATATTGGAAAAGCTTCCTAAATGATGTTCTTGCCATGCTTAAACAATTAGGTTTACCTACATTCTTTCTGACCTAGTCATGTGCAGACCTAAGATGGGATGAACAGCCAGTGATACTTGACAAGCTGAACCATACTAACCTTACAGAAGGACAATTGGATTACTTAAAAAATTGTGAACTGTTGAATCAAAACCCCCTATTCACTACACTTTCAGTTTAGAGTTGAAACGTTTTTAAAAGAAATACTGCTACGTAAACACGGTCTTTTGGGAAAAATTTAATGTTATGTTTTAAAGGTTGAATTCCAATTTCGTGGTAGCCCACATATCCACTCCTAATGCACCTGTTTTAAGCAAAAAAACAACAAATGATTATTTAGAACTAGTGGAAACTTTGATACGTGCAGATTTGCCTGATCCAGAAGAGGAGCCAGAATTGCATAAGTTAGTGTATCAGTATCAAATTCATAGACATTCTAATTCTTGCAGGAAATACAAAAATATCCCTGCCGATTTAATTATGGACGTTATTTGACAGACGACACCATCATTGCAGAGCCTTTAGACAAGGACATGCCGGAATCACTAAAATTAAAATCAAGAAATATTGCGTTAAAATCTGTGAAAAGTTATATTGATTCTTATCTTGACCCAAATAAAGCCAGTTATGTGGAACATAAAAGTATTCCTGAAATTTTAGGGACTCTTGGGTTGACAACTGATCAGTACTATGAAGCATTGTCAATTTCCCCAGACCAATACTTTCAAATTCATTTTCAAAAGCCTCCTAACCCCTGTTTTGTCAATTATTATTTTGATCTTGGTTTGCAAGCTTGGGAAGCAAATTCGGACATACGATCTCTTTTTAACTATTACAAAGCAGTTGCTTACATGTGTTACAAATCTGACTCTGACTTTTGAAGAGCAATGAGAAGCGCATTAGAAGAATCACGGGATAATAACAACATTGATTTCAAAGATCGCATGAAAAAGGTAGCAGCTGCATTTCTTACTAGTGCAACAGGTTGTTTATCAACTGATGCCAGACTTATGGCTTAGAAAATGTTTTCCAGCTGTTGTTTTTGCTAATTCAAATCTCTCAGAAAAGCGCTACTGAGTTTGCAAGAATGAAGAAGAATTAAAAGAACTACTAGAAGAGAACACTGAGGTGTTTAGAAAAAAATCTTGACAGGTATATGGACAGGCCAGGCTTGAAATTTCAAGGACGAAAACATAGACAGCTTCTGATATGCTGATTTCATGGCTTTTTATGTTCTTGACAGTAAGCCTAAGGAAGATGCTGAAAATGAAAATCAACCAGAAATACCTTTAAATGATGACAATAATGTTTCTTTATTATATCCATCATATGTTCCTCTCATGTCATCGAGGGAAAAAATGAAGCGTCGTCGACTCAAATTAGTTGTACGCTGCCACACCCCAAATCCAGCAACTAATCCAGAAGCTTATGCTCACCACTTGTTAATGATGTTTTATCATTTCAGAAATGAATCAGATCTAAAGGGTGAAATAAGCGGCTCTTATGTAAAAAAAGTAGAAGAGCCTGGTGTGTAAAAATGAGAGACCTGTTGAGACCATTTCCTTACCACATGTTAATCTGCCTCCTGATAACGAAGTAAGTGAACCGTCAAGCGATAGACTCTTTTTAATTGAAAATTTTGACAGAAAAGGTATTCGTGCAGATGAGAAGGTAACAAGGGAATATGAGTATCTCAGAGGTCATCAGACTTTGCAGATTACGAATGTGATGCCAGATCAGTCAAAAAATTTCATAATGACTATTTGCAATGTAAGATCCTCACAGAAAAATTTGGAAGACATAAAAGCATTATTGTATTATTAGACAGTGACACAAATCAAATATTCTGATGAGGATTTAAAAGAAGGGTTTGCGCTAACTGATTTCAGAGTTATATTCAACAACAGTCACCATAAGTTTGAGAGTCAGGCAATATGTTTCAGTTCCAAATTACATGCCGACGATTCTTTTGTCACAAATGGGTTTCTTTCATACAAGTTTTTTTCATACCAGTTTTTCTCCAATTTGTTTCAATGTTTTACTTGTGTATCGCCAGAACAACAGGCACATGCCACTATTCTTGAGAACGTTACAATATTTATTAGAATCTAAACATGTTAATGTTGTTGTTGGTGATTTTAATTTAGATGTTAATTCATAACTGTCTGTTGTCATAGGTAGATTTGTATAGAAGCCACAGAAACCTGAACCTACACACATTAGTGGCTCATTGATTGATCATGCCTACATTCATGAAGATTTACTTCAAAAGTTTTCTATGGAGTTAAATGTAAAGTGTTTGTTAAGAAAGTGACTAAAGTACATTCCATTTAAGTGTGCACACTTTCTTGTTATGTGTGCAATTTTTTAACCAATGAATCAAATCCCAAAAAATTGGTATCGTTGGAAATGTATTCATAAGCACCTTATTTTCAGAAACTTAAGTAAAATTTTGGAAGAAAACTTGAAAGAAAATGAAGATGATGTAAAACAACTTCTCACCGAAATGTGGTATGGTATTGATATTTATATCAGTGGAAAGCTAAATTATTGCCTAATTCAAAAATATATACTTTGTTAGAATAATTTGTCTTAGATAAGTTGAAATTGAGGTATTTGTGATTGTAATTTACCAAATTTTTAGAAATATGACTACTTAAATTAGCGGTTATAATTTGTGCGCATTCAGTACTAATGCACTAATATATAACCATACTTGTTTCTGTAAGACATGCTATTTTGAAGCCACTTGCAAAATGTTAACTCAGAAAAGTCTCTGCTACTAGCTAGGCTGATAAGTGTTTTTCAAAATTAACCAACTGACAATGAATTTTTTGTTGGCACCATAACATAGGGATACATTGAGTATTAAATATCTACTTAGTATCCATTGACTGCTTCGGAAACGTTGTCATCACCTTTATATGGACCAATTGTCGGAAGACTCAAATAAGCATAAATCTTGATAATACCAATAAAAGTTAAATGACCAACAAAAGAGAGTTTTTGGCAACTTTTTATCCTTCAAAACGTAAATATGCAAATTCAAATTTTAAGACTGCATCTGGAGGCCAATAAACTCTATTTCATTACGAACTGTATAGGATTTCTAATATTAACATATACGCCAACTCCTGCTCATTTTCTCAAAGAGTTATCAAGAATAAAAGAAAAAAAAGTTAAAATCTTGCATATATTTATTGAGACTTATTGGGTTTATTAAGATGACATTATATTACAATTTTATTGCGCCCCATCATAAACCAATCACGGCTAAGAATTGTGCCGTCAGGATGGATAGAGTCTAAATTGTTGCACAGAAATTTTGCAATATGGAAGAAACAATGGAGAGGAAAACTTACAAAATCATGAAAAAATGTGTAAATGTTGATATTTGCGAGAAAATCTCTGGTCCCGTAAGTATCGGCTTTAAGGAGGTTCCATTGTATGTCATGACTGGACAATCGACCATGTGTATAGTCATATCAATAACTTCTTCTGGTAAATATTCCATGTTGTTTGTTCTAAAAAATCAGAAGTAGAACAATAGGAAATAAAAAAACACCAAAACAATTTAGTAAGGGCTCACAAAAATATTCATTAGCAGATATACACAAACAGGAAATAATAGAATAGGAACAGAAATCTTTATTGAGAGACTAAACCAACCCAAAAAAGGGCATAGGCCGCATACCTAAAGTATGAGGATCACAGCGCATAAAATAAATTATAAATACTATACTATTTGATAATGAAAATAGTATTGTCAAAAAATATATCATTAGGGATCAATTTTCACTGAGTGAGTCAATTTTCTCCCTTCCATTTTATTCAAAGCCAAAACATGCCAAACATTAGGGTCAATTCCAGATTTTTTCAAACATTTATATAAAGAACGACCATAGGTGTACCTCGGAGCACCACGAGGACGTTTGGAACGAACCCAGCAAGACAACATTTTCCGAGGAAGACGATTCCAAGGCATTCGCATAACATGACCAGCCCATCTAAGCTGTTGGCGATAGATGTAGGTATCAATTGGTTCCAGAGAGAGTTTATCAAGGAGATCTGATGTACGTTTACGATCGAGCAGAGTAACACGACAAATACTTCTTACACAACGATGGTGAAACATTCTCAATTTATTCAAAAGTTTAGCTTTGACACTAAGCTTTATCTTGGTGCACGAAAATAATGAACTTTTTATCATACCAAATGCATTACTTGCTTTCTGTATTCTACGATCAACATCAAGATCATCTGAACAATCACGACTCATAACACTACCGAGGTAAATAAACTCTTTAACAATAAGAATAAATCTCCCGCCAAAAACTATATTTTATAAATCTGCATGATCGAAAGTTGAAGGGTCATCATACATACATGGAGGTTTCGAACAGAAAAGAACAACTGATTTTGACTCAGGTGGCCCCGAGTGGACCTCCATTCCAAAGCAATCAAAATGGTTCATGCAGAGTGGTATACCGACACAAGCGTCTTCTCTCGAGTCAAGTGCAAGGGCCGTGTCATCAGCATATTCAGAATCCTGAAATTCATATTCCTCTCCATATGCACGGTAACTACGACCTGTCATTTTGGCATCTTGTTTTGATTTAAAGATGCATAGTGGTAGGTTGATGGTAGCTCTCCATGTTATCATTACTGCTGCAAGAAAAAAGGTAAACAGGATAGGGCCGAGAATATCTCCTTGCTTCACTCCGATAGTACATGTCATGATATGTGTGATATCATCTATGGTGAATTTGACGGTGAAATTTTCGTGTAAGGATTTATAGAGACTGGTTAATTTTGGAGGAACTCCGAATTTTTCTAAGATGAGCCAAAGTAGCTGCCTGGGCACACGGTCGAAAGCTTTGACTAGGTCAAGAGAGAATACCCAAGATTCTTTCCCGTGTTCACGTCGTTTACGAAGGGTCATTTTAACTGTGAAGATGGCATCAATACAGCCGCGATCAGGTCTAAAACCACATTGCGATTCGTGGTCAAGACTTTCTTCGATTGGTAGTAAGCGAGATTGTATTATGATTGCAATAATTTTATAAGCAGTCTCAAGTAGCATGATCCCGCGATAGTTTTTTGGTAAGCCAAGATCACCTTTCTTTGGGAGGATCGTCAAAAGACCTATGTTTCAGTCTTTTGGTATATTTTCGGTCCGCCAAATCGAGACAATAGTGTTTGTGAGAATTTGGCTAGTTTTCGGGTGGTTAATCAAACATTTCCATATCTGCGGTTGGATGCCGGAGTCTCCTGGGGCAGTGTTCTTTAACTTTAGAATAGCCTTTTTGATTTCATCATCTGTTGGATCATGGTCACATCCTTGAACGATATCATGATGAGGGATGGAATCAAGGGTAGAAGCATCAAAGATTGGTTCTCTGTTGTAGAGATGGTTAAAATGCTCGTAAAAAACAGTCGCATTTTCTTGAGGAGTGGAGCATAAAGTACCGTCCGTTTTTTTCATTTGTCTAGAAACTGAAGGTTTCGGTTTTGAGAGCCCGTGTTTTAGTGCTTTGAGGGATTCCCAAGCTGGCTTTGTACCATGATGACGGTTGAGTGTTACACAATGGTTTAGTGTCCAATCATTTTTCGATTCTATTATCATAGGCTTAAGTTTCTTTCTAGCGGTATGAAGACGTTTTGACGAGGAACGTGTGGGGCGTTGGAAATTATTTTTCATAGCTTGGTTTCGAGATTGAATTAAGGGTAGCAGTTTAGCCGAATTTGCTTGAAACCATTCTGGTTGATTTTTCATTTTGTTTGGAAGTGTTCTTTGACAAACAGTTTTGATTGATTCGGAAAACGAACTGTACAAATCCTTTTGATCAGTATCTTTGAGATTTCGGGCAACATTTTCGCAGAGATTGTTACGGATTGTCATATTTGAAAGAGCGGAGATATCGAGGTTTGTCATTTTACTACGCGGTTCGGATTTCTTTTTGAGTCTTTTCATGATTTTAAGCTTGATAAAAATAGCTCGGTGATCGCTGTCAAGAAGGCAAGCAGTGACTCCAGCATCTCGAACTCGATGTGTCATTTTTCGATTCACGATGAAGTGGTCAATTTGATGTTGTTTTTTGCTACGTGGATTAATCCAAGTACCATAATCGTTCTTTTTGAAGCAGCTTGTCATTGCTGTGAGACTGTTGATAGAGAGATAGGATCGAGAACGTCTGCCTGAGTCATTGATATAGGAGATTCCAAAATTACCAACAGGGTCTTCGTTTTCTGATGAAGTACCCATACTAGAATTTGAGTCTGATCCGATCAAGAGAATGTCATTGTGTCGTTTCTTTGCGATGCATGAACTGAGCTGATCGAAATACAAATCCCATTCGTCATCAGGGGCATTTCCAATGGGAGCATAAGCAGAAATCAAAAATACTCCAATGTCTCTGTGTTGATGATCTCTCATAAGGAAACGTATTGCCATAACTTTAGCGCCGAATTCGGTATACTTTTCATAGCCTCCTGCTTTCCAGGCAGCTTCACCATCTGAGTTCAATGCAATTGCTACACCTTGAGATCCTCTGTTTCCCTGTTGGATATTTTTATCAAGACCAACAGAGAGAATTTTAAAAGAGTCGTGCTCAATCAGTTTGATTCCATTTCGCCATGTTTCTTGTATGCACATTGCAATTGCATTTCTTTCTTTCATAACGTTTAATAATATTTCAGTTCGAGTGTCATTTGACTGTCCTGATCTTATGTCTTTTCTTTCCTTTAGCCATTACTGTATTCCAAGCTTTCGAGGCCTGGAAAAACAGCGGAGATGCTAATGTCCAGTTCTGCTCGAGTGGTAACCAGTATGATTCGCATTACTCAAAGCCAAATGAAGAGGACATCTCCTTCTACTTCACAAGTTGTTTGTCATCATCATATTGTTGTTCTTCTGGGTGTGGCGGCTCACCTACCTAGTGATGTAGGGTTTCACCTGACCAACCACACCCTTTTTGTTAGTTCGTTTCTGAAAGAAACATTAAATCAGTTATTATTTGTTCGCTTCTTATCGCCGTCATCGTCGCTATTGCTGTGCGGGATTGCAAAAATCTGATGTACCTTATCGCTTAAAAAAGTCCACAAAAATAAAAAAGCGGTAAAAAATTTAGTTACTCAGACAAAGAATTGTCACATTTTGCCGGCTAATGTTTTGAATTTAGTCACTATTTGTTAATTTCCAGACAACAACATTACCAAGAATGTTCGAAATTTCTTAGTTTTCTCTTCCAACAAAAACAGCAACAAAAAGGTAAGTTTAAAATTTATTGATCATTTAAAGATTAATCAATTTCTTTAACTAGTTTTTCCTGTATTTGAATATTTTCTTTGATTTGGTCCTGAACTATTGGTTCTACTTGACTCCATTTTCCTTCTTGTTCCATTGTAGTTTGTCCGGGTTTCATGTCATTCTCCCTTGTTCAATTTTACCTCAATTACATTTTTATCGTCACTTTTCTCGTCTTTCCTTTCATCTTCGTGGCTAAACAAGATGGTCGGCAAAAAAAGTCGTTTGGTAGATATAAAAATAACGGCAAAAATTGTTAGTCAGCAAGAAATATTATTCATTTCTTTCCGACTATTTTTTGCCGATGAGGTATTGTCTGACTAGCGGATTATCACATCGACTGTCGGATTAGGTTACGCGTTGACATTAATTAATTTTCAATATGCTGGGAAATTTCAAAAAATTCCGGATTCTTTTGTTAGGAAAGAATTTAAGGAATGACACAAAGATGTGTGGTAGCGAAAGAATGTTATGGTAATCACTATCATCACTTCTCCATCGCTGCCACTTACTAGTTGGGAGTAAAAGATTCAATGTTTACCTAACGCATAATCATTTAAAACGAGTCGCCGTAAAGTTCGGTCTAAATGTTCCTTGTCTAGCTTTCATAAACTAAATTATTCAACTTAGTTATATTCAATATAGTTAAGTATCTCACGACTATTTACAGAAGTCATGAAAGATAGTATTGAAGTGAATGTCTCCTTCTGTCAGCCCACAAAATAAACCAACATTCTAAAAAAAAGCAAGTCATGAACATTTTATTTGTAAGGCCAGACACAGGATCTACTGACGGGTGTCCCGAACCAATTAAATAAGTAAATAATCTAGTCGCGGATTGAACCACTAGAAAACGATTTGAATTTGGTTCGAATTAAATTATTAAACATACAGTAGAATACCGAAAACTCGAACCGAGAAAAACTAGTCGAATGCCCCGATAACTCGAACGTTTGCAGAAAAAAGAAAATAGTTCGAGTTATTAAGAGATTGTTTCTTTTTTTTCACATGAAAACCGTAACACACATGTCATTGAAAAAAGTTTCTAGTGTCGGTCTAAGTCAGTTTAGCTGAAATATCTTTATCAATAACAATGGACAAGGAATTGAGCCTTGTTGTATGTCTTCCCCACAAATTGCATGTACAGTAGTAATTGAAAAAAATCGATTTCCATTTTTGCTCCCAAGTTCGAGTTATCGGAGGAACATTGCTCCAAGGGACATGAATGTTGGTTCGACTTATCGAATGTTTGTGTTATCGGAGGTATTTTATGAGAAAGTGAAGGTGAAGGCTGAAGGAAATTCGAAATTGGTTCGAGTTATTGAAAGTTCGAGTTATCGGGGGTTCGAGTCATCGGGATTCTACTGTATTTGAATATGTAAACTCTTTAACGGGGTAAAAACGATAATGGCAATGGTTTCAGCAGCTGAAAATGGTCACATCGAGGTAGTTAAACTCTGCAAGGAATGGGGCGCAACAAAGTTTGACTGGGCAATGCTAGTAGCAGCTAAGAATGGTCATATCGAGATAGTTAAACTATGCAAGGAGTGGGGTGCTACGAGGTTTGGTATGGCAATGGCTGTTGCAGCTAGAAATGGTCACATTGAGGTAGTTAAACTCTTCAAGGAGTGGGGTGCGATAAAGTTTGACTGGGCAATGCTTTCAGCAGCTTGCAATGGTGACATTGAGATAGTTGAATTCTGCAAGGAGTGGAGTGCGACTGATTTTGATGATCTAATGGATTGTGCAGCTGAAATTGGTCATATCAAGATAGTTAAATTATGCAAGGAATGGGGTGCGACTGATTTTGACAGAGTTCAGCAGCAATGGGAGGTCACATCGATATAGTTAAACTCCTCAAAGAATGGGGTGCAAACAATTTTGAATGTGCAATGGAACATGCAGCTGCGTTTGGTCACATTGAAGTTGTCAAATTATGCAAGGAGTGGGGTGCGACTGATTTTAACGGGGCAATGATATAAGCAGCTATAAATGATCAATTTATGATTGTAGCACTGTGTCGCGCTGGTTAGGTTATGGCGCTATACACGAGGAGCTCTTTCGTTATCATCACAAGTGTCGCTTCGGAAAAGCTCTCTACGCCGACTTAATAGAAGTTGCCATGCATCCTGATAGAGTGTGGAATTGGTACTGTGATGAAGATGAAAAGAAACTTCTCGCGACATATTTTCAATAAGTATATAAATTACTTATTGTAAGGTCCTCAAAATGGGTTAGGGAAGTCCGCTCTCTCAGTTCTGTCCACTCATAAAAAAATTTCAAAGTTAAAAAATGTATATAATAAAAGATTTTGAATAACCAAACGATTCGAGAATTGAGAGTTCTAGCAAAAGAGCGTGGCTTTAAAGGGTATTATAAGCATAGGAAGGCTGAGCTCATTGATTTATTGCAAACAAGATGCCCTTACGGGCAGAAAGATTTCTGCAAAATCAGCTGAAGTATGAAAATGGAAGACTAACAATAACATTCTTGAAACTTGAATGGTTTTGAATGATTGAATAATACAACACAATACAATACAATACAACATTGACTGCTGCTCAGTGTAGACTGCACACAGCAGGTGGGGATTGTGACACACAAAATAAAATGAGCTTTGTTATTGAAATTTTGAAGTTAAATATGTTCAAACAGCTGGCCAAAGGTGTGCTACCAGTGAAAATTCTCATGAATAAATGATTTGAAATTATATGTTGACTCTTTTGAATGTTTGAATGAGAGTGAGAAATGTAAAAAGTACTCTTATATATAATTACATAAACAATACACAAATTACATATAAAAGAAATGTGTGAAATAACAATCAACCCAAAATGACCTATTTTAATCTAACACAATAGAAGAAAAGTTTATAAAAATTCTTTTAGAAATTCGAAAAGGTTGAATGATCTTTACAAGGCATGCCGACAGTGTAATTGATACTATGTAAAACTTTATTGAATATATACATCTGAATAACATGAAACATTGTTTATTTTGGGTATATATACAAAATACAATTAAGTTTATATTGATCTTTTCTGATATCACAGTGATTACGTATGAAAATCACATAACATGCTTTAAAAATTTGATATGCACTTCCAATCTTCTTAATTACATACAAACAGAATTCCCAATGCTGCAAATACAAAAAGTAATCAAAGATCTTGATCATTAAAAGTATATGCTCCATAAATTTATACCAAAATTTACCAAAATTTTGTATTGTGTTACTAATAGTACAGTATTTTGAATTTATACACAGTTAGAACATTTCAATTTGTCAGGATAATGATCAAGGCTTTATTATTACAAAACAAAACGCAATTATAGAAAAAATATATCAACAAACAAATCAACAAACATAAAATAATAATAAATACATAATAGTTTATACTGACGCTCGAGATAACACGAGCAAACACGGGTCCACACAGCAAGTAAAAATTGAACACAACGTAATTGTTCATTAGAAATCGTGATTAGGAAGATCATTCGTAAATAGGGGCATTGTCAGTATAACTTAGCTAGAAAATCGTCAATCAAAAGTGGTGCAGAGCAGACAACCACTACTTAATGTTGGAGCTGCTGAGGAAACGGTATTAAAGTATTACAACCCAAACAAGAAACAAAAAAATCTTTTGTATCTAGAAAGGCTTAAACATTGAAATATTTTTCCCTAATACGAACACATAGCTCTTTGACTCAAAACTTCTTAATTTACAACTTCTTAGTTAGAAAAGAATTATCACACTACAGTAGAATATTATACGTACTCCTCAGAGTTTCATAAAAGCATAAGTGACACTACAAAAACTTTATTGACACTACAAACACTTTAAACTATATATACCATCAGACCATATATTTATTTACATCTGAATGAAAAATACTTATTTTATTTTGGAATAATGTATACGGAATAATGAGTGTACGTTGATCATTTCTGATTTCAAAGTAAATCATACACATACTTCAAACATTAAAGATTGCTATCAATCTTCCTAATTACGAATTGGCTAATTGCAAACAAAAAAGTAAACAAAAATTTTGATCATGAAAAATACAAAACTGAAAGTTGAATGTTTTTACAGGATGTGAAGTGTTTCGAATTGTATATCAAAATTAGGAAGGCTGTCCATAATTAGAGACATTGATAACCTAAAAACTACTGATCACCGACAAAAAACAATACTGCATTTCAAAGTATTATACAAGCACATAAGCTTAAAATATAGCTAGAGTGAAACATTAAAGATATAAAAAGTGATGCATAGTAGGCAGACAGTTGGAGCTGAGATGGAACTTAAGCTGAGCTGTACGCATCCAGAGCTTAAAAAGCATTACAGCCCACATTTGAAACAAACAATGATCTTTTTTTAGAAAAAATCTCAAACATTAATCTCAAAAACAAAACATATATACCTTTTCATTCTGTTTATAAAATGAAACGAAAAATCACCATTAAATCATAATAATATAATATAAGATAATAATAAATTACTGCTACAGATTTTATTCTTCATCTTCAGTTTTGAAAATGTGCATCGTCTTTAATTATACTGACTAAAGCTGCTTTGGGATCCTTTTGGTTGGTTCTTTGTTGTGAGTTTCTTCGACTGAAATGCGTGACTTTGGCTTCGTGTAAACATTCGCACGAGATTTCAAAAAACCGCTAGGTTTGGACAGTAAGAAGAAGAACAGAGCCGGTTTTAAGGTTTCTTGCTTTCGCAGAAATCCAACAAATCAAAAGTTGGGGGGAATTGTCTCAAATGCATCAGAAACAATTCGAGAATTGAGAACCAAAGCAAAAGAGCGTGGTTTTAAAGGGTACTATAAGCTTAGGAAGGCTGAGCTTATCAATTTATTGGATGCTCTAGTAAGACCACCTAGGCGAGCTAGAGTAAGGAAACCTCTTAGACAAGTCACTATACTCCCAAAGCCTGAAAACATGGATACTTTTGATCATAAAGAGATGATGAAGAACCGGTCAGTAGAAAAGTCTAAGCTCAACGAATGGTATGACTGGCTTGTGAGTTATGTACCAAAGTCAATCAAAGAGCCTGTAAAGAACGCTTTCTCTCAAGCAAAAAGTGGTATTTTAAAGTTGTATAACAATACGAAGGTAAAGCTTGGGTTAAAAGGTATGGTTGAAGTATAGGCGATGAAAGACACCAACAACATAAGTATGAGTGATGATTTTATACCTATGAAGCATAAGCATGCACTACACAAAACATTCCGAAGCTTTCGTATAGCTGGTATACCAAAAGCTGATGTTGATGGATACTTCACACTAGTGAGAGCAATTGTGAAGAAATTGATGGAAGAGCAGGTTGAGGACATGGGTTCTGCTAAAGTACAACTTTCTCTATGGATTTATGTGGAAGAAGCGAATCAAGCTTTTAATTCAGCCTGAAGATGATGATATAGAAGGAGATGAAGATGATGATACAGAAAGAGATGAAGATGCATATGAAAGGCTAGATAGGGCTTTTAACAGCAAGATGACGAAAGTGTTCCAAGGTAGTGATATGAAAGAGATATTGGATAACATGTTCGCATATATCAAAACACAAGTAGAGCATCCTGAATTACCACAAAGCGGCTTCACCATCGATTACACCATGCACCTGGACGTAGACTTTCACAACCTGCAGCTGATGAGAGGATCTTCATACATCGAACTACCATCCTGGATAGCATCGAAAAAGGCAATCATCAACCCTAAAAACGATGATGAAGAATGTTTCAAGTGGGCTGTAATAGCAGCACTACATCATGAAGAGATCACTAGTCATTCAGAACGGATATCTAACCTAAAAATGTATGAGAATAAGTACAACTGGGATGGTTTAGAATTTCCTGTAGCATTAGACAAGATAGGAAAGTTGGAGAAAAATAATCCTGACATCGCGGTGAATGTATTATACATCTACAAAGAGGGGGATCAACACCATACGAGAATCTAATCGTAACATAAGCGCAAAGAAGCAAGTCAATCTGTTGATGGTTTGTGATGGAGAGAAGAAGCACTATACAGTCATCAAGAATCTGTTAAGGCTGTTAAAGTCAAGAAAACACAAATCATCAACATGCGCAACACTTTTTCATCAACTGTCTAAATGGTTTTAAGAGTGTAGGGTCTTGCATGAGTGCGCACTTCACGTTCATTTGTGCGCGGCAAGTTATTATGCGCATGTGCGAACATTCTCTCGGAAAAAGCCGTTAAAGATGGCGGAGTGGACTGGAGGAGAGATTGCTTTTATTTGTTTTTCTGGATAAATATGTAATTAAAAAGCATATTTAATACGGTTAGAGACCGCTGACCGAATGTCATTGCAGATACAAGTCATTACTTTCACTTTTAAAATAATTTTTTAAAATTCTAATCACGTGGGGAAGAGTACAGGATCAGCAAAGCGAGCACTGTACAAACTGCATTTCCCAGAGGGTATACTGACTAATTGCTGAAATATATCACAAAAAAAATTTTTCAGAGGGTTTGTTAAATATGTATTGGTAGTATTAAGGTATAGGAAGTAGATGGTGCATAATTTGATATGGTGTCAGTTTTTTATGGGTATTTGTTTTGGTTCAAAGATGGCTCTCAGATCGAGCACCAAAAACCTTCATTCAGGAACACTTTACTTCAAGAAAGACTGTGAATGTGAAATTGTTTTAACTACTAATAAGCTATATACAAAAATGAATGCATTTTGAACCTTTGCATTTCCTTTTTTGTCTGCTGTGGTGTCATTAACTGGGAGAAACCCAGTTCTTGAATCCAGCAGATGTAATACGAGTTTTTAAAATTTCCTGATCAATTGAGTAGGACTGACGTTTCACTTGTTTCATGTTATCTGTTTTTAAGCAGTCCCATCTCGATTAGTATATTGAAAGCTTTCGAATAATTTAATTTCTAAAGTGGCAAATCGAGTAAATGAAAACAGATTTATTCTGAACAAGGAAGCTTTGAAAGTCAATGAGTTTTTCTGAAAGACTGTTTATTCATTCCCTTACTTATATATCTTATGATGAAGTCAGCTTTTATAGATATACATTGGGTTACTATTTTTTCGAAGAAGCTTCAGAAATTCGTTTTACTCTCTAACAAATGTTGATTCTGGAGACATTGATGGATAAAAAACCTTGTGATTTATGCATTCAATATATCTATTTGACTTTAGCAGAATAATGTTTTTTCTTTCATTGTTTTCTAGCAGGTAATGTAATAAATATATAAACAATATTCAGTATGAAAATGGAAAAGGTTATTGAAGTAAAATATTCAATTCACAAGGAGTGCATAAGAAAAAGGAAGTTGATGCTTGTGAACATAGATAATTCATAAAGTATTGGCAGAAATTTGTGACTATTATCGAGGACGAAACCGTTGAAGAAGTAATCATTTCTAAAGGGACATTGTTCATGTAGAGAATGTTGAGGAGGAAACCGTTGAAGAATTAACAAGCTCTGAATATACAGATGTAGCTTGTTGATTAGGATGTATCAAATTCTATGACAATTCCTCACTTGTTTTGTACAATAATGCTGTGTTTTTGGAGAAGCTTTTGAAGATACACTGGAATCTTGTCATGATTCATAGTCTTTTCACATCTCAGAGTAACCTTTGAACAAGGTTTGGATTGAATAATCATAGAAACTTTGAAACAGTTTACTTACGACATTATTATGCTTTTGTTGTTGTTTGTCAAAAAAATTGGCTGGAAGAATTTTATGTTTTTTTATTAATTGTGTATAATACTTAATTTGTCTAGTTTATTTATTTATTTATTATTTATTATTTATTCATGAATATTTATACAGGATGAGAACTTCAGTTTGTATATACAAATGTTATGTACAATAAAACTGCTATTAACGTTCGTCCTGTTAAAAAATCAAAAAGTTAAAACATACATATATATATATCATAAATTAGTAAAAACATGGGGGAATGGACGGTGTAGGTGTAGGAGACAAAAGATATGGACCACTCAAAGGAGAGTAAATGCGACCACTACACTGCACTGCACCAGACAGCCGGTAGATTAAAGAGAAAAACAAACAGTATGGATAAAAATGAAAAATGGATAAAAATTAAATTAAATTATATTAATTGAATAAAATTGAAACAGCTTTCTTAAAATCTAACGTATTTTCAAAATCACGTATATATAATGGTAAGCTATTATACAAAGTACCACCAGTAAAATAGAAGCCACGCCTAGCAACTTCTAGTTTTACTGGAGGTAATTTGATGCTATGAAAATTATTTCTTGTATTAATATTGTGCGCTGTTATATTAAAATATGAATTAAATATTTCACAACCCAATTCACTATTTATACATTTTTTAACAAAGATAACAGCTTCTTGTTTCATTTGGTTGTATATAGTAGGTAGATCGTTATACGGTAATATCATTTTCGCTCGTCTATCAAGAGATTCGAAACGTTTAATTTGTGTGTTTGTAAAAACTGAATGTGTAGGACAGCTGTATGTCAGTAGTGGAATAACCATAGAAATATATATGCTTTTGCATGCTTTTACAGACAAGTATCGTTTCATTCGCTCCAACAATCTAAGGCGTGAGCTGGCAAGTTTATACGATCGATCAAAGTTGTCAGCCATTGTAAGGTTTTCATCAACGATGATACCAAGATACTTGTATTTTGTCACAAAGTGAATTGGAACACCATTATAAGTAATTGCTAGTTCTTTTCCGGATGATTTCAGTCGTTTCGATGTGCCAAATAGCATCACTTTGGTTTTACCCTTTTTGGTATTTAAGATCAGATCATTCTTCAAACAATATGCACCAATACGTTCCATATCTTCATTAAGACACTTTTCGATTAACAATGCATCTGTGTGAGCAAAGAAAAGTATAGTATCATCAGCATATTTTATCACCTCAGCATGAAGGACATAATCTATTAAGTCATTGTAAAAGATTATAAAAAGAAGGGGCCCCAGTATTGACCCCTGAGGCACGCCACAGAAGATCGGTTCACATGTAGATTTTATTCCGTCGATTTCAATTACTTGTGATCTGTTGAACAGATAGTCGGTGAACCAAAGTAACTCTTTCCCTTTAATCCCGTACGAGCTAAGTTTGTTTAAGTAGTACGTTATGTCCAATGGTATCAAAAGCCTTCGTAAGATCTAGATAAATTGCACCAATTAATTTACCAGAATCGATCTTTTGCCTAATTTTGTCACTAAGTAATGTTGCAGCCATTTTGGTAGACTGATTTCGGCGAAAACCATATTGACTGTTTGTCAGAAGCTTTTCATTTTCCAGGAAGTCCATAAGATTGATATGGACCGCCTTCTCGAGTATTTTTGACAGCACAGGCAGTATAGATATCGGTCGATAATTGGTTGGTAGTGACGAATCTCCAGCTTTAAATATAGGTGTCACTCTTGCACTTTTCCAGATTGTTGGTACTGTTGCGGTTTGGATCGACAGATTTATGATAAAATATAGTGGTCCTGATATGTATTTAGCGCAGTCCTTTAGAAGTGCAGGTGGTAAATTATCAAGTCCTGTGGCTTTCTGTCTCTTCAAAGATCGCAGTTCCTTTTCTATAAATACTTTAGATATGTAATCTAACGCAAATATCTTCGACGTGCGTTGTGGTAATGGCGGTACGTACTTCCAGGTGAAATCCACGAGGGGTAAAGCACATTCCTTGATTTTCTTTATAGCCGTCATAAAATATGAACTAAATTTGTCGACTTTCGACTTGATATCTTCTTTTTTACGTGAAGTGGCGCCAACACTCCTCGGTTTGTTCGGAAAAATTGTTTTAACAGCATTCCAGAATTTACGAGGATTCGAATAATGTTCGTTCATCAAGATTTTATGGTAGCTTGATTTTTGATTTTTGGATGTTTGAATTGCAAAGATTTCTAAGCCTTTTATATTCGCTCCAATCAGAAGCCTTTTTCGTTTTACGAGCCTTTCTTAACTGCCGATCTCGGTTGTTCATGTTCTTTTTTAGATCAGCGTTCATCCACTTACAAGGTCTTCCTTTAACGGTTTTCCTGATGGTCGGTGCGTGTTTGTCAAAAGTTTCTTTTAGTTTCAAATTGAAATGATTAACAGCGATATTTACGTCTGTTGCCTCGTACATTGTAGTCCAGTCTATGTTTTTAACGTCATTACACATAGCTTCATGATCATAGTTCGCATAGTTTCTGCACTCGACTGTGATAGGTTCGTACTTCAACTGATTTATTTTTCGAGTGCATCCTATCATGTCATGGTCGCTATATGAGAGAGGAAAAACAGACGGTTCCGATGTATTTGATGACGTATTTGTATAAATCAAATCAATTAGGGTTGAAGTTGATTCTGTTACTCGTGTTGCGTTTTTAACAATTTGTTTGTAGCCTAAGGTGTTAAACGTTGCTTTTAGTTCTTTGTTTACTGAATTGTCTAAGTAATTCACGTTAAAATCGCCCATTATAATCACCTCCTTGTTGTACTGATTGATGTGCTCTAATTGATCACGAATCACCGTGTCAAAGTCTTTACGTAAATGCTTTGAACTCTCAGGAGAGTTTTATTTCCGGCTTTATAACTTAGATCAACCAGATTTAAATGATATGACATTGGAATTAGTTCTTGAAATTTCCTGCTTGGTGACATGTAGCACTACATTCTGAGGAATTGCTTTTTCGTACATTCAAAATCATTGTTAACTTTTTGCTGTGTTTTCAAATAATTTTAGGTTTTTTCACATCCAATTTCGAACCTCACTCTAAAGCATTTAGTCATTTGTTTAACATTACTATCAGTGACAACATAAGGAAAGTTTGCACTGCCGGATGGATATTTTGTTTCTGTCTTTCCATTTTGTCAGGCAGTTCAAGTTCAAGTTTTCAAATGCACATTGTGTGTGTTTACATTTCATAGCTGAATAGGTTGTAAATTCAATGTAAAACACAAAGGATGTTTGCACAGTTCTGTGGGTTTTCAGCAGATAGTGTGGATTTCATGTTATCAGGCAATGACAAAGGGAAGGAGTGTTTTGATGTGTTCAGAAGATTTCAGATTTTGACCAAACATTTTTTTTTATCTTCCTCTTTTCTGGATTTTTTCTGCGGTCTGCCTTTCGCTTATGTTTTCACAGAATTGCAGATAACATATTTGGGAGTTTCCAGACCACTCAGTAAAGGTGTGATCCTCTCTGTGTGTTCACGAAAGTTTCTATATTCCTCCAGTTTGAATAGCAATTCAAGTCAAGCATGTGTTTTTGGGGTAGATCCCTGCTCTATCCTGACACCAGTCAACTCAGAATGCTATCTTTTATTCTGTAAAGTAAAAGTATAATTTTAAAAGGATTTTTTTCAGGCTATTTCAACACGATCCACTAAATTTCTCAAGTGTACTTCAAGAGGGTGGCCATATTGAGGTGGTTGACGATATTTCCGATAACATCCTTAAAAAAACTGACACCAACGTGGAATTTTCAGGAAAACTAGATAAAAGATAGATGTTTCGAATTAAATTGTGTTTCTTGACTTAAAAAATATTTTGATGCTTCATTTTTGTCGTTTTGATGATGCTATGCCTGAGAGCACTTCTCTGTAGTAAATCAGAGAATAGCTATCGATTCAATCGAAAATCGAATAAGATAGCTGTGTCTGTCTATTCTGTGGTCTTATTTAATTCAAACAAAAACATCTGCTTTCGCATTTTATTAGCGAAATATGATAAATTTCCTAATTTAAGAAGGTATATGAAACTACTCAAAACCTTTCATCAGAAGTTTCCATGTTGATTTTTTATAATCTCGCTGACGCATGCGCATAATAACATTCCGCCTTCACGCGAAACTGAACGAACGTGACTTCCCCGCATTTGCGTTGGATATATCATGGTTTGGGTAGACTTCGGCCTAGGTGATTAATCACTATCAGGTTTCACTGGTCCACAGAGACATTCAGGTTACCGTCAAATCGATCGAAATTCAACAAAACGTCAGGGCTTGAAGGAGTTAGCATGAACCTAAACTACTATGACATGTGGCTGTCGGGAAAAAACTTAAGGATTCTCTAAAACAGAGTTTTCTAAAATATTTGTTCGATCAGAAAAATTATAGCGTATAAAAGATCCGCCAACTCTACCCCATACCACGAAGTCAAAACATGCGCAATGTCATGATTTTACTATCTACTCGAATTGCAAGTCTTTTCTTGGTCCTTTCGCGCTGTTTGCGATCATTTTCACCAATCTTGATTGGAATAAGTACGCAAAACTCGCTGAAGAGCGTCAAATAAATGAGCGACGACAACAAGAAGATAATACCTACATAAGTACCTACGCAAGTACCTAGTTAAGTACCTATAAAAATACCTACTAAGACCTATATGATTGGAGCTGGTGCAATAGCTGTTTTAGCAGTGGGGTTGTTAGTCTACTACTACACACGATCTTCTACTAAGCCTTCCGCTGACACTGGTGTAAAGGCGCAAGCACAAAAACAGGATCGTTTTTGCTTAATATAAACGGAGAAAGAACTCATCGATAGCATGTGGCAGATGGTACGTTTACTAGGCTACACCAGCTTGTACGCGTACGCTGGAAAGAAATTCTTGGGTATAGGAGCTCCATCAGCAAAGCTATATTTAGCTGATGTGGGAAAACTTGGAGCATAACTTGAAATGGCAATTTTGGCAGATGATTACGCACTCAAGCAAGGGTGGTACAAAGATAAGATTTCGTCTTAGATAAATGGTTAGCATCTTAATAGGAGCGGCAGTAAGTGCAGCAGTATTCACATTTGGAAACTATGTAGAGAGGGCTCTCTCTGGTGATGAAGAAGCAGCAGCAGATCGAGAAGAACGTGCTATGGCAGCTGAAAAAACGAAGCAAGCACAAATGGAATGGGATCGAGAGCGTTGACGTTATCAACAAGAGACTTCGACAAGAAATTAACGCCTCTACGTACATCTCCGATCTTGATCGAGGTATGCACGAGTACTACAAGGCGACACAACATCTCCCACCTTTACCACCTAAACCTGAATTAATGGATTTTTATAACCCTTCTGAAGCTCAAAAGACTGGTAAATTGGTATCGATCGCTGGAACTCTACCGTATGTAATGAATGACTGAAAAGTTGTGTGTTAGGGTCCACTGAAGTGGCCTGACAAGCTCTATTTAGATAATGGGTCAGAGTTCAAGTCGGAAACCGCTAAGCTTTTCCAGAAGCAAGATGCTGAGGTGGTGAGAACTACAACAAAACATGATCACAGAAAGCAAGCGTTTGTGGAAAACTTTAACAAACTCCTCGCGGAGAAACTGTTCCCTATACAAGATGCGCAGGAGTTGGAAGACTGTGAGTCAACTGAACAATAATGTTCTTGCAAGAACTGGCATGAAACCTTCAAAGACCATTAAAATCAGGGAAGTTCCGTTAAAAGTTGAGTTTTACCCTAAGGAAGAAACTTTACGTGAAGCAGGATTATACCGCTATTTGCTAGCACCAGGCGAGTAACATGACGACACAAAACCACGCGCCACAGACAACAACTGGAGTCGGAAAACGTATCGGTTCAATCAGATATTGCAATACCCAGGTCAGCGTGTTTTGTACTACCTAGAAGACGGCGGGCCAGAGAGAGCTTTTGTACGTGTAGAACTTATGCTTATTCCTGAGGATACGGAAGTACCTCCAGAATACGTCAAAGAGTGGTCGACTGCTTTGCCGTCATTGTTGGGGGTGAGTTGGGTGGATAATTGATCCGCCAACTATCGTGCAACTTTAAGCGAACATTTGTAAATTAATATTTTCAGTTGAGGTTGGGGTTTTTGTTGTATATAATAAAGATGTTACGTTTTGGACAAATCGAAGTTTCACGAAAAGAATTTAACTCAAGTGTAGCTGAACTTACTGACATTTACACTATCGACATGTCAAAGATCACTATAGCAGAACCTATTGTAGCAAACAAGAACGACACGAGGCTATGAGAAGGAACCGAGTAAAATTGTTCCTCTCTTGATCAAAACCCCAAAGAAGTGCCACACTTCAGGTGTATCGAGGTATAACGAGACATCCGCCTGGAAGATGGGATTCAACGTGTCCGATGATAAAGCTTGGTGTAATGCCTACAACGCGATTGCTGATCGTGTGCAAGAGCTTATCTTCAATACTTTGACAGGTACTGTGATAGGTACTACAGGCTGGATCAACTCCAAGCTCAATGTCTGGGATGGTAACATCAAAACAAAGTTTATTAACGATTCATCGTCGCCACTGCACAACCACTCCTGCAAGGCAACTAGTTTTTTGAAGATCGAGAGCGTGTACACACAGAGCCATCAGCACTAAATGAAGTTACGCTGGTCTTGAGTGGTGAAACAAGGTACAAGCAGAACCAGCCTTCTATAGGAGTGCAGAAAGAGTTCCCCGAGTGTCAAGATTGTGCACTGAATAGACTTTTTGGGAACTCTCGAAGAAAGCATCAAGACAGATTTATACATCACCAGAAGGTGAGGAGATTGATATTAAAACGGGAGAGATCGTAGAATCTGAAGTTGGCAAGTATTAGTTCAAGTAAATGTTTCCACTTACTTGACGTCCATACGCGTGCAAGTTGGAAGTCTTTTCTATAAGAAAGATGACCTTATCTTTATTCAACGGATTAGCAGTAGTTGAAAAACTTTTTGACGGACAAAACCAACCATTCATTCACAGAGTAAAATTCGGTAAGTTCTTAGGGTTGAAGCACATAGATACATCTGTTCCATATACTATGAAGTGTGAGCAAATCACTAGAACAGAACTTGAGGAGAACTTGAGGAGGTCACGAAACCTCCACGATGTGTTCCTTTTCTTAGAGCTTGCTCTCTGCATTTCAATGCGTAGCGACAAACCTACTGCAGCTTTAGCCCGAAACTGGTTGCTTAAAGGAATTATCCCAAGAGGCTTTAACAAGATTATCCAAGAAAAGCAAAATGCCATCGATGCAGAGCAACAAAAGGTAGAGGAAGCTGAAACAGCTCTTGCTTTACTCAATGATGACCTTGTGGAGCGTGATCAAATAATTGCTGAGCTCGTACCACATCGAAAACCGATTGACAACATCTACTGTGTATCAAGTACCCTGAGATGGAAGAACTTGGTAAATGTGAAGACGACAACGCTGTACATGCATGGCACCGGTTCCGAGAAGATGTCCTGGGTAGGGAGAATTTCTACAAAGACCACTTCACTCTGATCGATGTTGATACGCGAGAATTGTTTGAGGGTATGTTCGATATCGACATGACATAGATACTGTGAAGCGTGAGATCAGGACTTGAAGAGTGGTTCCAACGGTTGGAACCCCTTGGGAGATGTCGTTATGTAGCTTTATCAAGCTACAAAACATAAGGAGAGGTGCCTCATACATTACATGGCAGGTGCACTCGGGGTATCTGAACCGCTCACGAGCTTTTTTGCGATTTCTTCACGACCTTCTTTCCTTCCACGTTCCAAAAGCTCTTCCTTCTTATGTTCATGGATCTGCTTGATCACCTTATTGAACAGGCTTCTTATCTCATGTTTTTCATTTATATACCGTTCTTTTTCCTCGACTGTCTTTTAGGCTTTTGCTAATGAGTTTGATCACACTATTCAACTTGCTCTTTTCAACAAGCGCGATATCATTATTTTTCCGCCTTTTCACATCAAAAATAGAGCCATTTTTTTGAATGCCTACCATTTGTGCTGCCAAGATGATACTTGTCACATACATTGCAATGTTCATCGAGGGAGCTATCTCTGCTAGCATGCATGAGATCCCTCCAACAGCGAGTAGACCACTCACTCCGCTCAGACAGTAAGATGTATGCCACACAACTGTAAAGGAGCGTGAAAATTTGCGCTCTGAAGATGTTCGGTATTCCATCTCCCGATAAAAAAATGCTTCCGTCTCTTTGAGCGTTTGAATTCTATAGTTTTGTGATGATCCTCTGGTAAAAGAGGATATAGCTTCTCCGTATTCACGTCGTACATAGCCATCTGTTTATTTGAAGACGACGAGCATATTGATAGCTTGTAAATCAAGTTTCCTACCTTGATCGTCGGTGACGTAAAAATTTAACGTTCGCGTTGAGAACCTCGATTTGCTGGTGAACATAGGGCGTTCATAGTGATAGGACATGATGTCGCCATAATCGTACTCTAGCTTCTGAAGTTCAAAATCGTGAAAGATGCCCGACCCTGTACCGTTCTCCGCCAGCATCGTTGTGTTTTCGAATTTCTTACAGTATAAACGTATAGACTTGAACGGGGAAAAGTTTGGCACCGATCTATATTCACCTGGAGTATACTTCTTCTTATCTAATCGTAAAAGTTCTCCTAAGTTATCAGTTATCTCTAAAATATACCCTTTGTGTACGGATAACTGAAGCTTACCATCCTCTCTCTGATTGAGATATACGCTTCCAAGTGATTTTGAATTTATTCTTGAACGAATACTCTTTGACGTATATAATCCAGGCGGAAAGTCAATATGCATGGGGAACCCTGAATCGACGGGGTCTTTTTTTGATACTTGATCAATGGTAAATCTAGCGTGTTGAACTAGATTGAACCACCCTACGTATAATATTGCACTTTTTATCGCAATCTTTGTGCCTCTTTTAACTCTATTAGTAACTTGGTTTCTCCAAGATGAGTGATTTTTAGATATGTCATTTATTATAAGAGAAATGAACTACAAGGCGCGGTAGCTGCTAAGGAATTCTGGGAGCAAAGGATTGTCGTGGATCAACAGGGGAAATCTTTCATCGCTAAGTTTCGCGATATTTTCTCATTTCCGTTTGTACCCATGGAGAATGACAGATGGCTCGATATCGACATGTACCCAGGACAGTTATCTTTTGCTACCCGGTTAGCCACGACTGGTTACGGCATATCTACGCAACATCTACACCATAGGAACCCTATGATTGCGAGCATCTACCGATTCCACGTCTATTTTCAGATACGTCTCATCTTGAAGCAACTTGAAAATTCCTCTACAAGTGAAGTAAGCTTCAACCCGCGAGATAACAAATACAATTCAAATGCGTTCAAGACGCTCTCTGCAGAGTTTGACATACCAGCTGACAAGTTCTTCTGGCGATACCCCGCTGGCATGGGGAGAATTGGCAAGAGTTGGGAATTCTACGTTCAAAATAATGTCAATGATGGGTTAAGAAGAGCTGGTATTTAACGCTTATCGCAGGTTACGCGGATGTACGCGCGAATGCTTTTAGAAAGTCAGGCGAATGCACGTTCCGTTATAGCAGGTGATACTCGACGTACCTTGGATGCGCAAAAGATCTTCATGACGGCAGTAGAACAAGCGATCTTGAAAGACACCTCTTTAGTGGAAGAAATTGGTAAGTTCCAGAAAGCCTTAAGTTACGCTAGATCGGAACCTGGTTTTGGAGTCGCGGTCGGTACATACCTGATACCCAGCGATTTAAAGCTTGGTAATCTCGACAACATCTCTGATTTTTCGATAAAACTTACTGTTGCGACTCACATCGGTAAACTACCACCGCCACCACCTAAACAACACTCCTTGGGAGGATTTCAGGGTCACAGAACGGTTTCTTCAGTTGACATCCCTCGTCGTCAGCATCATCATCGTCTTCAAACGTTTTCCGCTGCTGCTAAGCAACACGAAGAAGAAAAGCAGGCTCTCATGTGGATAGGTGGTGGATTAATTGCGCTTCTTTTGTATTTCAAACCATAACCAGTTGCCTATCATACCAACCCCCAAAACTACGACAAGCCATGCGTTGCTTGCTAGAGCTATGACACCTTTCTTCAGAAAGTTTAAGAGACAGCTTACGACACTTCCGATGATCCCAGGCAATGCAGCTCCAAGTTTGCTTGCAAGTTTTCCAAGAAGGCGTCCAAGTGCTTTGAGCTGCTTCTTCACCCATTGCTGCACACCAGCTCTTCCAGAAGCAGCAGGAGGACTTCCTGGAGTAGGAGGAGGAGTACCACCACCTGTGAGAGAGTTTGTTATCGTTGATATTACCAGCGAAAACGCTGTTAAGATTGAAACGATTGTGATCCCTTGCTCTCGAAAGAGGATGCGAAGTTTCTCCCCTAGCGTTCTATCCTTGTCGAGGACTTTGAATACAGTCTCTTTTATGCGCGACCACTGGCTAGACAACTCCTTGCGGTTACCACTGAGCACTTCTAGTCGCGCTGCACGCTCCCCTTTCAACTCGGAGAGTCGTCGCTTAATCTCTTCTTGCATTTGAGGTTTACTGGTTTCACCTATTTTATGTTCTTCTCTTGCTATTTGACTATCAACTTCGCATAGTTTTGCTACGTTATTCTCCAGCTCCCCACGTATTCGTTTTAGTGCAGCGTCTAAGCCTCTAAGTTCACGCAAGCTAAATTCAATCCCATGCTCGCGTAAGAACTCCTCCACCTCTAAAGTATTTTGGGTGCCTTGATCGAGCATTTCAGCCAAGACCTCCACTACATCTGAGATTTTGTCGACTTTTGTCGACTTGACTGTTATTGAAGCTATCCATTTCAGACTCCGTCGGTACGGAAGAACTATTCATCCACTCACTTGGTGATATCTTCCCCTTAGGTACCTCAAAACCTATATCACGAAGACCTCTCTTCCCTAAGATACGCGCTATCTCACCTTCTGATTTGAGTTTCCCATCCCGAGTTGTTAATGCTTCATGCTTTCCTTGAAAGAATAGATCATGACCTATCCGTTTAAAGTAATTGGTATGTAAATTTTCAGGATTTTGACCTGTCCGTTTAGACAGTTTGTCATATAGACCCTGCACTTGACTCGCATTGCTTCATCAACAGCATCTCCATCTCTCCAATTCATTTCGATATTATCCATTTCTCTTATAATAAATATGTACGGTATTGCAAACCCATCGAAGGAACACATGACTCGCTTTGCCTTCAAAGCACCGCGTAAGCATGTTAAGATCTCGTATACACCAAGCATCATTAATCAGAATGAAATTCTAGATGTGAGGCGCCCGAATCTAGGTTCTAATGATGTCATTCTACCAGAATCTCTCAAGCTCACGGTTGACATCAAGCTAAACTTCACCGATACTGGACGCTACATCGTCAAAAACTTAGGAAAGGCTTATGAATGCACCAATACTTATGAATGCACCATTAATGTCCACACATAAAACTAATCATAGAAACAACAAGACATGAGGCCTAAAAGTTAGTGATTTCAGCAAAGTTGAAAAATGTTGGACTGTGAAGCAAAATTGAAAACCATTTTTGCAGCAGGAAGGTCGATATAGTGGCAGAGAATAACACATTCCAGTTAAAAAAGCAGACAGGCACCCTCTCAAAATTGAATGCATCTACCAGCATCATCATCAACAAAACGTTATTCAATAAAATCTTTACCAAAGAAATTAAAGATACGAAGCATTCACTCTGAATATTTAAAATTAATTTTATATAAAAAAGACTTTCACGTATGGTTTTCTCTAAACTAACTTATAAGAAATATTTTCCAAACAAAATATGATTTTTTTTTTCTCAATTGAAGTGAATAGAAATCTGATTTCGATTAAAACAGTTTGTGTTAAAGTCAAAACTAGAAGCCATTAGGCTTGAACAATTTCCGCATCAGCTGTTGAGAAAATTGCTTTAGGCTAATTTTCAAGATATCTTTTTTAATTTATTTAACTTAATCTTGACCACTTTGCAATTCACTATAACATTTCGGAGCAAGAAAAACAGTTCACCAACATCTTGCGCATGATGTTTATTCATGAAAATTGAAGATTTTTCGAAATTTGGTCCAAATTTGGCCTAAATTGTCAGATGTTAGCCAAATCTGACAAAATGATTGACAGATTTGGAGTCAGGACTTTTCAAATATAATCCATGCAAAATTTTGTGAAATTTGAAGAACTTCCGAAATTTGGTCCAAATTTGGCCCAAATTGTCCAATTTTAGTCAAATCTGACAAAATGACTGCCAAATTCGAAATCAGCACCTTTCAAATGTGCTTCGTTCAAAATTTCATAAAAATTGAAGGACTTTGCAAATTTGGTTTAAATTTGGCCTAAATTGCCCAATTTTAGTCAAACCTTTCAACATAATTGACAGGTTTGACTAAAACTCCACCACGGATGTCCTAAAGTCCTTTTGTATAACATTTAGCATAGAGTTTTGGGTCAGTCATTAACTATTCTGAATAAACAAACAATCCGAAATCCGAACGGACTTTCCGAAAACCACGAAAAACTGTGACAGAGATAGATAGATAGAATGTGTAAACCAAAGAACTTCCTACGCATAGCGCGCGGAAATTGAATAAGTTACTAAGTCTTTAAACTAGCATGTAGCTTTAGCTAAAAATGCCCCCGCACTCAAACTTTCCAATTTGTACACACGGCAAGCTATACATTAAAAAAGAAAACTTTCCGCCCAAACATTTTGTAATTTAAGGATTTTTGTCAAAATGTTTTTGATTGATTTAGGGGATTAAGTTGATTAAGTGGCATACTCTAAATATTTCGACAAAGCCAGTCTTTTATGTAGGTCAAGATACACAATATTTGAAATAAAAATCGAGATCAAAGTGTCTGTATGCAGTAAAAAAAGCGCGTGCCGAAAATCACATATTTAAGTGAAAATATTTAAGTTTCACAATACAACGAATTGTTTAATAAGTAGTGTAATCTTGTGACATAGTGTAGCCGTGGCTACACTAACTTGGAATTTGCAAACCAAATAGATCTACCATAGAAATACGTATTTCTATGGATCTACTTACGCAGCTGAAAATCTGCATAAAACTTTTTTGTTAGTTTTTGGTATCTCTTAGGCATAAGTCTCACTAATGCTAATATACCTTTTAAAAAGTGTAAATAAGGCTAAGCAAGTAATAGCAGAAAGTATTGCTACAAACAAAAGAAATGTGTGAATTGCAACCATGGATACGTATTTTATAATTATAAAATTAGATTTATTTATGTAAGAGCCAAAAAAACAGACTTTTTCGAAAAAAAAATTAAAGCGAAAAATCCACTAGAAATCATTTCAAGCGTTTCAAGCTTTGATTCAAACTAAAAAATAGTCAAGATTTAGAGCTAAAACATCATATATACAAAAATAAAATGCATGGTTGCTAAAATGTCAGATATATAATCAGCTAATAATGATCAAGCTGTGCTTCAAAACCCTTGTCGTTCCCTTCAATAAAACAACACAAAAGTAATATGAAAAATGTCTAAGCAATTTTAGTACACGACCTTCCTATATAACATAGTATAATATAATAATAAACTAGGAAAAAGATACGAAAAAAACATTCTTTCTCCCACCTACAGTACCATCGAAAACTGACCTCCGCCTATCTCGTGTAACTACAATGCCTCCTCACTCGCTTACGCTCGCTGCAGGGGGGATTACAGTTATTTCAGTTTTAAATTTAATTTGAATTTTGCGTACAATTTTTCAGACTCATTCTGTCTACACCGCCAATAAACGTAATTACATCTTAATGACATAACCCACCCTATATTTTAGGGGCACAAAATAAGATTAAGTTTATATTGATCTGATCAGATATCATCTTGATTACGTACGTAAACGATATGCTTGAAAGGTTTCATATGTACTTTCAAGCTTCTCAATTCAGAACAGAATTCCCAATATTGCAAACACCAAAATCAGCACACAAATATAGCTAGAAAAATTTTGTATTGTGTTACGTGATATGTATTATTTTGAATTTACAGACAGTTGGAACATAATTCAATCTGCTATCGTGATTAAGAAGGCCATTCGTAGCTAATTAGAGACATTGAAAGTATAACTTAGCTACAGAAACTTTAAGCACAAGTGGTGGAGAGTAGACAAACGTTTTTCATGTTGGAGCTGAGGAAGAAACTGAGCTGAACCTTGCAAATCCAAAGCTTAAAATGTATTGCAGTCCACACATGAAAAGAAATAAAATCTTTGTATTTAGAAAGGCTTAAAGACATGTTTTTCCTAAAATAAGGGAATGTCTTTTTGCCTCTGTTTACAAAACATTTTAAACTTTTTATTTAGTTAGAAAAGAATGATGACGGTACAGTAGAATCACTATTTGAAGTCTATTTTTTCTACTTGAAATGGACAGCTTCAACAATTCAGAAAAACCAGCGGTCGTTTAAACCTTTTCCAAAAAATGAGACTACATTAAAATGTTGTCGCCGCTTCTGAGATATTCAAATTTGCCATTGTTCCAACGTGGCAATCCAAAACTCTGAATAATCTTCAGATAAATATCCTCTCAAATTTTTCCATAGCATTGAAAATAGATTAATAAATCGAAAAGCTCCTGCTATTACAAGATTGGTGTATATTGAATTTCGAAAACATCTTCTGAAACCTAACACAAAAGCAAGAACTAAAATCTATCGAAAATAGAGCTGGATTGATTGTTTTCGCAGAAGGAAAGAAGAGAAAAGCCTTCAAAACCATGAAAATATATCAAAATGGCGATATTTGCGACAATTGTAAGGGATATTTTCAAATAAATGAACACACATTAAATACAAGAAACAAAAACAAATTCATTAGGAACCCCAGGAAGTTAGAGTTTTGAAAGAAAGCATTCAAATGCTTGGGAGTCAAATGATATAATGAGCCTCCATTCTCTATAAGATCCTCGATTTATTAAAATATTTTTAATCAAATCTTATGATTTTGGGTGAGAGCAAGATGCATATTGATACCAGTAGTTTATGTTGTTGATATGTTTATATCCATGTGACAATATGTACAGCTGTGCTATCTCTCTACATACACATTACTCAATAATAATGAATTTACATTAATTACGGTAGCAGCGTAAGCGAATAACGTATTAAAACACCCTTGGACTCCTACTACTACTCCTACTACTACTACTACTACTACTACTACTACTACTACTACTACTACTACTACTACTACTACTCCGGCCGAAACGGCAGTTTTTAGCCTACGCTTTATGATTTATCTAAGTCAAGGCTAAGACCTTTTTTATCAAAAGATTTATTTTACTGACCAAATCAAACTATTAAAAAGTACTTTAATATTGTAAATAATTTTCTTAAAGCCCCTTTAAGAGTAATATTATTAAAGATGATATAGCTAAGTGATACCAAATTGGATGAAATCATAATTATCATTCAGTAAAAATATTATGTGAACTGGTCTGTATTTTCATTTAATAAAGTAATATGCTTTGAGAAGACCCGGATGTAACGTAAGCTTTGGTTTCTTCATGAGGTCGTCTGTGGTTGTTTCAAAAAATAACGAAAGAAAACAATTTAATTCAGGTATCACCCTGTCGTTAACAAGTGTATTTAATCAATTTCTTGCCGTTTCCTTTTTAGGTACCGATTCTCTATCATACCCACGTGTCACTGATAGGGTTTGCTGTGGCAGTCGACGTACTGCTTGGCCGACGAGCCACACTGAAAAATACTAAACATCACCAATATTATTGGTTTACAATATCATCAAAAATATTTTTTATTTTATTGACATTCTTTCAGTTTGAATATGTCTGGCAATACCATAATACAGGGGTCTTTTCATCAGGGGCATGAAATGTTTGGTGAATCTGCTGGAAAACAATGCACGTGTTGTTCTTTATTGTCCATAGTGTTTACTCTAGTGAAAAGTCCAGGACATTGGACTGCCTATGATTTGGATTTTATCGTTGAAAATGGAGATGAAATTTATAAATCTCTTCAAAAGGATGGATATTTAATGATAGCTGAGCTCCCTAAAACTTTGTCGTTACTCCATTCTACAATTGACATTTGTTATGCAGAAGAAAAAGTTGGCTTTGTAAGTGGTACTAGTCGAACTGGTGTACTTTTTGATCAAAACATAACGTCAAATTTTGATGGATTGCTGATTCTTATGAAAGGAATTTGTTTTAGTGTCATATGGACTAAAAAGGACTACTTTTTATTTGATTCTCATAGTAGAAACATTCATGGAAAGTCATGTCCAAATGGATTTTCAAGTCTTTTCAAATTTAAAAACAGAACTAAATTAGAGTTATTCATTATCGAAAATTATTTACAAAATAGTGATAAGAATGTACAATTTGAAATGCATTTCCTCACTGTATCTAAAGTTGATTCGACCTCTGATCTATATTTAAATTATCGTAAGATAAGAAAAGGTGTAGTTGAGAAAGAGAGTTGCCGCAAGCGTAAGTCCAGTGAATTAGAAAAACAGAAATGCCGTCTCCGCAATGCCTCTGAAATTTCAAAAGAAAAATGTCGTTTGCGTAATGCCACAGAAAGTTCAAAAGGAAAAAGTCGTTTGCGTAATGCCACAGAAAGTTCAAAAGGAAAATGTCGTTTGCGTAATGCCACAGAAAGTTCAAAAGGAAAATGTCGTTTGCGTAATGCCACAGAAAGTTCCAAAGGAAAATGTCGATTGCGTAATGCCACAGAAAGTGCAAAAGAAAAATGTTGTTTGCGTAATGCTAGAGAAAATGCAAAAGAAAAATGTCGTCAACGCAAAGCCACAGAAACTGCCAAAGAAAGATGTCGTCAACGCAATGCCATGGAAAGTGCAAAAGAAAAATGTCGTCAACGCAATGCCATGGAAAGTGCAAAAGAAAAATGTCGTAAGCGCAATGCCATGGAAAGTGCAAAAGAAAAATGTCGTAAGCGCAAAGCAACCAAATCTGCTAAAGAGAAAAGTTGTAAAAGAAGGCGAAACTCTCAGCTGGTTGATCGAGTTGCAGCATTCAAAGCCTCAATAAGAGAAGGGCCATACTTTATATGTGTCATTTGCAATCGCTGTTTGTATAAAAAGACAGTTAAGAATTTTGATCCTAGCCTCTATGGAATGGAGTTCAATTACCTTTTTACCTTGGTTGAAAGTTTTGATAGAAATCAATACATTTGTGTAACATGTGACAGGTATATTAAGAAAAAGCAAGTTCCATGCCAGGCTGTGCGAAATAAGTTGGAACTGGATGAGATACCAACAGAAATTATGTGTCTCAATCACCTTGAAAAAATTCTAATAGCTAAGCGCATGTTGTTTAAGAAAATTGTAGTAATACATGGTAAAGGAGAGCAGCCTAAGATCAAAGGTGCCATTTGTAATGTACCTGTAAGTGCTGATGCAGTTAGTGATTGCCTTCCACATCCTGAAAACATGAATGGCATAATACCAGTTAAACTAAAGCGAAAGCTTTCATTCAAAGGCCATCTTCATTTTGAAGATGTTGATCCTGATCGTGTTAGAAATGCATTACAGTACTTAAGAATTAGTAATCCTTTTTACTCTAATGTTTTAATTAGGATTGATAATATAACCAAAGAATTATTGTCACTAACAGATGTAGATGCAATTGTAGAACAAGATGAATTTCCTGTTAATGTTGAAGATTTGGAAGAGGAAAATCCCCTTGATAAAGACCGTGTTAATAGTGATGAGATGGTGGTAATTCCTAATATTTATAGTGAGAATGAAAGTCTATTGAATATTGCACCAGGAGAAAATAAAATGCCGCAGTCATTTTTTAATGATGATTTTTGTGAAGAGCAAGCATTTCCGTATCTGTTCCCCAAGGGAAAGTTTGGCTACAAGGTTGTTAGATCTACTCAATTATCTCCTGTCAAATATTTTAATCAGCGACTGCTTAATTACACACAAAGATTTTCCTCAAATGCAGATTTCATATTTTTTGGGCATTATGTTGTGCAACAGACAAACCTTTATAATCAAATGAATATAGCTACAAGTAAAGTCAGTGGCACATTAAACGCTGGGCAGTTACAAAGAAACTATAGTGAGACTATTCGGTCAGTAATCTCAGAAGATAAAGGGTTTACATTCATGAAATCTGTAAAAGGTACTCCTGCATACTGGAAGAATTTTTTATATGATGTGTTAGCAATGGTAAAACAGCTAGGTTTACCTACTTTTTTTGTCACTTTATCTTGCGCTGACTTGAAATGGGATGAGTTGATATCAATTATCAACAAACTCAATTGTTTTGACCAACAAGAAGGGGAATTGAGTTATTTTGAAAAATGTAGAAGATTAAATGCAAACCCAGTTCTTACTGCTAGGCATTTTCAGTTTAGAGTGGAGAACTTTTTTAAAGAAATTCTCCTACATAAGAACAGTCCGCTAGGAAAAGTAGAGTTTTATGTCATTAAAGTAGAATTTCAATTTAGAGGCTCACCTCATGTACACTCCTTTGTGTGGACTAAGAACCCGCCCGTGCTTACGCTTGAAACTAAGGAAGCGTATTTGGAATTCATTGATTCTATTGTAAGAGCTGACTTACCTGATCAGGAAAATGAGTCTAAATTGTTTGAACTTGTCAGTCAATATCATATCCACCGACACTCGACGTCGTGTAGAAAATATAAAAATGTTCCATGTCGATTTCATTATGGTCGGTTTTTTACCGACCGGACAGTTTGTGCTGTACCATTAGATAAAAGCTTGCCAGATACTGATAAAATGACAATCTTATCAGAACGAACAAAAGTTATATTGATGAATATTTAGACCCTCATAAAAACTCTTATCTAAGTGATGTAACAATCTCAGATATATTGACTTCACTTGACATCACAGAAGAAGAATATTACCGCGCCCTCTCGATTGCTCCTGGAGAGGACTTTGAGATTCACTTACGGCGACCACCCAACTCGTGCTTTGTTAACAATTACTTTGCAATGGGACTAGAAGCATGGGAAGCAAACATGGATATCCAACCAGTTTTTAATTATTACAAGGCCGTTTCCTACATGTGTTCTTATTTCTCGAAGGCTGAAACAGATTCATCTGTTGCAATGAAAAAGGCTGCAGAAGAAAGTGAAAATCTAAATTTCAAAGATAAGATGAAGAAATTAGCAATTGCATTTCTATCCCATAGACAATGTTCTTTACAGGAGGCAGTTTACCAGCTAATGCCTGAATTATGGTTGCGAAAAACCTTCCCAGTAGTAACCTTTGCAAATTCTAATTTGCCAGAAAAAAGATACAGGATATGTAAATCAGAAGAAGAGCTCAGAGAACTACCAGAAGATAGCACTGATATTTTCAGACGTAACAATTTAGATCGTTACATAGAAAGACCAGATAAGGTTTTCAAGGGGGGGAAATATTGTATTCTCGACACATTTTGTTTTGCTGAGTTTGTAGCTCATTACGTATTAGACACAAAACCTAAGTTAGAGGAAAATGATTCCCAGCCAGAAGTACTCACGGATGATTCTTGCGAAGTATCATGTATTTACCCAAAATCAATACCACTGATGTCATCAAAAGAAAAAATGAAATGTCGTAGCATCCGAAAAGTGGTAAGATATCATACCCCAAATCGTGTTATCCAGCCAGAAGCTTATGCTCATCACTTGCTATTGTTATTTTACCCTTTCCGAAAGGAATCAGAGTTATTATGTGATGAAACTAAGACCTACACAGCTAAACTAAATCAGCCGCACGTTTTGCAGATCGTTAACGAAAATAAACTTAGATACGAGCCTTGGGGTGACTTTGTCGATTCAGTGTTAATGAACCACACTTTAAGGCCAAGAACTGATGACTTTGCAGAACAAGAAAATGACGATGTTTCACCGGAAAATATGTCTGTTGAAGAGGAAGATGACAGTAATCCTGATGAGATGATAGATTTTCAGGTCCGAAATGAAAACCAACATCACAATCAGCTTCAAAGTAGCACTAGACTTGATGCAACAACTGATGATGAAATCAATTACTTGATCTCGACTCTGAATAGTAAGCAGCGAGAAGTATTTAACCTTATCAATTCATGGGCGAGGCGAAAAGTGGCAAGTAATTTTTCAAAGCAGATTGACGCTATAGAACCTTTGCAAGTGTTTATAACTGGTGGAGCCGGGACTGGTAAATCACATTTAATCAAAACTGTAGCTGCAATGCTTACAAAAACTTTGAATTACCGTGCCTTGAATTTAGAAAAACCCCAACTTTTATTGCTTGCGCCAACAGGTGTTGCTGCTGTGAATATTGCCGGAAATACCATTCATTCTGCTCTTGGAATACCAGTCGACTGTAGGGGACTTCAGGTTTCAAAACTTTCTGATAAAAAGAGATGTTCATTAAGACTGAAGTTAGAGGAACTTAAGGTAATTATCATAGATGAAATATCCATGGTATCCAATAAACTTCTATTACATTGTGCAGCGATGGTGTAGTGGTTAGTACCTTTGAGTGCGACCGCTGCGACTCGTGTTCGAGTCCAGTCATGTCGCATCTCAATACACCACTCCGATGCGCTTTAAAAGCAGCGTGTCAGCCCATTAGGAGCCATCGACTGACTGCACACTGGCCTTCGGGCAAGTTAGAGCAATGCTATACGTATCTCTGGCGGTAAGTCAACTAATAGTTGCAAGTCGGCGGGCGGAAGAACCAACCATTACGGATGGAAGCCCAAGGACTGAAAACTCCCGTTACTTACTTACTTACTTACTTACTATTACATATTCACCAAAGATTACTTGATATTTTTGGCTATTCAGGGAATTGCATGAAACCATTTGCAGGCTTGACAGTTATTGTTGTGGGAGATTTGTATCAGCTGCCCCCTGTAATGCAGCGTCCTGTATTTGCTGATTATCATAATGAAATGTTTAACATATATCATTTGTGGAGAGTATTCAAAATGTGTGAGCTTACAGAAGTTATGCGCCAACGAGGGGACAACACTTTAATTGACCTTTTAAATAACGTTAGGGTAGGAAGAATAACTTTAGATGATGAAGAGCTTTTAAAGTCAAAATTTATTTCTAAGGAAAGTGACAATTACCCCAAAGAAGCCCTTCATATTTTTGCTGAAAATGAACCTGCGAGACAACATAATTACATAATGTTGGAACAACTACATGGTTCTATCTTTACTATCCAAGCTGTAGACCAAGTTCCTAAGGGTGTTCCTAACCATATATATGATAGAATATTGAACTTAAGCCAGAGTCAAACTAACGGTCTGTGTTTTGAACTCAAAGTCAAAGTTGGAGCAAGAGTTATGTTGACAACAAACTTAGATGTTAGTGATAAATTGATCAATGGGCAAATTGGTACAATTGCACATATAAGAACGGAAAACAATTCAGTAAAAACAATTTACATCAAATTTGATGACGAAAAAGCGGGCCATTTGAAAAAAAGTGCTGACTCTTTTGCAAGACAAGTTAATGCTGTTCCGATTGAGCGTGTATCAACAGACATAAAAACAAGTCCTAAAAAGGAAGCATCGCCAGTAATAAAACGAACACAATTTCCATTGACTCTCGCATGGGCATGTACAGTGCATAAGGTGCAAGGTTTAAGCTTAAACCAAGTTGTAATTAGCTTTGATTTGCTGAAACAAAAATCATTTAATCATGGACAAATCTATGTTGCCCTTAGTCGAGTTACTTCCCTTGAAGGACTATTTCTAATCGGCGAATTTAAAACATCAGCAATATCGGCTGACCCTCGAACTAAAAATGAGTATGGGATATTAAGAGAGAATCAGAGCCTTGTAACTGAATCTTACAACATAGATGATGATTCGTCGTCATTGATAGTATGTAATGTTAGATCACTCAAAAAACACCTTAATGACATAAAGGCAGATGCACATTTTATGAAAAGTCATGTCATGTTATTAACTGAAACTCAAATGAAGAATGATGATGAAGTTTTTTTAGAAGGATTTTCATGGAACATATAACAACAATTCTCACGTATATTCAAGTCTTGCTTGCCTTTTTGATAACAACTATACAGTAACTGAAGAGTTTTGCTGTGATGGGATTTCTATATATCAAGTTGTTATCCATGCTGAGTGTTTTAGAATTCTACTTTTATACAGAAAGAATGATACAGCCATGACAACGTTTCATGAACTTTTGCGATATCTCACCAACGCTAATGAGGTAGACATTATAACTGGGGATTTCAATGTTAATCCAAACGACAGCTTAAGTGCTGTCTTAGAAGACTACAAGCAATTTGTCTCACAACCAACTCATATAGCTGGTTCTATTCTTGATCACTTGTACATCAAAAAATCTGTCATGCAACGTTACGATATTTCAGTATATCTGCATCACATCTATTTTTCCGATCACGCCTCTATCAAGGTTTCACTGAAAGCCAATTTAAATCAATGACTCCATGTTAGTCATTTAATCACCTTCCATCACAATGGAAGGCTTTTTAGTTTTTTTCAGGAATGGGGGAGGTAGAGGGGAAGTAGTAGGGGTTATGCTACGCTATGCTCTATCTTCAATTGATGATACTTATTTTTTCTTATTTATATTTACTGATTTTAGAATTGGTATTTGTTTGTACAGGTGTTTCTGTCTTAATATTTTTGTGGCTTTGTCATGTGTTTTCAAACTCTAATTTTTAGAAATCTGCAATCTTTATTCTCAAAACAACTATATGGAGCTTCAATTATGCTGTAGCATAACCCCTAGGCTATCTAACAGATTGGTATCCTTAGTTAATTATTGTTACAAGGTCACATCATATCGAAGAAGAGACTTAAGGGATTAAATAGGGATATCAATCTGCTAGATGGACAAAATTTGAACAGAATTGAAATTATGAATTATTAAATTTAGTTATTTTAAAATGTTAATAGTAATTTAAGAATTATTTTGTGTTTTTTTTTTGTCTGCGTTTTTCGTTATTCTATGCTTCTCCAGTGTGCGCAAGATGCGTTTTAATCTCCTCACTTGTTAGCCATGATATCATTCATCGCAAAGTTTTCAAATTTGTGTAGCTGTAAAAATTTTTTCATTATTTCATGTTGTACATATGCTCTATCATTTATATTCTTTCACTGTTACTATTTTTTTAATTCCAAAACGTTGTGCAAAATGGTGATAATATTTATAAACATACGCACAAGAAGAGAATGTAGACCCGGTCACTTGAAGCTGTCACATTACGATTCGAATCAATAAAATATAAATCAAGTCAATAATTAAACATATTGTTTGTGCTGCATTGTTCAAATTATCATATTGGAAGCAAAAGAACTTGTTGATGCTGTCTTTTATCACCTTACTAAACAGCGAATATATCAGCAATGTACAGCATGGTTAGCAATTGATAAAACGCCTCAAAAACGCAATTATGTAAGTCATTTTTATACAGTTTATAGTTGAAGTACAAATTTGTCCTTTATACATTAAATGTAAGGTTTTGAATATATCCTTTTAGGTTGATCAAATCAGCAGATCAAAATGTACTTCCTGAATGAATACAAAACTTTGTATGCCACTCATGAAACGTATTCAACAAAATTAATTAGACTAATGTACGACATGATAACTTCCTGGAAAATTGCGCAGTAGGAGCATAGTTTATTCACTTGCTGCTCATGGCAACTGTGTGAAAATCGTTCGGGGAAAGCCATAAACCTGAACCCCTGTTTACATTAAATATAAAAAATAAACAGGCAGATAAAGATAAACTGTGGCATCACAAGTATTGACGTTATGTGATATAAACATTTCATTGCCGCGACCGGTAAACATTCATGAACGAAGAATACTGGACTATACTTACTGAGTGACAAAAAACTGTTTAAAGGTATTTCAATGTAATTCAATGTGCTCAATAATATATTGTATTTATTTGGAAAAATGCATTTCAAGTTATATTCGTATGTATAAACTTCAAATCAGTGTAATTATAATTTAGTAACATAAAAGATTTAAAACCTTGTACAACCAAATGAACTTTCTACACCTTTGACTTCCATTGTTTTGGTCAAAGTAGGGCATTTTGTTGTTTCAATTATTTTTATTAATTTGATGTTTGGTTGTGTATGCCAGGTAAAAGTCTTTATTCTGTTCAGCTCCAGTGTTGAGTGAACCGTATTGACTCACAGTATCGGTTGACTTTATAGACCAAATTTTGTTTTTAATTGTTATCTTTAGGATAAATGCGTACTTGAATTTCTTTTTGTTTTTTCTTTCTTTTTGCTTTATTTTTTATTTCAATATTGTTATAGCATGATTGGGTTTTCGGTATTACAATTCAAGTATTAATTTTTTAGTTAATAATAAAAAAAGCATAAAGAAATGAAACTCATGGTTTTAATCATGGCGTTGATGGTTTTGGGAAGAACAGACTACATATCATTTCAAAAATTCATTAATGGTTGCAGTCGAGTAGTAACTTTGGGACAAAAGAAAAAAATGGAAGGTATGAATTTGTTTTGAATTAACATTTTGTAATGTTTGGTTTCGTATGTCTGGGTAAACAGTTCTGTGTTAGATATTGCCATTTTTTTACATTAAAGTTACTTCTCTTCTATATATTATTCTAAGCCATGTTGCTATTTGTTTCTGTTTTTAATCTTCTAAATGTAAGAAATGAATTAAAAAATTAATGCCTGTAGAAACTTTTACACGAGTTAAATTTTGCAACACAACGCATACTGAACATGGGTGGCGAGCGACGCCACCTGGGATGTTTTTGAGTTGCGATTCTATGATTTATTTTTTCGTCACGGGGTACATGCACGGGAATGGTGGATTTGACCTAATGTTTTCGAAGCTAAGTTCGGTAAAAAGTTTTTACCCGGGATACTAATCTATATTCTAATACGTGCTGTGCATCCAGTTTTTAGTTTAGAGAGTGATTGTTTGGGGTCGTTTTTAACGGTCGAAATCTTCTTAATCGTGGTCATATAGCGGCAGTTAGACCGTGCATGACACATTCACGATTAGTGTAAGCGGAAACTCTCAGAGCGCATTTGATCGTTCAAATGTTTTGATTGTTTGCAAGATCAAGAATCGATAGCGTTGACGTTCGTTTGCCAGCAAGTTTTCATTTGCTATTTTGAAAAAGAGGTAATGAAACATACGAGAGTAAGAAATCTCAAGACAACGAAGTTAGTAACGAAAGTATTGCACGAAGATTTATTAATGTTTTTAGGGTAAGTACGCTCTTGAACTTTTTTTGTTTGTTTTGTTTTTCTTATAATATAAATAGGGTTGCTGCACCATCACTTCTCCTTTAGGGAAGACCAATAAAAACAATGAAATTTGAAGAAATGAATTTTAAATCATGACGTTCTGGGTTGGTGAAGAACAATATTCTATATTAATATCCAACCTTAGCTTCGTAAAAAGAAAATCACTCGAAGGTATTAATTTGTTTTGACACATTTACGACTTACGGGTTTGGCTTTTCAAAATAGCCAAATAGCTTCTGTTTACCTTGGATCATGGGTTCCATGAACAGTTACAGCCATTTTAATCTTTCTGTTGTTTCATGTGCGCACAATTTATTTCTATATCGTATCGTGAAAGGATTTAATATGAGTATTTTTTATGTGTTTCAGATCTTCCGAGTAAAAAGATGCTTATGATATGCAGTGTTGACAATGAACAGGTAAAATGTTTTATCTGGAATACCTACAGAGTTTTTAATTAAAAGGGTCAGGAGTACGATCGCCGACTTCTCGGTAACGGTTACTGTATTTTTCAAATCGGTTGGATGTGCTTTCTCAACATCGTTCCGTGATTAAAATTTTTGTAGCCATTTTTTGAAACGTCATTTTAAAAATGAAAACACGTAAAATATTTTACACAAGATGCAATTTATTTTAGAGAGTGAAAATAGCGGATGCACAGCGGGTATTTTTTATTTTTGATGGGTTTCAGATCTTCCAAGTAAAACAATATTTTTTGTTCTACGCCCCAGTGTTGATTGCAAACTTAGAAAATTGTTTTATCTAGGTTGTGTATGTTTAAGTGGATCTTAAAAATCAGGGGAACCATCGCATTTCCTCCTAAATTAGACTCGAAGTTATTTTTGGAAAACATCTTTAGAACCTCTAACAAAATAACTGGTAGTTTTATGGTTCGCGTTATTGACGAAGTGCTGACTACAACACTAACGCACTTTCTGTTTGTCATTTTGTAAATTAATTTTTCGACACCATATTTTTGAGACGTCATTTTCAAGAATTAAAATCCGTAAAAATTTTTTACACGGGTTACTAGTACTGTTAATAATGATACATGTAACATAAGTTTCGATAAAAGACGTTCAGATAAAACTTAGAAGAATTAATTAAACATGGCGTTTTGTCAAAGGTAAACTATCAAAGTGTAAATGGAAAAACACCTTGAAAAGATACGATCTTGTTCGATGAAATTAACGATGAGTTTTTGTTTTCTGAATTCATTCGGTGGGTATCTTTATACATATTTATACATTCTTCTTGAACTTAGTTTCAGCATTCCAGCATCAGAAAAGCACTGTAGATGACATAAAAAAATTTCCGTTGATGCTCAAAGATCTCCTGATCGATAATGAAGTTGGCGAAATTTCAAAAAGGCTAGCCGAAGGAAGTTTTAAATGTGGAAATACATGTGATTCAAAATTTTATAACTTGATGACAAATTAGCTAGTAGATATTGAACTGTAAATTGTTGCGTTGTAAACTTTTAGAAAGAATTAAAAAGGAGACATCCATTGAATTTGTATATTTTGTTCTTTTGATGATTTCAAAATAGATGGCTTACGATATCCCAGGAAAAGGAGGTTGTTAATAGGACGTCTCTACGATGTCGTTACGGCCAGAGATTGAGAGACGTTGAGACGTTTCAGTGAAGATGTGATTGGGACGTTTTCTGAGGATCCCACTTCGCGACCATTGAGCGACGTCTCAGGGACGTCTTGGAAAGACGTCTCTACGACGACTTTACAAAGGTGAACGAATAAATCCTGCGACGTCGTTACGATGTCGTTGGGATGTAATCGAAACGTCAAGATGTGATTGGGACGTCTTTTGAGATTCCCACTTCGCGACCATTTCGCGACGTCTCTACGACGATAAATTTCATAATCCTGCGACGCCGTACGATGTCGTTGGGATGTCATCGGGACATTTCAGTGAAGATGTGATTTGGACGTCTTTTGAGATTCCCACTTCGCGACCATTTCGTGACGTCTGTACGACGTAAATTTCATAATCCTGCGACGTCGTTACGACGTCGTTGGGATGTCATCGGGACGTCTCAGTGAAGATGTAATTGGGACGTCTTTTGAGATTCCCACTTCACGATCACTTTGCGACGTCTTAGGGACGTCTCTACGACGTTTTTACGTCGTCTCTACGACGTAAATATTATAATCCTGCGAGGTCGTTACGATGTCGTTGGGATGCCATCGGGACGTCTCAGTGAATATGTAATTGGGACGTCTTTTGAGATTCCCACTTCACGATCATTTTGCGACGTCTTAGGGACGTCTTGGAAAGGCGTCTCTACAACGTCTTTACGACGTCTTTACGACGTAAATTTCATAATCCTCCGACGTCGTTACGATGTCGTTGGGATGTCATCGGGACGTCTCAGTGAATAAGTAATTAGGACGTCTTTTGAGATTCCCACTTCACGATCATTTTGCAACGTCTTAGGGACGTCTTGGAAAGGCGTCTCTACAATGTCTTTACAACGTCTCTACGACGTAAATTTCATAATCCTGCGACGTCGTTACTATGTCGTTGGGATGTCATCGGGACGTCTCAGTGAAGATGCAATTAGGACGTCTTTTGAGATTCCCATTTCACGACCATTTTGCGACGTCTTAGGGACGTCTTTGTGCCCGCTGGGTATATTTTTAGAAATAACTCAAGTATATAGCATGTATATATACAGTAGAACCTCTAATAGCGGCCACTTTGGGGGACCCAGCTTAGTGGCCGTTGCATTAGAGGTGACCGATGTATGGAGGTTTTATATGAATGTAACTTTTTATCCAAAAGGCTGGTCGGGAGAGATAGGAGGGGCATAAAGAATGATTCATGATCAAAATAAACACAAGTAAATACACGTATCTTATCAGTACAATCTACAATCATGTTACAACTTTTTACTGAAATAAACTGTTACTTTTTTTGTGAAAGATTATTGAGCCTAAGTGCTTCAAGTCCTTGTGTGACAAGATTCAAAGTCAGCATCACCTAATGTTTTGAAGTTCAAATCATCTACAATAGATGAAGCTGCTTGACTTGACTTTATTTTTGTAAATAATTATTATTAATAAGATATTTTTCCTTTTATTTGCTTGCATAAAGATTTTTTTTGACCGTTAATAGAGGTAAAATTAGACATTGGGACAATAGAAAGTGGCCGTTTGACCGTTGATTGGAGGTGACCGATGTATGGAGGTTTTTTTATAAGAGTTTGACAATAAATTCGGCAGGGACTTTCTTTTCTGGCCGCTTATCAGGAGGTGACCGATGTATGGAGGTGACCGTTAATAGAGGTTCCACTGTAACTGATTTGTTTCTTAGCTCTTCTTTGTCGTTTATTTTTAATTATCTTATCCAATTAAAGAACTTGTAAGCTGTATAACTATTTTACCTTCAGTTATTTTTCTCAAAATTATAAAGTTTCACCCAGACATACGTATTAAACATAAATACTACTCTTTTAAATAGACAAATTCCATGATGATGTTAACTGTTTTGATGTCTCATTAATTTAGACACTAGAAATTATCAAAGCCACTTTTTTTCTGCACACACTACCACTACATTCTCTCTCAGCATGAAGTTATTTACGAAACATTCAAATCATTTCCCGTGAACAATAATAAGCTTGCAATAAGAATTCAAAATGGGTAAATCTCTAAAAGGACCTATTATGAATAAAATTTTGCGGCGCAACAAAAGTAGTGGTGTCATTGCACATCGAAAAACATAACATTAGATTTTATCATCATCGTTGGAATTTTATGTTTTGTTATGTGTTGTGTGTGGTAATAAAAACAGTTAAGTGGATCAAAATACATCAACAAGTTGAATAAACATTGCCTAAAGATAATAGTAAAGGGAATGGAGAAGAAATGACAGTTTTTTCTTTTTTCTCACCACAGATACACAGCTTGTGAGCATAGATGCACAACGTTCAGAAGCTTTGATCTGAATTTAAATTTTCAAAAGTATTAACAAGCAATATTCTCATCTATAAATGTTCAACTTACAAAGTTATCGTAAAGGATAGAAGGTATATTCCCAGTTTCCCAATTTGAATTTCATAACAAACCTCAGAGCATTTAGAGCAACAACGGGGAAAAATGTCTACTTGACTCTAAATGCAACCACTTTGGCCTGCCCGCTACCGTATAGATCGACAATTTTGCCCTAAAGCTATACACTGAACACTTTTGGACTTGATCAATCATATAAATATCTATATCGCAATTTGCGAAAATTAAAGGTAAGCGAGGAAATTTTGATTTTTGGTATGCACTGTAAGAAATCTCAGCGATTGACGGCAGCCGAACCCATCTCTCTGTTAGTATTTTGATGACAATACTTGATCTTGCCAAATGAGCTCCGTTCCGCAAAATAGCTCCACTCCGCAAAAAAACTATGATAAACTTAACAAAATTAAAGAACAGGTAGATAATAAATAACAAGCACAGCAGACACAGTCAGAGAAATATGAAAATAGGAGAAACATGAAAAGATCCTGAGCCAAATGGGTTTAATGCAGGCGACAGAACATCTCGATGAGTAAAGAAGATAATATGAAGAATAAGAAGATAAAAAACGCTTGTATAGCCACTAGTAGAAATCTACAGCACACACACGCACTATCATACCACATACTACTCTTAGTAAAATCATATTTTATAATGTAACAAAGTGTCAATTCCACACAAGATGTCTCAGCACCCCACCCCTTCTGCGCATGCGTCGAAAACTGTTGACATCAGCACTATCGTCGAAAACCGTCGAAAACTGCTGACATTGTCGAAAACCGTCGAAAAGTGGTGACATCAACATCGAAAACCGTCGAAAACTGCTGACATCAACGTCGAAAACCGTCGGAAACTGCTGACATCGTCGAAAACTGCTGACATACATATTGAATGAGTCAGGGGATTTCCTGACTTAGAAAATTCATTAAATGAGTCAGGGAAATCCCTGACTCAGTTCTGTCCACTCGTAAAAAATTTCCAAGTTGAAAAATTCTATATAATAAAGGATGTTGAGTTATTTCAGAAACGTTGTTACTTTTCTATATAACAAGACTAAGGAGAGACTAGGATATGGACAGTCACATAATGTGAGTGATTTTAATAAGGCAATAATAACGGCAGCTTACAAGGGTCACATTGAGATCGGTAAACTATGCAAGGAGTGGGGTGCGACGGATTTTGACCAGGCTATGGAAAATGCAGCTTGCAAGGGTCACATCGAGATAGTTAAACTATGTAAGGAGTGGGGTGCGACGGGTTTTCACCTAGCAATATGGTTAGCAGCTAAGAATGGTCACATTGAGATCGTCAAATTATACATGGAGTTTGCAGCTTTCAATGGTCGCTTTATGATTGTAGCACTCTGTCGACGTTGGTTAGGTTATGACGCTATTCACGAGGAGCTCTTTCGCTATCATCACAAGGGTCGATTCGGAAAAGATCTCCATTACGAGTTGATGGAAGTTACCATGCATCCGGATAGGGTGTGGGATTGGTACTATGATGAGGAAGATAAGAAATTTCTAACTGGCTATTTTCAATAAGTATACAAACTTATTGAAGAACAACCTTGTAACTCCAAGGAAACTCACATCGGATGTAAACATAAGCGTGTTTCGAATTCTTCAAGTGTTGGAAGACGCCACTCCAGTCGTTTTTAGAAATGACATTTGTTTCCTCGCAGATAAACTTGGCGTCGCTCAACTGCTTAGGATACCAAACGAATAGCATCTTTGCTTGCCGTCTGATAGTTTTTGGAAGAGCTGTGTAGACTTGGGTGAGAAGCCATAGACTATGTTTTTGATGACGTCCTGTGGTAGATTGAGAAGTGGAGTCCTCTTCTTATCGAGTTTCTCATCAGCTATGGAATCATCGATGATGAATAAGGTTTCCTGCCCTGCAAATTGCTTGGTGAATATCTCAATCCAATATAGTAAGTCCTGTTGTGGTGTAGGTTCGATCAGAAAAACATCATCATCTTTCCAGAGAATCGTACAGTCTTTATAGGTTGTATTCCATCGGAGGGAAGGACAGAGAATGACGATGTAGTCAAAGTGGTGTTTGAAGTGGTTCTGTAGTAAGCGTAGAGCCAGTTCCGTTTTGCCACAGCCTGTCGGTCCTGAAAAATTTGTGGTACAAGGATCTTTAATAAGGTTCATTTATTTTGGTAGCCGACACTGTGAAAGCGCTCATTCATGAAGTTAACCTGTCCATCTTGTAGCACAAAGAGGTAACATTGGATGGCTCCCGCACCATCAGCTTTTTTGGTGATCTGCAGTGTGACACCATCTGAAGTGTTTTTGAGGCGCCTCCCCGCACCATGTAAAGTGTTGTCAGCAACACTTCAAAAGTCGATAAAAAGACAGTAATTAGAATCAAAGAATTTAGAAGGACTAATGGCCGGCAGCAGTTTGTTGGAAGTGAAATACTTCCGTGCCGGGGCATACATTTCTTCTGGAAGTAAGCCGTGTGTATAGAGTTGATTAGGCTCTCCTTCGATGGTAATGTCTACCTTGCTGATTTTCGGGTTGTAGTAATGGGTGTTATCCATAGCGTATGCTTTTCGTTTGTCTGGATCAAGAAAGAATAGAACAAGAGCCTTTAAACTCTCGCTGGGCACGTTTACCTGTATATTCCAGGCGGTACAAAAATAATAACAAACTTCTTTTAGAGCAGAACTCTGAGTTTCATGTTTCCAATCATCAGCTGCTACAAATGATGTATAGAATGAAAAAATTCTCAATTTACAAACGTAAACGTACGATAATTGCTGTGTCGTAAGATTTTAATAAATAGCGCAATAAAACAGAACAAAAGGTGTAATTATCAGTCTTTAGATTTATAGTTAGCTAGCATATATTTGTTCATGTGGCGACATTTTGCAACAATTTCTGATTTTTTGTTTAAAAGTTCAGATTTTTTCTCGAAGGATAAGATCTCTAGTTTCTCCTGTAAGCACAGTCTGCACGTTTTTGACACATTTGAGTACGCCTTTACATGCTTAATGATCGACCAATTGAGGTTTGGTACAGTGCCACGATCTTTTAAGCTCCATACATGTGTTGATAAGGTCGTGCTGTTCATGTATTTTCTGTTTCGGAAGGATTGGTTGTGTCCGTTGAACCTTTGTTTAAACTCTTTTTCAGTCAAACCTATGTAAACTTTCTTCTCCTCGTTTGGTGCGGTGACCTCGCATTTATAGATGACAGAAGTGGCTCTGCAATTCCCGTTTAGTGGGCATCCTGCTTTGTTACGGCAATTACACGCTTTGGTGGTCGCTTGTGTGTCCGAAGAAACTTTCTTATTGTGGGCATTGATGATCGAGCGGACGTTTTCTGTGCAAGAGTAACTCACTTTAACGTTATTTTTGTTAAAGATTTTCCGTAGATTGTTTTCCTTGGTGAAGTGTTTGTTGATTAACTTCATGAAAATTTTGGCGACGTTGGTCGAGACATCTTTGTTATAAGGTGGGTTGAACCAAATAATATTACGTTTTTTCCTCCTACGGTGGTTGTAAGGCTCAGGTTTCTTGTAGGTAAGTTTTATGTTTCTATATCCACTAGATTCCAGAGCTGCCTCGTATTCGGATTTCGCCTTGTTGAAAACATCTTCGTTAGATGAATTTTTTGCTAATCTACGGTTGATTGATACTGGGAGTTGTTTCAGTATATTCTTTGGGTGGTTGGATGATGTATGTACATATTTCAGCTGGTCGTTGGGTTTTTTGTAAGGTCTAAATGTTTCAGATATGAGGTCAAGCGTTACGTCCAGAAAGTCTACTGTTTTCAAATTAATCTGAATTTCAATGTCGAAACCGATTTCTTTGAAGACCGAAACTATTTCCTTTTGTTTAACGTCCACTGATCTTCCGTTTAGGTTGCGGGTTAGCATAAGACCATCGTCTCTGTACAGTCCAACGTTTTCTTTGTCAGTAATTTGTTGGGTAAGATTCTCCAGAATATAAATACCGACTAGTTCGCATACTTCTGCTCCATCAAAACTCCCCATCGTTACATCAAAACAGTCTTTTGATTTCTTCTTCTTCCAAGCCTCACCGTTGGTAAATAACAGGGATTTACGACAATGACGGATTGTTCTTAAGTCCTTGTCACTTATTTAAGAATGCTGGCTGGCAAAGTTCAAAGCGTTTTCTAAGATTTCTTTAGTGATGGCTGGATAGAATTCTTTAATGTCCATCTGGATGAAGGTACACTCGTGTTTTTGTTCGATAGAAGAAAACCATTCTGTTACCTGGTCAGTGTTCTTCCATTGATTTACTTGTAGAAGGTTTCGTAAAGATGTATTTATTCGATCGAGGATAGATTTGCTGATTGCACCGAGTTCACTTTTACATGGGTTAATCAGGCGGCAAGGGTGTTTTTGGTGGAAGTTATCCTTATGGTCTTTCAAAGTGATGAAAGCTTCTGATTTAGCAAGGGATTCAGCACGATCGTCGACACAAAATGAGGTTGCAATAAATTTAGCCTCTTGGTTAACAGACGCTTCCAACAGTGGAGGTGCTTTTTCGTAGAGTTTTGTCACGTTTTCGTGTAACAATTTCTTGTGCATATCGGTTGGCATTGCATATACATTTGACGTTTTGTCTGCAAAAACAAAAACTTTATTGGAATTTCGAATGTTCGACAGGTCTTCTTTCAATTTCCTTTGGAACGTGTCGTTGCTGTTTTGAAATTCAATATTTTTGAACAAATCGAGTAGGTCGGATTCGAAAGATTCTAACTGTGGACAGCGAGGTGGTGTTTTTTTGCTTTTGAAACCATATCGTTCAGGTAGTTGTTCATCCGAGTATTCTTTGTTATTAATCCAAAACATTTTCCATCGCATACGTTTTATAACTGCTTCTATTTTGTCGATTAGCTTTAACTTGTACGAGTTTATGTCTGGCGTTGGAATATTTTTCATCGAGTAAGTAAAGTTTATTTTTTCCATGTTGACAGCAAAGCAGAGTGCTCGACAGGACAAAGCAAGGAGCAATGTAGTTGAAGGTTATGAGTGATTGCTAATCTTCATAAAGTGCTCGACTAAAAAGTATCAGGAGCGAATATACAAAAATAATAACAAACTTCTTTTAGAGCAGAACTCTGAGTTTCATGTTTCCAATCATCAGCTGCTACAAATGATGTATAGAATGAAAAAATTCTCAATTTACAAACGTAAACGTACGATAATTGCTGTGTCGTAAGATTTTAATAAATAGCGCAATAAAACAGAACAAAAGGTGTAATTATCAGTCTTTAGATTTATAGTTAGCTAGCATATATTTGTTCATGTGGCGACATTTTGCATTATTTTGCATTATTATTTTGACATTATTCCAGGCGGTATCTTTCTTGTCCAAAGGGATTATTCTATGCCGTAAAACACGCGTGTAGGGTAGTCGTCTATTGGCAAGTTCATTGTAGACTTTTAGTTTGAAGTCAGAGTCTTCTACCTTGTCGAATTCTAGAGCAATGTTGGAGATAGTGTAGGTGCCGTCAGGATCTTTCTTCGAAGCACCTGATCCTGATCCTGCATCTTTGATGACCTTTCCATACTCTGCGAATTTAATTTTGAAGCTTAAGCGATCGCGAAGCTGTACATAGGGGAGATGCTTGACGAGTTCAAAAAATTCCCATAGAGGAATGGAAAACGGTTACCATGGACAGCTGCCAGGGAGGACTTGCTCGTTGAAGTACTCGTTACACCCGGTGTGACTCTGAGCTTGTTTACATCACCCTCCGGATTTATTCCCTGTTGGATACGTTCCACTTGCATTTCCTCAGATAGCCATCTGCCCTTGTAAATTTCCATCACATCCGCATTTTGAATGTCTTGGATGATGTTTCCATCGTAACTGATAGTCAACTGTTCGATCAAAGCCTTCTCCAAGTTGTCGACGATGTAGCGTCCTGTATCGGTGGAGTTGAGTTTGATATCAAACGTGAGCTTGAGGGATTCTGGTAGAATGACATCATTATCACCTAGATTCGGCAGCCTCACATCTAGATTTTGATTCTGATCAATGGTACTTGGTGTATTCGAAATCTTAACATGCGGACGCGGTGCGTTGAAGGCAAAGCGAGTCATATATTCCTTATGAGGGTTTGCAATACCATACATGTTTATTATAAGAGAAATGGATCCAATTGATTATGAAACACCTTTCCGTAAATTTGAAGATGTAGAAGAAGATGCCTACGATGAGAATACCCCGCTTATATCTAATGCAGCCGATTCTTCTGAGATACCAAGCAGAAATTAAAAGAATGACAATAAAAAGTTTATACAACTATCTCGGTATAGAAGAAGATCCCAATTTGGCTTTGGATCGGTTTCGAGTAACTTCAACGAAAACACTAGGTGTCGCAAAAGTTGAATTTTATAAAAATGATGAATGGCATCAAATAACGAAAAAAAGGGGAGGATTTTACGCTAAAGAAGGTATTTTGAAAACCCTAGGTGGTGAGGCTGCTATTAAAACCCAGTTAGGTGTTGATAGTACACCAGAGTGGATGCATAAGGGAAGACATAAACTAGCGAAACAACTAGAAACAAGATGCCCTACCGGGCAGAAGTATTCCTGCGGATGACTGTAAGACTTTCTGGAGCCTTTTCAGAAAGAAATGAGTGTTAGTTCACGCTTTAAAACCATATGCATAATGCGGAATGATGTTTGCAGTATTTTACATTTTACCTTTTAGCTACGATAACTATTAAACTTTGTTGTTTCATATAAAACTTCAGTCTTGCATCAATTTAGAGATTTTTTTAAAAAGATTTCCATTCGAAGTTGTACTCCCTAAAGCATCTTCAAGAAGCAATTAACTAATTAAAAGATTATCGTGTTAAGAATAATCTGTGCTTTAAAAGCTGAATGTGAAAGAAGTAATATTTGTTATTTCATATAAACTGCACTGTTTTGCATCATTTAGAGATTTTTTCAAAAAGTTTTTTAGTCATAGTTATATTCCCTAAAGCATCTTCAAAAAGTAATTAAGTAATGAAAACTTTGTCACATTAAGTTATGAAGGGAAAATCTGTGGCGTAAATAGTAATAACTTCGAATTCATTTAATTACATTCCCGAGAGCATCATAAACGTTAAGAGACTTTGAAAAATTTTGCCGGAGATCAAGCTTAAAAAGGAACACCGTCAGTTTAAAACTCCATTAGAGAACACTCTTCCGTGGACGTTTCAAAATACTCCTTTTATAACTATACAGTATGAAAATCTTTATGTTGTTTGTACCTGAACTTCATAATAAAAACTTTTACTTGGCCTTGCGAAATAATAAAAATATCTGTGTTTCCTTTTTATCGTCAGCTTGATAGTATACAAATTTTAGAATCATACAATAAATTAAATTCGACTACTCAATTAAAAAAGTGGTCATCCATTGATTAATAAAATGGGTATAAGCTGATGAGGAAGATAAGCTGTGCTTCAAGATTCCAGAGCTTTATAAAAACAGGGTGGCTTATCTAGGAACATGAATTAAAAAATTGTATTACATTTAGAAAGACTAATAGAAACCTTACGCATTAAATCGATATAAACATACCCTATTGGTAGTCGTTCATATCTGTTTTGAAGCATCAAGAACTGCTTATTTATCAAGAATGACTACTAAGAATATTAGTTTCACGTAGATTATCACCTTGGATCATAACTGTTCTTGATTCTTTTAAGTTTCACAGCCGTACTACAACCTCTTCTATATCCATATATTAAACAAAGAAACTTTCAACGATCTACGCATGCTTCTTCGCTTCCATTTTTAAAACAACTACGGAAAACGTTAGAACGTTGCATAAGACTCACATGAAACAACATTTCTACCTGGCATCTGCGATTTAGCCATATGTTAATTATTCCTTTCACTAGAGCTTATATTTTACACTTTTAGAGTCTTTTCAAGCAAAGTACTTGTATACAATGAATATAGTGTGAGTTTAGACTGTTAAATCATAAAAAGAATGTAAGTTGGGAACATTAATGATTTGAGTGGCTATTTCCCATCGACAAAAATTGGTCTAGGTTTGGACAGTGAAAAAAAAAAACAAACAAGATGCCCTACCTGGCAGAAGTATTCCTGCGGATGACTGTAAGACTTTCTGGAGCCTTTTCAGAAAGAAATGAGTGTTAGTTCACGCTTTAAAACCATATGCATAATGCGGAATGATGTTTGCAGTATTTTACATTTTACCTTTTAGCTACGATAACTATTAAACTTTGTTGTTTCATATAAAACTTCAGTCTTGCATCAATTTAGAGATTTTTTTAAAAAGATTTCCATTCGAAGTTGTACTCCCTAAAGCATCTTCAAGAAGCAATTAACTAATTAAAAGATTATCGTGTTAAGAATAATCTGTGCTTTAAAAGCTGAATGTGAAAGAAGTAATATTTGTTATTTCATATAAACTGCACTGTTTTGCATCATTTAGAGATTTTTTCAAAAAGTTTTTTAGTCATAATTATATTCCCTAAAGCATCTTCAAAAAGTAATTAAGTAATGAAAACTTTGTCACATTAAGTTATGAAGGGAAAATCTGTGGCGTAAATAGTAATAACTTCGAATTCATTTAATTACATTCCCGAGAGCATCATAAACGTTAAGAGACTTTGAAAAATTTTGCCGGAGATCAAGCTTAAAAAGGAACACCGTCAGTTTAAAACTCCATTAGAGAACACTCTTCCGTGGACGTTTCAAAATACTCCTTTTATAACTATACAGTATGAAAATCTTTATGTTGTTTGTACCTGAACTTCATAATAAAAACTTTTACTTGGCCTTGCGAAATAATAAAAATATCTGTGTTTCCTTTTTATCGTCAGCTTGATAGTATACAAATTTTAGAATCATACAATAATTTAAATTCGACTAGTCAATTAAAAAAGTGGTCATCTATTGATTAATAAAATGGGTATAAGCTGATGAGGAAGATAAGCTGTGCTTCAAGATTCCAGAGCTTTATAAAAACAGGGTGGCTTATCTAGGAACATGAATTAAAAAATTGTATTACATTTAGAAAGACTAATAGAAACCTTACGCATTAAATCGATATAAACATACCCTATTGGTAGTCGTTCATATCTGTTTTGAAGCATCAAGAACTGCTTATTTATCAAGAATGACTACTAAGAATATTAGTTCCACGTAGATTATCAGTTTGGATCATAAATGTTTTTGATTCTTTTAAGTTTTACAGCCGTACTACAACTTTTTCTATTTCCATATATTCAACAAAGAAACTTTCACAGATCTACGCATGCTTCTTCGCTTCCATTTTTAAAACAACTACGGAAAACGTAAGAACGTTGCATAAGACTCACATGAAACAACATTTCTACCTTGGCATCTGCGATTTAGCCATATGTTAATTATTCATTTCACTAGAGCTTATATTTTACACTTTTAGAGTCTTTTCAAGCAAAGTACTTGTATACAATGAATATAGTGTGAGTTTAGACTGTTAAATCATAAAAAGAATGTAAGTTGGGAACATTAATGATTTGAGTGGCTATTTCCCATCGACAAAAATTGTTCTAGCTTTGGACAGTGAAAAAAAAAAAAAAAAAAAAACAAAAAAAACACGAACGGTTTCAAAGTATTCCTTGCTTACGCAGGAATACAAAAAAAACACGAACGGTTTCAAAGTATTCCTTGCTTACGCAGGAATACAAATATTGAAATGGATAGCTTGGATAACAGTCAAGTCCTCGACAAAATCTCAAATGCAAGGGAGGTGAAATGGGGTGAAATGCTCGAGCAAGGCACCCCAAAAACATTAGAGGTGGAAGAGTTCTTAAGCGAGCATGGGATTGAATTTACTTTAAGTGAACTTAGGGGCTTAGACGATGCACTAAAACGAATACGTGGAGATCTGGAAAACAACTTAGCAAAATTAGGCGAAATCGATAGTGAAATAGCAAAAGAAGAACATAAACTAGGTGAAACAAGTGATCCTGAAATGGAAGAAGAGATTAAGCGACGACTCTCCAATTTTAAAGCGGAGTGTGCAGATCGACTAGAGGTGCTCAGTGGTAACCTCAAGGAGTTGTCTAGCTAATGGTCGTGCATCAAAGAGACGGTGTTCAAAATACTCCAGAAGGATAGAACACTAGGGGAGAAACTTTGTATCCTCTTTCGAGAGCAAGGGATCACAATCGTTTCAATCTTAACAGCGTTTTCGCTGGTAATATCAACGATAGTAACCTCTCTCACAGGTGGTGGTGCTCCTACTCGAGGAAGTCCTCCTCCTGCTGCTTCTGGAAGAGCTGGTGTACAGCAATGGGTGAAGAAGCAGCTCGAAGCACTTGGACGCCTTCTTGGAAAACTTGCAAGTAGAACAAGGGATCCTCAAAGACACCTCTATTGACTATATCTACGCGGATGTACGCCCGTATGCCTTTAGAAAGTCAGGCGAGTGCACGTTCTGTTATAGCGGGTGATACTGGACGTGCTTTGGATGCGCAAAAATAAACAGATGGCAATGTACGACGTGAATACGGAGAAGCTATATCCTGTTTTACCAGACCCTGAGGATGGATACACAAAAAACTATAGAATTCAAACGGTGAAGGAGACGGAAGCATACCTATCTCGGGAACTGGAAAGTCGAACATCTTTAGAGCGCTAATTATCACACTAGTCACCAGTTGCGAAATATATATCTTACTTTCTGATCGCGGTGAATGTTGTACTCTCTGGTGGTGAGATTGCATGCTTGGTATCAGAAATGGATACTTCGATGAGCATCGCGCTGTGTGTGACAGCTCTCGTAGTGGGTCTAATAATGAGCGGTGGTCAAAAATCTGCCTCTATTTTCGATGTAAAAAGACAGAAAAATCATGATATCGCATTCGCTGCGCAGACCGTTTTAGACAGTCTGCGTGTGCTAATATCAAAAGTCTACGAAGACGGTACCATCGATCATCCTGAGTTTACTCGAATTATGGCAGAGAAACAGCGCTACACAGGTATGAAGCAAGATCTGCGCAAACAGTCAAGAAAGGTGATCAAACAGCTTTACGAACATCAGAAGCAAGAGCTTTTGGAACGTGGAAGGAAAGAAGGTCGCGAAGAAATCGCAAAAAAGCTCGTGAGCAGTTCAGATACCCCGAGTGCACCTGCTATATGATGTATGAGGCACCTCCTCCTTATCGCCTGGCGGCTCTGCAGGAGCATGATTTGTAGCTTGGTAAAGCTACAAAACGACGTCTTCCAAGGGGTCCCATCTGATGGGACCCCTCTTCAAGTTCTGATTTCGCGCTTCATAGTATCTATGTTATGTCGATTTCGAACATACCCTCGAACAATTCCCGTGTATCAACATCGGGTAGAGTGAAATGGTTTTTATAGAAATTCTCCCTACCCAGAACATCTTCTCGCAACCGGTGCCATGCATGTACGGCGTTGGCGTCTTCGCATTTATCGAGTTCTTCCATCTCAGGGTACTTGATCCGCAGTAGATTCAATCTCTGCCTAAGTTGCTTTCGCTGACATCGTATCACGTAGTACGGATGCGTTGAAGTAGTGCTCCGCGTCCCCACAACACAAAGAATGTTGTCGATCGGTTTTCGATGCGGTACGTAGCGTTGTTCGAGCTCAGAAATTATTTGATCACGCTCTACAAGCTCAGTCCGCGCCTCTATGAGATCGTCGTTGAGTATAGCAAGAACTGCCGTAGCTTCTTCGACTTTTTGCCGCTCTGCATCAATGGCATTTTGCTTTTCTTGGATCAGCTTATTAAAGCCTGTCGGGATAATCTCTTTAAGCAACCAGTTTCGGGCTAAAGTCGCAGCAGGTTTTTCACTACGCATTACGATGTAGAGAGCAAGCTCTAAGGAAAGGAACACATCGTGGGGGTTTCGCGACCTCCCAAGGGGTCCCATCTGATGGACACCCTCTTCAAGTTCTGCTCTAGTGAGTTGCTCACGCTTCATAGTATCTGGAACAGATGTATCTATATGTTTCAACCCTAAGAACTTACCAAATTGGGCTCTATGAATGAAGGGTTGGTTTTGTCCATCAAAAAGTACTTCGACTGCTGCCAATCCGTTGAATAGATAAAGTCATCTTTTTTTTTTATTTATAGAAAAAAACTTCCAACGTTCGACGTTAAGTAAGTGGAGACATTTACCTGAAGCGATACCTGGTACAGTCAACCTCATAGCCTACGATCTCTCCGGTTTCAACATCAGTCTCCTCACCTGCTGGCGATGTATAAATTTATCTTTTGACAAACGCCTTTTTCGAGATATTACAAAAAAGTCTATTCAGTGCACATTCGCGACACTCGGGGAACTCTGTCTGCACTCCTATAGAGCGCTGGTTCCGCTTGTACCTTATTCCACCACTCAAGAGTTCATTAAGTTCATTTTTGTTCATCGTAGAATAGCCTCGAAGACCTTCTTCTTTTGCTTTCAACCTTGTTCAACGTTGTTTCACTGTAGACATTTTATTTTCAAAGTTAGAACATTAACTTTGAAGTCTCTACTCATCGTCATCACTGGTAATGAGAAGGCTCTCACGCATTGTCGATAGTGTAAATATCGGTAAGTTCTACATTAGAGTTAAAGTCCTTCCTTGAAACTTCGATTTGCCCAAAACGTAACATCTTTATTATATGCAACAAAGACCCTAATCTCGAAAAAAAAAATTAATTTACCACTTTTTGACGTATTCTGGAGGTACTTCCGTATCCTCTGGAATAAGCATAAGTTCTTCACGTACAAAAGATCTCTCCGGCCCATCTTCTAGGTAGTACAAAACACGCTGACTTTGGTATTGCAATATCTTATCGACCTGATACGTTTCCCGACTCCAGTTGTTGTCTGTTGCGCGTCGTTTTATGTCGTCATGTTCCTCACCCGGCGCTAGCAAATAGCGGTATAATCCCGCTTCATGTAAAGTTTCTTCCTTCGGGTAAAACCCAACTTTTAACGGAACTTCCTCCAGTTTAACCGCTTTAGAGGGTTTCATGCCGGTTCTAGTAAGAACATTGTTGTTCAGTTGACTCACACTTTTCTGGTAGTGTTTTACCCAAGTGGTACTGTTTTTCTCTGGATCTTCCAACTCCTGCGCATCTTGTATAGGGAAAAGTTTCTCCGCGAGGAGTTTGTTAAAGTTTTTCACAAAGGCTTGCTTTCTGTGGTTATGCTTTGTTGTAGTTCTCACCACCTCGACATCGTGCTTCTGGAAGACCTTGGCTGTTTCCGACTTGAAGTCTGATCCGTTATCTACATAGAGCTTCTCAGGCCACTTTAATGGACCCTTTTCGTAAATGTCAGCAAACATCTCTGCAACGTCGCTCGCCTTCTTCGTTCTCAGAGGTCTACTCGCTTTATACCCTGAAGCAATATCGATCACATTCAAAGCGTACTTGTACGTATTCTGATAGACTTTGTCATGAGGAAGATACAAAAGATCGGCCTTGTGGATCTTGTTCACCTTGGTCACGTAAAAGTGAGGATAGTCGATGTGCTTAGGCCTTGGTAGATGTATCTGATATAAAGCTTAATGAGTTAGCCACTTCAACAATTGTTTCCTAGTAAATCCAGCAGCCTTCTGAAGCTCTTTAATGGCTTTCTTCCCTTTCCACAGATTCTCTGGTTTGTAGTAGATGTCACGCAACGTTTCAGTCATTTATTACATACGGTAGAGCAGAAATCCAACAATACCTAGAGTTCCAGCGATCGCTACCAATTCACCAGTCTTTTGAGCTTCAGAAGGGTTATAAAAATCCGTTAGGCCTAGGGGGTAAAGGTGGGAGACGCTGTTGTGTTGCCTCGTAGTACTCGAGCATACCTCGATCAAGATCAGAGATGTACGCAGAGGCGTTATTTTCTTGTTGAAGTCTGTTGTTGATAAAGTCAAGGCGTGTCGCGCGCTCTCGATCCCATTGCATTTGTGCTTGTCTCTTTTTTTTCGGCTGCCATAGCACGTTCTTTTCGATCTGCTGCTGCTTCCTCATCACCAGAAAGAGCCCTCTCTGCATAGTTGCCAAACGTGAATAGTGCTGCACTTACTGCCCCTCCTATTAAGATGCTAACCATTGACACGGTGTGTCATTTGTTGCTGAGTGTCATTCATTATGGCCGCTAAGATGTTGCGAATTGGACGTATATATACGTCATTGGTCGTTGACATAAAAAGGTATCGGATTCTGCAAAAAGTTCCGATGACGTATATATACGTCTTTGGTCGCTGGGTGAAAAAGCCTTGGCATTCAAAGGGTTAACTAACTTTGCAATACCTTCAGGTGTGAACTTCTCAACATTTTTTACCCATCGAAATCCATGTGCTGGCAAGTCTGATGCCATAGCCCAACCGTAAAGGTTATTTGCATCAAGGTACATTACATATGAGGATTCCTCCTTCTGATCATATTGATCATCCATATACTTGTTATTTGCTTTTACATAGCGATGTACAGCTTGTGTTATACCTCCTCGTATACCTCTCTCGAACATTAACAGCATGTCTATGTCTGTGAGCAGCTCTGACTCTATTCGGGTATACTTCAAGGCTGCTTTCCACGCCAAACCGGGTGCTGTGTAGAAATGGAGTGGATCCAATTGGTAGTGATGCAAGCATGTATCCCGAAACGTTTCAAACACATCTCCTAGCAGTAGAACGTCCGTTGCCAAGTACACATCGTGGTAATCTCCAAGTGTTGTCACGTCTCCTTTTGTTCTCCACACCTGTTGTGCATGTTTGTAGTCTGTGTCACTTATACCACACATGTTCAGCTTGCTGTAAAAGGCTTCTTTTGGAGGTAGCTCTCTCTCAGCAAACTATCCATATACTCGTATGGATATACACCTTTGCGGCGCATCAACTGAAAGATGCTATCTTCCTTGTAAAACCATCGAAGATTTCTGCACTGCTCATCGCTAAGATTAGAGGACAATTTATCCAAACTTAATGCCATGAATCTACAGCTGTCAATGAATCTCAGCTCGATCTTCTTGTACACTTGTGCACCGTCAGAGTTGAAAACACCAGCAAGTGGTATTGCTATTTTGATATGGAAGGATATATACTTTTCCCTATTTTCCGCGATGCATCCTATATCTTCCGTGTTGTACTTTTCCCCAAGATCTCTAGTGAAGAGGTGTGCATCATAGCCACTTAAGTTGTGAAAGATGATAGGGATATGATGTGGGATCTTGTATCTTAGGTTGCAATTGTTATGTGCAGCACCTCCATATAAACCTGTATAGTGACAGTGATATCTGACTTTGCGATTTTGAGGATCGGAAAATGGCTGCATACATATGTGACAAGTTTCTGCATCCCAATGATCACGCTTCTGAACATCCGTCAGTTCTATCATCGACTGCTCTGGAAATGTCGCATACAACCGCTTAACTTCATCTTCCAGATGATCCACAAACTTCTTTACACAATCTTCACCTCTGTATACTTTTAGAGGATCTTGCACATCTCCATACGCAAACTTGCTGTACGTACACCATCCTGAAGGTATGTGCTTCGATAGTGTTTTTGTGTTCTTCTCTCTCCCATCTTCCTTCATGGGTACTAAAAGACTATCGAAATCTGCATAGATAGCAAAAGGTACTCTGAACTGCATCTCTCCATTGTTATAATACAACCATTTTTCCTTCTCTCCAGGCATCTCCACTCTAACTTGTTCATTGCCAGAGCAGCAGACATAGTGCTTGTCTCGTGACTCTACATTATGAAAACCATTTAGACAGTTGATGCAAAAGTGTTGTGCACCTTTATGATTTGTGTTTTCTTGAGCCAACAACCTTGATAGATTCTTGATGGCTGTATAGAGCTTCTTCTCTCCATCACAAACCATCAACAGATTGACTTGCTTCTTTGCGCTTATGTTACGATTAGATTCTCGTGTGGTGTTGATCCTCCTCTTTGTAGACTTTTCTTCAATATATAGTACGTTCACCCCAATGTTAGGATTATTCTTCTCGAACTTTCCTATCTTGTCTATTGCTACAGGAAATTCTAAACCATCCCAGTTGTACTCATTCTCATACTTCTGTAGCTTTGAAATGCGTTCTGAATGACTAGTAATCTCTTCATGATGTAGTGCTGCTATTACAGCCCACTTGAAGCATTCTTCATCATCGTTTTTAGGGTTGATGATTGCCTTTTTCGACGCTATCCAGGATGGTAGTTCGATGTATGAAGATCCTCTCATCAGCTGCAGCTTGTGAAAGTCTACGTCTAGATGCATGATGTGATCGATGGTGAAGCCGCTTTCTGGTAATGCAGGATGCTCTACTTGGGTTTTGATATATGCAAACATCTCATCCAATATCTCTTTCATGTCACTACCTTGGAATACTCTCATCATCAAGCTGTTAAAAGCTTTGTCTATCCTTATATATTCATATTTATCTCCTTTTGTATCATCATCTTCAGGTTGAATTAAAAGCTTCTCTCGCTTCTTCCACATGATCCATAGAGAAAGTTGTACTTTAGCAGACCCCATGTCCTCAACCTGCTCTTCCATTAATTTCTCCACATTTGCTCTCACTAGTGTGAAGTATCCATCAACATCAGCTTTTGCTATACCAGCTATACGAAAGCTTCGGAAAGTTTTATGTAGTGCATGCTTATGCTTCATAGGTATAAAATCATCACTCATACTTGTGTTGTTGGTATCTTCCATCGCCTGTTCTTCAACCATACTTTTTAACCCAAGCTTTTCCTTTGTATTGTTGTACAACTTTAAAATATCACTTTTTGCTTTAGAGAAAGCGTTCTGTAAAGGCTCTTTAATTGACTTTGGTACATAACTCACAAGCCAGTCATGCCATTCGTTCAGTTTAGATTTTACAACTGACCGGTTCTTCATCATCTCTTGAACCCCAAAAATATCCATGTATTCAGGCTTTGGGAGTATAGTGACTTGTCTAAGAGGTTTCCTTACTCCAGCTCTCCTAGCTGGTCTTACTGGAGCATCTAATAAATTGATGAGGTCAGCCTTCCTAAGCTTATAGTACCCTTTAAAGCCACGCTCTTTTGCTTGGGTTCTCAATTCTCGAACTGTTTTGTTACTCAACATCCTTTATTATATAGACTTTTTCAACTTGGAAATTTTTTACGAGTCGACAGAACTGAGTCAGGGGTTTCCCTGATTCATTTAATGAATTTTCTAAGTCAGGAAATCCCCTGACTCATTCAATATGTATGTCAGCAATTTCGACGGTTTTCGACGATGTCAGCAGTTTTCAACGGTTTTCGACGATAGTGCTGATGTCAACAGTTTTCAACGATAGTGCTAATGTCAACAGTTTTCGAAGCATGCGGAGAAGGGGTGGGGTGCTGAGACATTTTGTGTGTGCGTTTGTGTGCGTGTGTGTGCGCGTGTTTGTCCTGGAATCCGCAATATACTATCTCTAAAGGCTAGAATAGAGGCTACATAAAATGGCTGTAAAGATAGGACTAACACATGGCTATTTTTCGAGGTATTAGATATTTTCAGCACAATATTTCGATGCAAATGCAAAGGCTTGATCTTCTGGGGAAATATAATTTTAGTTTCTAGCATGTAGCAAGGTATTCATATTCGCTGCATTGATACAAGGGTGCAAATGAAAGCACAACATATTTCTACTATACGTAAAATCATATGCCTTGCTTACTGAGTTATACATGATACACTTCATGGTTGTAATTAATGTTAAGTATAAGGTGACTTCGATTAAATACGACGAAATAAGCGACAAAATTAAATAAACATTTACCGTATTTCCTCTAATAAACGCCGCGGCGTTTATTACAAAATGAAAAATTGGACCGAAGCAAACTTAAATAATAATGCTTTCTTATCCTTAAAAAAGTTACAAAAGGTTGTGTGAAAATGTTTTACACAAAAGATATGTTTACGAAAATGTCCAAGAAGAGCAATGTTCTCTTGTATGACATGAAAACTTTTTTATAATTCTTGTTTAACCTGTTTTCTAATAAACACCGATTTTCAAGATGCGGCGTTTAATAGAGGGAGGCGTTTATTAGAGGGCGGCGTTTACGACAAACGTTCGGCTATAAGTGCGGCGTTTAATGGAGGGCGGCGTTTATCAGAGGGCGGCGTTTATTAAACGAAATACGGTACGCAAATAAAAGAATTTAGCTTTCTATGTGGTATTGCCTGGTTTCAAAGCATATATGATTCCATTGCTATTGGCTGCCAGAATCAACTTATTTGACGGATGAATGGCAAGACATGTGTACCATTGTGCCTGGGGATGAAAGAATTTGTAGACACATTTTCCAGTGGTGACATCGAACACACGAATATTTCCCTCCATTCCAGCTAATGCTACCAACGATTCATCCTGGTACAGTAATAGGGCAGCGAGTTTCCCAAAATAAGATAAGGTTATTATCTTGTTGTTATTATCTTCGTTCAAATTGCGCATCATCACTTGTCCCATACCTTAATAGAAAAACGGTATTATTAGCTAATTGATTACAATTTATACAAAGTTTTGCCTATGTTATTCTTGATGAAGCATGGTTTTAATCTATTTTGAAACGTTTACATTATTAACGAGAAAAAATATATTCGGATAAACAATGTTTTTATTGGCCAAAAGGAAATGTTTCATTTGTTGAATGCGACAATGGAATGACAGATGACAATGTAAAAGTTCTTAAAGAAAAATTATTGCCACCATACAAAATTCTTTGTGTTTTCAAAAAGAACCGAACGTGAGTAAAGCCACAATTTTCAAAGTAATGGAATGTTTCTCCAGTTTCAATGCTCCAAACCAAAATCAAACCTCTTTCACACGTCGCAACTTGAATATTATCTGAATGAATGTCGCAGTCAAAAACTCTCCCATTGTGTTTTCTAAAATTCAAAGGAATAAATTAAATGATTATATTGAGATAAAACTATTTATCACATTGTACAAGCGCAAATGAACAAAAATGAAATAGTGAGTAATGAAAGAATAAGTTAGTGAGTGACAAAACTTCTATATGTGATCACTCCTTCAAATCGAAAGAATGTCAGTTTGTCAATGAATGAATGACTCTTTTTGGCTGAAATTTAACTTTTGGTTTTACGTGTAAGAACTGTAAATAAAAAGACATAAATAAAAAGAGACAATTGATATTGATATTATACAATTGATTCAAGAACAAAATCTAAATTTCAATAATATTTAAAAATAGTATGCCAGCAACCATATTCTTAAATGATTCTTGGTAAACGACTCAAAAATCAATTTTGTAGTTTTGATTGAATATCGCAGCTGAATATTGAAAATGATGGAAAAAGCTTCTATTTATCACGCGGGTTTTCGTCAGTACTTTTTGAATTCTAATCAAATAGCTTACCTGTAAAAGAGATGTTGTTTAGGTTCTATAATATCAGCTACATCAAGAACTACCGCAAGACTTTTACTCTCCTCCCATTTTGTAACCAAAACTACGAGCTTAGAGCCATCTGGCGAAAACTGTATTTTTTCAAAGTTATTATAATCTTGGTCAGCTTCAAGGGCTATAAAATAGAATAGGTAAGAAAAAGTCAGTCAAAGTATGGATGATTTTTTTATATACTGTATTATAACATAAACGTATGAATAAGCTTCCCTATTATCCACTCAAAACATATTCGTAAACAACATAGTGTAAAATAGGATTTGTTCTATAGAATATAATAGCATTTATTAAATACTTCAAGCCATGGTCTGTGGCTTTCTAATTGTTTCGTGTTTGCTTATATTTATTATGTAGTATCACTTTCTGTTTTGATTTACAGACAATACTTCAAAACCAGCTGTGTTCTCCTTACCTATTGCGATTTATTTCCCTTCAATGTAATAAGGCTTTTCCAAAGTGCTAAGTACTTTAAGGACAGCTTTATACAGCCGCATAATCGCCGTGTCGAATTAAATTAGTTTAATTCGGGTAAAATTCGACAAAAATGCGACAGTCACTTTATACAGGTTTTGTTGCAGCATATCAAATTCGACATGACTTTAGACAGCCGCATAAATGTCGAATAAATTTATCATCGTGTGTTTCTTACACGCTGTCCACTACTTTCATGCACTTTTTTCACAAAGTTCAATCAAGCTGTTATTAAATTCGACGATTATGCGGCTGTATAAAGTGATGCCGAATTTATGTCGAAGATTACCGTTTTATTCGACAAACTCTGCTGAACTTAATTCATTATGTCGCACTTAATTAAATTTTCACTTTATACAGTCGAATTTACGTCGCATTTAATAAAGAGTTTAATTCGACGCGGCGATTATGCGGCTGTATAAAGCTGTCCTAACTTCTAATTCATTATGTGTTTGTATCTGATGAAGAGCCACATATCAGTATGAGAATGATTTACCATAACAATAAGTAATAATAGCAACAACAATAAAACAGTAAGCATGTACTGTAAATATAAAATATGACAAAGTTAACGTAAAAGACACCTGTATAGGAATGGCTCATGAGCAAATCAGATATCTTGTACCAGTAAATAACCCTTTGTTCCCCCACGGTAAAGTATTCTTCTGATGGGTGAACAGCTCCACAAACTCTCATATGGTGTTGTTTTTGAATCCCAATTTTAGCATATCGCACCACCGTATGGGTATTCGTTTCCCATACACGAATGAAATCCTTTGATAATGTTATGTATTCATCACCATTCGATAGAAAGTCGCACAAGCAAAACTGTAAAATAAATAAACATTAATCCATATCGTTTTATCAATTGATCCAGGTTTTAGTAGTGATTGACACGACATACCAGTTCCGGGTAATCTTTTGTTTTGCCTTCTTCTACTGGTGGCAACTTCCACAAAATCAATTCTCCCTCAAGATCAGCAGTTAAAACCTGGTTGGAACCTGCAAAATCACCGTTGTAAAAATTGGCATATTTCATAATCATCGAGATGATAAAACAGAACAAGACATGAAAATGTAAGAACCTGGAACGAGTGAAATCGATGATATGCTGTCTTTATGACCTTTCAGTTCGTATTGAAGGATTCCTTTCAAAGTGTATACTCTCAAACTATTGCCAGATGCTTCAGTGGATAGGATGCGGATTCCTTGAGCGTCATATTGCACACACAAAGTTCCACCATTTTTTCGTTTCAATACATATGGATCGAAAAATGAATCCAATAGCTCTCGATTTGTGACTGACCATTGCCTGATATTTGAATCTTCTGATCCTGACAAAAGTACATCCTTACATGGATGCGCACATAGACTGTTAACACACTCACCAGCGCCATGGAGAGTGAACTGAAGCTTCCCTACCAAATCCCAAGCTTTTATGAACCCTTGATGGCCAGAGAAGATTAACTTCGTACTTTTATGATAACAAAAGCAAAACCCCGGTGATTCTGTGCTCCATTTCCTTGTGAAGTGATTTTTTTTAGCATCGAACAAGGCTATTTGTGAAAGTTCTTCGTCTTCATACTCCCAATATCTCCATTTCTTAGAACCGGTTCCGCATACCAAAAAATCATCTGTACGTTCAAGCCACACAATGCAACCATCTAAATGATCATCTGTCTTTGAAATCGTCGTTCCTGTGTTTATATCCCAGAGAGAAACATAGCCTTTCCTGTCACCGATCCAGACACTTTCAAAACATGGAGATAACGCTAAAGAGTAGCACTTAACTTCATTCCACATTTTCTGTAAAACTTCACCACTGCTCTGATCAAATATCACTGTTTTGCAGCCAATAACAGCGCAGCATATATCACCTGCCGTTGTACTCGCAGCACAATTCACAGGATTGTAAAGTGATCCTCTTCCACACGAAAATGTTACAGCCAGAGGGCTTATTTCATTCAGATTATTTTCCCATATGAATGGAAAACCATTCTTCCAATCTGGTGCCGGTAGTTGCTCTGTGTCCACTCTAACTTTAGAAGTTACACTTTGGTTGATTGCCATATTGTAGCAGTATTCAGGAAACTCATTTATTGCAGACGCGTAAACCTGGGCAAATCGAGCCCACTCTCTCAATGCCATAATCTCCTCCTCGTTGTTACCCTTTTCAATAGCATCCATATATTCTTGATTCAAATCGTGTGTTTGATTGATTGTGACACGCTCCCTCACAAAATATAAATTTCGAAGTGTAACATGCAGAGACGATAATGATTCTTTAGGTGGGACTGATTGCAACTGATGATAGACAATCTGCTGTAGTGCATGCTCATAGTAAGCACATGGTTCTTTGTAAGGTTTCATCTTGATCTGGTCTTTAATCGCATCATAGTAGAACTTAAACAACCACTTGTGAAATTTTTTACAGTTCCCTCTGCATCCATGTACTTTTTCTGTATAGTGTACTTCAGCTGATCATGAAAAAAATGCAAGTATCCACCACCACCTGATGATAAGAAGCTGCTGAGAGAATCATACAATCGGCTGAATGATGACTGGTAAAGGAGTCCATCAGTACCATGTTCTTTGAAACGCAATAGATCATTGATTTCATTTTCTAACAAGCCTTCTCTTGAAACATAAAAGAATCCAGCGATATCTTCAATAATTTCTTTTCCATATTCCTCAGTCCATTCATCAAGCAAAAACGAGAAGAGATCCTGTACATTTGATGGCAGTTTTTGTATATATCCAGAAACTTCCTCATAAATACCAAATTTCCGTAGTGCCTCGCATGCTGCAGTGATGTAGAGAGGTGACTTGTTCTTTGATATAAGAAGTTCCATCTGATTACCGAGCCTTTCGTCATCGTCTGTGATTGTTAACTTCTTATTAAATCTGTTTAATGTTGCAGTAACCATCTCTTTTAGGTCTTCATCACACATTTCATTTACTGGAACATAGATAGCATTATTTGATACTTTGCATGCGTTATCAAATGTTCCATTTTCCTTGTTTAAGGTGGTAATCATAAATCGCACATTTTTTGGGCATGATTGACGTGGCAACCACCACATTGTCCAAGCTTGCAACGACTTGTGCATCTGATTAACTGCGTCTACGATCACTACAAACTGCTTATCGGGATACTTATTTGCAGTTTCTTCAAGAAATTCATGATGTTGTCTTTTCAACTCATTGCCTGAAACAGAACATTCTAATGCAATATGCTCACCAAGTTCTTTACGATAATACCGTAAATTAAGTTGAAGTCGTTTCAGCATTTGTTCCAATATGTTTGATCCAGGACAAGAATCTACGACGTGTGTAAATACGAAATCTCCATTCTTTGGTATTTTTGTCAAGCATACTTGTGAAATCGCAGACAGCAACCCAGACTTTCCGCATCCTGGCTCTCCATGTATGATCATAACGTTATGGTTATTTTCAGATGATTTGATAGTGCAATAATCTAATCCAGCTTTTAGCAACTTCGCCCTTCCAACAAACACAGAAGCCTTGTCTTCAATACTGATTTCATGCTGTATGTTATCCAGTTTGTATTGAGGTACTTCGTCACTATCAGCTCTTTGAAAATTCATCTCAATTGCGTGCAAAAGATCTGCTTCCACTTTGTCTTGAAACGTTTGAAGATTATCTACATAAGCAACGCCAAAGCTTTTGTCGTTTTCTCTTTTGTCAGTGTAACGAGCTCCCCCTTTGTTGTAACGACATTGATATTGTGTATATTTAGTGTAGGATAAATTCTTCAAGATCTGATTTAATTCCTTTTGATCTGATTTGTACTTGTCAGCATTTTCCGTCTTTTTATACTGAAATTTTACGTTGCAGTCGAGCTCTGCTTTTGGTCCCACATACTCGAAGTCGAGCAACCATTTTAAGTTTTCTTCTATGTTTTCTGGGTTCTCAAGATCTCTTTCATAGAAGAAAACGGTTGGAGAAGGTGGTAACTCTTTTGGCGCTTGTACAGCATGCATACATTCTAAAGAAGTAATACTGACATCGTTATTGCACTTGTCAATCCAAGAATAAAATTCAGGCTTTTCAAAACCATGACTTGGCATCAGTTTGTCTTGAACCCATCCATATCTTTCAGTTCGCAAACCAATGAACCACGGTGTTTCTGTTGCTGATCGTCTGCATTTGTCAATTTGATTCAAACACGTCTTTTGGATTGCTGTGCAATCTTTGGTTTCTTCAGCAAGATTACCCCAACGCAAATCTACCGGAACTACGCGAATTAAACGCTCAGCTAGCTTTCGATTAATGTTAGGTATAACATGTTTGATCAAAATATCTCTTTCTGCATGTGTATCAACAAATGTGGACGAAATGAATAGACGGATTTCAGTCCATATTCCAAGTTTTTGTTCCTCTGGCTTTCTAATAGTTGTAGGTATAGGATCAAGAAACCAGTTAGGAAAATTCCCTTTGATACTTTCTCCAGGAGCGTCCTAAAAAGACATTAGTGGAATCGAAATAATGCAGTACAAATATTTTGTTTTAAGATGCTTTTAAGTAGTAGTTCCAGTAAATATTTCTTGAATATTAAGAAAAACTTCAGTCTTGAATATTGCTACAAATGAGCAACATCAAAGAAAAGACACAAACAAAGACACAAAGTCATTGGTGATGTCAGCCTTTCTACACCAGGGTATTTCGCTAAATGTACATAAAATTACAACAAAGATCTATTTGGCACACACTGGTTTTGATAGACTTTGGTATGTAATTTGTATCTTATCCGATCTGGATAAAGGATGAAGGATGAATTTGAAATTGTTGCTGTAGCAGTTATAACTGCTACCTCTTGTAACAATGGCGATGAAATAAGTTTAAGAAACAAAAATGAAAGTGGGTAAAGCCTTGGCTACAACGTAGAATGAGTATGGATTTTACACTAATCAGAAGCATTCTTCCTTTTCATATTTAGTGATATTTTCTATATTTTCGACTTTTACAGACTTTGACATTGCGATGAAGGAATCTGATTGCTTAAAACCTTATGATTAATCATAGAAAGCAGACCACCGTCTGACTTTTTAAAAGTCATATATGATTAATCATAGCAGCTAAAAATCATATTATTTTTTGAAATACACTGATTGATTTGTCAAATATGACAAATCATAAATGATTAATGACAGTGTATTTTACCCTTTAGGAACGTCCTACAAGAATGTAGATTACCAACGAAACGTGTTGGCATCTCAACTGGCGTTTGCAACAAGATCCATTGCTACGTATTTATTTTTTCGGGTTAAGTGTTCCAGACCAATGACCTAACAATACTTAACTACAGAAATGATTGATAAAGCAGAGACCAATGGAAGTTACATCAATCAGAAGGAATTTAAAACTGCCGATAGATATTTATTTGACACTGTGATTCTATGGAGATTCTTGATTTTTGTATCCAGTGTGACCGAAACTAAATCCCAACTGCGAGTATTTGCTAGTAAGAAATAAGGGGAAGCAATACACCACGTTTTCGTCAGCCATGAGCGTCCTCGTTCATGAAGCTATTGGCAAATAGATACATCCGACCCGTTATCGGCAAATTGTGGAGACAGAAAGTGCGGAAAGACTTAGTCAATCGGAAAGACAAATCGTTTCACGTGACCAAAAGCACAGTTCTCACGTGTCCAAAGTAGCATATCAAAAGAGTCTGTCAAGCGACGTTGCTTTCCGCAACAAGCAATGCATGGACATTTTAAGATCAATCAACAACACGACACATACATTCGATCACCAAGTACTCGATCAAGCAGAAACGATAATATCACGGCCCTGCAGTAGTTTATCTGGTCAAGGTTGTTGGCGAAGCTAACGACGACGACGACGATGTAATAATAACTAGTACCATTCTAGCTTATTCTAAAACCTCTGTCACTACAGATTTGCATGTAGATCGAACACTTATGCCAATTATAAATTGTGCGTTTTGCTGCAAAACATTCAGACTAAAGGGCAGTAATTACAAGGAAGCATAACGTAAGTATTGTCTGTTTTTCAGATAAATAATTTCTTATCCTCATCAAGAACTTCACTTTAGCTGAAGCCATTTTACAAGTATCCCTGATATGAGGATAAAAGCTAAGTTGATTAATGAATTGCCTGGAAGTTGTCAGGCACTGCTATCATGCCGTTATTGGAAAACCAATCTGTAACAACAGAATGGATTGTTGAAAGGCGACAAAAAACACCGTCTATGTCAAGATCTGATGCATAAAGGGTGTTGTCATCGGCAAATTGCAAATTCTGGCAACTTTTATAGAAAATAGAACATTGTTCATGAAAATGTTAAATAAAATTGGCTGTTCAAACTCATATGCGTTTAGCTTAGCAATAAAAAGACCATGTGGTAGACAATCGAAGGCTTTTGTGAGGTCCAGAAATCATTTTTCGTTCTCGAAATTTTACTATTTCAGGTTCTTTTTTCAAAACTTGATCTCCATAGCAACGTGACATCACATCGTCTAGAATAAATTGTTGACTTACAAATATGTGAATAACTCAGGAAATTTTAGTGAAAAGCGGATAGAAATTTGTATGTAATAATAATAATAATAATAATAATAATAATAATAATAACAATAATAATAACCAATTTATTTCAAGCATTTCCATATATACAAATGGTTCTTCGTCTTGAAATGCGTATGTTGTATATTATGCGTAAGTGTAAGTAGAAAAATAATTCGAATAGACAAACAAAAAAACAAAAAACAACAAAAAAAAACACAAAAACAAATCAATTGACAGTATAAAGGATTATTTCATTGCTCGGGCTAAAGCTTTATCTAGTAAATAGTTCTTCAATGCGCTTTTGAATGCGTTTAGCTTGTCAATGTCACGGATCGACTTCGGCAGGTCGTTGAAAATGCGTTTTGCTTCTGCTTGGAAGCTCGTGACTTTATCTTTGCATTCAATCATGGCTCCTTTTATGTTGGTGTTGCTACGTAGGGATCTTCGGTCCACCTTGCACTCGACTCGCATGTTTTCAGGAACATTTTCATAAAGAGCTTTGAATGCTAACACCGAAATAGCATATTCATGTCTCTCTAACACTGGAAGCCACGACAGCTTGATAACATCTTCAATGTTGGCGTGCTTTTGGAGAACGAAACCTGCTGCTGCATTCTGAACTTTTTGAAGTTTGTTCAGTAGATAAACTGGGGTTGTTCCGATGTAGACTGAATTTGCATAGTCAAGCTTTGACAGTATTAGGGCATTGGCAAGCTGTTTCTTCAGTTGGAAGGGTATTAGGCGCTTCATCATCCTTAGCAACTTTAGCGTACTGAAGCAGACTTTGACCGTGTTGTCAATGTGTGGTTTCCAGTCCAGGTGTTGGTGGAACGTAACGCCGAGTACCTTGAACTCTTCCACAGCCTCAAAGATGTGACCATCATATTGAATCTTTGTATTAGTGTTTTTTATTTTGTGAACACGCGACAGCTGCTTACTGCTGAAGAGCATCGTTTTCGTTTTGGTGTTGTTAAATACCAGATTGGAGTCTGTTGACCATGACTTTAGGTTGTGAAGATCAAGCTTGAGGAGCTGTGTGTTTTCTTCAATTTGTGATGGTTTGCAGTGATTGTAAACAGTTGTGTCGTCTGCGTACTGAAGCGAAGCGGATGTGTTTAGGTAGTTGGAGAGGTCTATCACATAGAGATTGAAGATGACAGGTCCAAGTATGGATCCCTGCGGGACACCGAATTTTGTCTTACGCGTTGTAGAACATTTGTCATCTATCTGCACGTAATGCATTCGGTCTGCGATGTACTCTGTTAGCCAGTGAAGAAAGGAATTGGAGAACTGTAGCTTGGTAAGCTTTCGCAGTAACACCTCATAGTCTATTGTGTCGAAAGCCTTTGAATAATCTGCGAAGACTGCAACCGTCACCTCTCCTCTATCCATTGCTTTCAGAATGTCATCCTTCATCTTAAGGAGACATGTGATAAACACCAACAGATATCAAAATACTAAACATAATTGTGGCCATAGTTACCCGAACTTGTTTCGAGGTCTCCACTTGTTTTTTTACTAACAATATAAAATATATGTTAATGGTGAATTTTATTTTAAATTATGTGAAGAGGAAACTCTTCCATTTTATAAAATTTCATTTATCTTCCTAGCAGATCTCCAATTATAGGTTTACTCTTCGGGAGATTCTTTTGTCTTTATTATGCGCATGTTGCAATTATAAATTTTCTTTGAATCAAAATGGAGGTGTGAAATTTTATGACGTTCTTTAATAATATTGAACTTTTATTCAAGAAAACATATTATCAGATTTCAAAGGAGGTATTGTTTGTAATGATCAAGTGCGACGTAATCCAAGGAATAAATAGATTTTGTTGACTTGGCAATGATAATGAACAATAAGAAGGAACAACATTATTGTATTAGATGACCAACCGATCATTTCAAATCATTTTCTCATCCATTTATCTTTGCAATCATGAGATGGCCAAAATTAACTTTGATTATTAGCATAACTGCGCAAGCATACTTTTCGGCAATCAATTATTTCTGGAGGAAAAACAACAATTTCAAAGGAGTGATATAGCTAAGTAACACTTACAAGAAAATCTCACAACGAGATCGAGGTTATAAAAGCATTGGACATTACCATCCGGTCAAGCGTGGAATTTACTTTATTTATTTTATAACATCAGAAAATCTGCTGACAGTGATCATTTCGCTAGAGCAGTTTTTTTCGACTTATTTAAGGCCTTTGACACTTTGAACCATGCCAGACTACTGAAAAAAACTCAAGTCATAAGGTTTAGCTTTCAACTGGTTTGTTGATTACCTTTTCCAAAGATCTCAAGTAGTCAAATTTTGGCAACAAGAGTCAACTAAATGTTTATTTTCATGTGGTGTACCCCAGGGCTGGATTTTATGCTCTGTTGTGTTTCTATTATTCTTCAATTACTTCGAAGATTGTCTATCACACAGCGGACTGCTCCAATTTGCCGATAATACAGTGATTTACGTATCATCAAAAGATGTTGCTGATATTGAATTAAAATTAAACGCCGACATATCGTCTGTGGCTGATTACTTCAAGGAAAACGACTTTGCTATAAACTTGAAACCTGGAAAGACTTAGACCATGTTGTTTGAAACAGCACTTAAAATCTCAAGATTGCCTACTGAATTGAGAGAATTGAGATTATATTGCACAAATGATTTGATAATCTTCACAACATCTTACACGTACCTGGGTATGGTATTAGATCAGCACCTGACTCTTGCGCTAGACTTCGACCAAAAATATAAAATAACGTTTTCAAAATTAGGATTGTTGCGTAAACTAGTGGGTTTGCAGACAATTGAAGCTGTATGTTCTTTATAGTCCTGTGTAATTGTATTAGCACTTCACCATAACTGCATTGTCCATTTGAATTTAAATCAAACACAGTATGAAAAACTTTTATCATTCGAAAAACGAGCGAACAAGATTATACAAACAAAAACTGTTTTAATAAAAGGTGAATTTTGAAAAGCAAGCAGTCACATTAGTTAGAAATTGATTGGAGAAGGACATATGCAGGAATTTCCAAAATTACTTCTCTATCAATGAACATAAAATGAACACAAAAAATAATAACAATAATATTCTTCTGAAAGTACCTAAAGTTTGCCAAGAAAAGTTTTTTCTTCATGGGTGCAAAGCTATATAACTCCCTTCCTAGTAATGTCAGATGTTTGAAAAATGATTTTAAAGCCATGTAAAATTGAAATGAAATCATAGTGAACACAGGGGGTTTTAATCGTCGTAGACATTCTACTTACAAGTCTAAAAGACGTCGATAACGTAATCACAAGCTTTGCTTTTTATCTGAAAATGTTTGTATAGATTTTTATTGTAAGGTTTTATAGGTTTTATATCTTTAAAGGACACATATTGATATCAGAACAAAAATTTTTTTGAAATGTATATATCCTTTAAAGAGATTCAGAATAATAATAACGAGAATTTAACGAGAAAGAGATTCAGAATAATAATAACGAGAATTTAACGAGAAAGGATTTTTGCATTTTTAGTTCATACTTTGTACTTAAATAATACCCACTTGATATAATTCAAAACCCAAAATAATAACATAAAAACATTATTATAACACTTTCAAATGTTTCTGGAAATTTTGATAATTCATCTCACAACGATTCAAATATATATTGAGATATGGATACGATTTTGAATTAAGAATGGATGGGCGCCATTTTCTTTCACGGGAATTGACATTTTAACGAGGTCTCATAGTAGACATAAAAAAGCGCCGCGGACGTATTGTGATCACGGTAGGTTTGGAAAGTAACAAAAATAAAACGAACCAAGAACAAAATGTGAAAAAAAACAGAACCCCATCAAAACCACAGAAGAAAAAATCTTTCTGTTTGACCACAGATATTAACATCACACAGATATTGAAAATTTATTTTTTACCTTTGTAGCGTCCATTTTCAATCCATGAGCAGCGATCACGACTTCAATGTTATACTCAAACTATCGATAATGATGTTTGTTTGTTATTTTAACATAAGAAATGTAAAAATCAATTAATTTAATTAAAATAACAACACACAAATTAAATCTTCATCGCAGAGACTAAAAAAATAGATTGCATCAAATTAAATTTACTTTAATACCATCCGGTGAAGCGTTACATACGATAGCCCTGGAAGGCTCACTGATGTACGCACAAAAAATCATACGCGAGTAAGAAAAAGGAAAAGATTTTACGCACGCATCTATATATTAATAGCCGATTCTCTGTCTGTCTGTCTGTCTGTTTGTCTGTTTGTTTGTTTGTCTGTCACGCAAAATGGTAGATCTGTCTTCGAAAGAAATCTTAATTTTCTCGCTTACCTTTAATTTTTGCAAATTGTGATGTAGATATTAATATGATTGATCAAGCCCAAAAGTGTTCAGTGTATAGCTTTAGGGCAAAATTGTCGATCTGTACGGTAGCGGGCAGGCCAAAGTGGTTAGATTTGGAGTCAAGTAGACATTTTCCCCCGGGAATGCTCCGAATGCTCTGAGGTTTGTTATGAACTTCCAACTGGGAAACTAGGAATACCCCTTATCCTTTACGATAACATTGTAAGCTGAACATTTATAGATGAGAATATTGCTTGTTAATACTTTTGGAAATTTAAATTCAGATCAAAGCTTCTGAACGTTGTGCATCTATGCTCACAAGCTGTGTATCTGTGAGAAATAAAATAAAAAACTGTTATTTCTTCTCCATTCCTTTTACTACAATCTTTAAGCCATGTTTATTCAACTTATTGATGTATTTTGATCCACTTAACTGTTTTTATTTCCACACACAACACATAACAAAACATAAAAGTCCAATGATGATGATAAAATCTAATGTTATGTTTTTCGCTGTGCAATGACACCACTACTTTTGTTGCGCCGCAAAATTTTATTCATAATAGGTCCTTTTAGAGATTTATCCATTTTGAATTCTTATTGCAAGCTTATTATTGTTCATGGCAAATGATTTGCTTGTTTCGTTATATAAACTTTATGCTGACAGGGAATGTGTGTGCAAAATTGGCTTTGTTGATAATTTCTAATGTCTAAATCAATGAGGCATCAAAACAGTATAGATTATCATGGAATTTGTCTATTTAAAAGAGTACAATCTTATTTGCCTTTTGTGATCAAATTGGACTGTTTAACAACAAGAAATGTAAAGAAGATTTATCCATCTATATTGAAATATATTCTCTGATTTGGAATGCAATATTAGTAAACTCTGTTGTAGTATTTACATTTAATACGTGTGTCTGGGTGAAACTTTATAACTTGGAGAGAAATAACTGAAGGTAAAATATATACAGCTTACAAATTCTTTTATTAGATAAGATAATTAAAAATAAACGACAACGATGAGCAAAGAAACAAATCAGTTAATTTGTTTTTGTGTAATTGTTATAACTTTGCATATGGTACTTGAGTTATTTCTAAGAATATAATTATATAAAGTTACGTAATTAATGTATAAGTACACATATAAATAATAAATAATAAATAACAAATAGTTTGTTGTACGTCTTTTTTCAGAGTGATGAAAATTTATATGAAAATATTTTTGATTTTTTTGGGCTAAAGTCTCATAAACCAACCCCCGTCTGACACATTTTGAGCATGAATGTTAATCGATAAAGCCCGTGACAAACTGTCTGAAATTTTTTTCCAGATAAACAAAACTCTATTTATCGTAAGTGTAGGATTGATGGAGCCCTTATACTTGCCTTTCTAGTGTCTGATAGTGCCCTCCCACGTATCTCCTTCAAACGGGCCTATATTTTCATCTTCACGCTACTGAGCCTATCTTCACCTATTCTTGCCATTTTAGTTTTTTAAGCTTGTTTTCTTTTAGTTTTTACTTATGTATATATATTTCAATTTATCGCAGCATTTCTTTATTTATCTGTTTATTTATTTTATAATGATATATAAATTTTAATATTTTGTATTTAATATGAATGAGAAAATATATTGTCTGCTTTGAAAGTGTAGGATCTTAAGTTATTTCTAAAAACATAATTATTGCCCCCGCAGCGAGCGTAAGGGAGCGAGGAGGCATAGTAGTCAGTGGCGGATCTAGAGGTATGTCGAAATTTGTGTAGGAGAGTGTTAGCAATCTAACCATAAAAGAAAAGCGTTCAAATAATCCCATTGGTAATATAAATTGAATTCACAAATTATGTTAATGCTCTCCTACACAAATTTCGACATACCTCTAGATCCGCCACTGGTAGTTTCACGAGATAGGCGAAAGTCAGTTTTCAATTTTGTTCATCATCTTCATCATCATCCTCCAACTTTCGTGTTGATGTTACACGGAACTATTCTGTATAATGCCGTCGTAGTTTTTCCGAAGTGAAATACGAAGTCCATGTGCAAGGTATTCCTTTTTTTAAAACTAAAACTGACACTTCAGAAATGAATCGTGATTCAATCACTGAAGGCCCACAAAATGTGGGAGATCTGCGTGTTGCAGATAAAGCTAGCAATGATGAGACTTCGAATGAAGTATATGTAGCTCTGTCTACTACGGATTCAACTCTCAATAATGAGATATCCAGATGTACCAGGCCAACTGAAAACAGCTTGAGTAGTCAAATACATTTCAGAAATGCTTGCAGACAACAGCCATCCAATTTTTCTTGTGCGGTTGATTGTTTTTTAGAAATTAGCTGTTCTATATTGTACAGTCATTTGAAATATATTTCAAGATCTAGATTTTTTGATTTAGTTTGTGGAAGTGCAAACTCCTATCAAATCATAATTAGCTCTATTGAGAGAGATATTATCAAATTTAGTGATTATGAAAAAAATCTGGCAGACATTCGTCAGCCTGTATGGAACTATTTGGTGGAACATTGTCCATCGTTTGTTAACAGGAACACGGAAGCTCAATTCTTGGAAATCTTTTCAAGTTGTCTTTTCAACTCCTTGACAGAAGATGAGAAAGCTCTTTTTCAATCAAGACATTATTGGTTCCAGGGGAAAAAATGGCCGATTTTTGGAAAAATGTCAATATTGAGTTTTATATATCACTAGAAAGCTGATTTCATCTACTTTCACCTGCTGAAAACCACAACTCGATATCTTTTCAATATATTGCACAATTAGCTGCTAAAGCTTCCCTGTCAACAGTCCCGGTCCCTTAGCAACGGCTCTTAGCAACGCTTTTTGGGTTATTTCTCTCGATAGATTTGCCGTAGAAACTTCAAATTTCCGCCATTTTACGCCCCAAGCGTTTGTGTATCATCCACGGCTTTTTTTGGCTATTAGTCATGCCCTGAAACCGTGACAAACCGTTCTCAAGTTAGAGCTCCTGGAGGAAGGTAGCAAATTTTGCATTCTTCCTTCAGTCCTATTTTATAGCTGGTTTTGAGCAGGAAAACATCATATAATTGTTGAAATGGGATCATCAAAGAGGTATACAAAAAGCAGAACTAAGAAGAGAAAGAGTTTCAATGGTAAAGGCTTTAGAGAAGCTGCCAAAAGTACGACTACAAGATGTTGTTGTTGAGGAACCGCAGTCTGCCGGCGCTTCCTCATAAAGTTAGACACTACTGCTCATTCTTTGTTGGAGGATGGGTTCGAAACTGTCCAAAAAGACTGTAATTTCATCATGGAGAGTGAATTATTTATATATGTTCCTTATAGTTATGATTGCTATAGATGTCCAGACTGTGTGTGATGCCAGTTTGCGTAAAATAAAGACCGACTACAAGGGCCGAAAACTAGACGGTAAAGGGATCGGCAGAGGTAAAGGCCGTTTGATGGATAAAGTTATGAATACATTGCAAAATCATTATGGCATGGCTATCCGTCAAAACACTAATAATTTATACGCAATGAAGAAATCTGTTGCCGCTGTGTTATTATTCCACTCGACCGCAAATACCGATCCTGAAAAGCGCCATCAGTATTGTCCACGCCGTGAAGATTCTTGGTGTAAATATCAGAGCGACAAGATTACTGGAGAAACCACATACAAAGGAAAGTTAAATATTGACGAAACAGTGTCAGATGTCATCTCTGATGTTTTCTCAAGTAAGGACTTGGAAAGCGAGGAATTATTGAAAAATGCCTCCACGGCCAGACGCAGAACGTCAACGAGGTTCTTAACAATTTGATCTGCACCCGCTGTCCAAAAAGAATTTATGTGGGTAATTCCACATTGAAGACTGCTGTTGCTTCAGCAGTGATTTCATTTAATGAAGGACAGAGGGGGTTACTTTCAGTCTTTCAGAAACTTGGTATCGAACCTGGATATTTTACAATTACCGGGTTTGAGAAAGCTGATACGATACGCGTGAAAGAGCCAAGGGAACAGAGAAAAAAAGACGTAGAGCTTTGAGCTGTAAGAAAAGGTTTTGAGGACAGAAACAATCAACAAGAGGGTGAAACTTATGGTTATGGAGCATTTTAAACTGTCAGATTGAGTGCTGATTTCATTTTTTTAAAAAGTTTTATTTTCTTTTTACAATATCTCAGAATCACATTTTCGTATAATTTTCATCCTCTTAACAAAGATAACTTTTGAACGGATAAAAATGTTTGGCTGAAATTTTCAACAGAGTTTCTTTAATCTATTTAGCATGTTCTGTATTGATTACTTTTTCAAATTAGGTTCTAAATTTTGTTTAATGAGGGTATATGCATGAAGCTTTATGTCCAAATTTTTCTTTTTCGGGTTTGAGAGACAACCTGGAGTGAATCAGGGAAATTTTCAAAAAAGTAATCAATACAGAACATGCTCCTACATATAAAGATCATTTTTGGAAAGTTTCATTGAATTTGAATTAGTCTGTGAGAAGATATTCTTGTTAAGAAAAGGGTCACTTTTTGGCCTAAAAAATCTTTAATTATGCGCATAATTAGTGACGTCATCAATTTTTTTTTCAAAATTTTTATTTTTCTCCCTTTTTTCATAGAATACAACTTTGTGCCAAAGCATTTTGAAAAATTCTCATTTTTTACAAAAAAAAAATTGTTTTCCCCTGGAACCACCTTAAAGCATTCTGTAGCAGTTGCAATAAGGATTTTAAAATTGAATTGCCTACTATGGTTAATTACATGTCAGAACTTGATTTAGAACATTTGGATAATTCATATAATTGGCCAAATTTATTGGACCACTTGCACGGAATAATTTTTTGCAATGTAGTTGTGAGAAACTTTGTGGGGCAGTTATTGAGAATTTCATTCTTCCTAAAATATGTTTAATAGAATTCAGCAAGAATTCCATTTCTGGTACAGAATTTAGGGAACAGATAATGATACAGAACCGTTTATTTGTTCTGAAAGGCATAATTAGACATCAGCATCAACATTTTACATGTGCTGTAGTAACCCATGATTCCAGAAAGTGGGTCTTTTTAGATGACATGAATGATAAGGTGTTTCACTATTCAAGTTTAAATGATCTGTGTAGCATCAGACCACATGGCTGGTTTTTCTTTGTTTATGTTAGAGAAAATGATGATAGTGTTGTTCTAGAAAATTTTGATATTCATTTTAGCATTGATGATTCTTTCTCTAAAGATGCGATTGAAAAGAAAAACAAATATTGTGATATTCTGAAGAAATATCCTTTGCTTAGTAAATCAAAATCCTATGTTGAAGATCGACATGATTACGATGAAAGATATTATAAGAAAAATGTGGTCAAACGGAAATATCAGTTTAAAGAAAATTACAAAAAGAATGAGTCCAAACGAAAAAAACAGTTTAAAGAAAATTACGAAAAGAATGAGGCCAAAAGGAAATATCAGTTCAAAGAAAATTATGAAAAGAATGAGGCCAAACGGAAAAATCAGTTTAAAGAAAATTACAAAGACAATGAGGCCAAACAGAAAAATAAGTGTAATGAAAATTACAAAGACAATGAGGCCAAACGGAAAAATCAGTTTAAAGAAAATTACGAAAGGAATAAGGAAACTCGAAAGGAAAAATTTAAAAAGTATTATGATATGAAAAAAGAAGATATTAAGGCTAGACGGCGTCAGCGTTACCATTCTACAAAGAAGCAACTACAGAAAAATCAAAATAGTAATGAAGTTAAAGTTTGTTATAGCAATAGTGAATTTCTGAAAAAGAAATTTCTTAAGAGCCTAGAAATGACTATTATTAAGTGTAAGACATGTAAGGAGGCTTGGCCTTTGCCCAGTTCATCTAAAAAGTTAAAAACTGATTATGAATGTTTACGGTGTACAAGAGAAAAAAGTTTTCCAAAGAAATTTAGTCAAGAAAATGATATGGTTCCAAGCTCTGTACCACTACAGCTTCAAGGTTTAACTCAGATTGAGGAGATGCTTATTGCTAGAGCATTTCCAGTGATCCAGGTTTACACAAAGCCAAGTGGTGGACAGAAAGCATATAAAGGACATGTTGTTACTCTTCCACAAGATGTTCAGCATGTAGCTAATGTTTTGCCAAGATATCCAAGTGATATTCCTGTGATTGTGTTTAAATTTGATGGTAAGAATAATAACTCTAAAGAGCTCAAAGTACGTAGACAGAAGGTGCTAGATGCTTTATTGTGGCTTACTGGTATTAATGAGAATGGAGAACCTAATAACTTTTTGTATAAAGATGTGACTATTGATTTGAACAGATTTGATTGCTTACCAGAAAATGATTATCTAGACTTACCAAAAAATTTTGATTTTGCTGATAGGGAGGATGATTTTGATGATGAAATTGATGAGGCTGAAATTCCAGATTTTGGACCAAAAGATGACAATGATGAAAGGGTATATGATGAGAATACAGAAATGGGAAGTTTTGTTCCTACTACATTGCAATCTAAAGTAGAAAAAGAAATTCTTAATGATTCTGTTTTAAAACCAGAAACTTGGAAAGTAGATAGTATTGCTCTGAATGAATTTAAGACAGAATATCTGGCAAGTTTAGCATTTCCAACTTTATTTCCTGATGGGAAAGGAGACCCAACAAAATTAAGCACTGTTAAAACTATAGCTAAAAGTGACACTGAGGCTTTTTCTGAGAAAATAAAGCATTTGATAAAGTTTGCTGAAAGAATTGATAATAAATGGGTATACAGATTTGCAGCCCATCCACGATTTGCTTTTTGGGCTTACAATATTCTTTATCGTAGACGTTTGCTAGGGCAGGGTAGCTTTTATATGAAACAAAACCCTGGTGATGCCAATTTAACAATTGACGAGCTACAAGATATGGTTAGAACTGGAACTCATTCAGTTGTGATTAAGAAGTTAATGCGTTATGCGAAAAATGTAACAGGTACGAATGCCTATTGGAGCAATGCTAAAGAACAATTAAAAGCTATTATTAACCAAGCTGGAGCGCCAACAATTTTTTGGACTCTGTCTTGTGCAGAGTTTCATTGGCCAGAATTTCATGCTTTATTTTCAAACGACAAAGATCAAGATAGTAATAGCTTGCGTAATAACATTTTGAATAATCCCCATTTAATAGATTGGTTTTTTACTGTGAGAGTTGAAAATTTTGTTAAGCATTGGCTTTATGAGTCTATGGGGGCAGAGTGGCATTGGTATAGATTTGAATATGCTGTTATGAGAGGCTCCATTCATTGTCATGGAGTTGCGAAACTTAAAAATGACCCTGGCTTATGCCATTTAACACAAATAGCTTTAAATGGTCATTTAGCTGAGGAAAAACTGCCTTTTGAAAATGATCCTGAAAATATTGTTGTACTCACTAAATATATTGATAATGGGAAAGCTGCTGCAGAACAAGTTTGTGATTATGTAGATTCTCTTGTGACTGCATGGAATCCATCCATGCCAGAAGATGGTTGGGTGAGGCCAACCTGTCACCCATGTAAAAGACAGCTTGATAAAATACATGAGCAAGATCTTGATGATGACTATGCAGATTTGTTAAATTGTGTACAAAGGCATACTAAATGTAGTTCAGCTTATTGTCTTCGCAAAAGAACTAATGGTGAACAATACTACAGGTTTAACTTTCCTTTTGAGCTTTGTGATAAAACTCACATCGGATTTGAACAGATAAAAACTAAGAATAATGTTGTTCAATTTAGACCCAAGATTGTTTTGAAACGTAATGATTCCAGGGTTAATAGACATCAGCGTGTACAGCTTCAATCATGGAGAGCAAATACTGATATTCAGCCAATCATTGATTATAATGCCTGTTTGGAATATTTAGCTAAGTATGCTGCAAAAGCAGAAAAGCTATCAGATGTGGCTAGAGATGCTTTTGTTTCGATTGTAGATAATTTAAAAGGTACTGAACAAACAAGATCTATTATTCAGAAGCTAATGATCAGAGCTGTTGGAGAACGCGACTTGAGTGTTCAGGAAGTTATGCATAATATACTTTCACTAAAAATTCATAGTTGTTCCTTTCAAGTAATAAATGTGTCTGTGGAAGGATCAAGAAAAGTTGAAATTAAAGATGGTGAAGTTGAAACTGAACCTTCATTGTTAGATCATTATGCTAACAGAGCTAATTTAAAAGGATGTAATAAAAATATAGTTGAATCCAATTTTGTGCAATTTGTGTCAAACTATACAGTACAAAAGGAGGAAGTAAAAAAACGGAAAACTCCAGTAATTGTGAGAGCATTTCCATGCTTATATGGTAATCCTAAGAGCCCACAGTATCCTGTATAATGTAAATACCAGCTATTAAAGTATAAGCCATGGAAAATCAATATAAGTGATGCTTGGGATAACTTAGATGATGAAACTGATATGTTTTGTCAAAAGTGGAGTAACTTTCTCCAAAGTGATATAGGTCAGATTTTAGTTCCGAATTATAGCAGGGAGTTCAGCAATGCTGAGATTTTCTTTGAAAGGACTGAAGTTGATGATTGTGAGTTTGAAGAACATGATCAAGGGCCACGTGAAGAATGAATGCATTTAGCTGATTTGTGTAATAATGTTATTGGTACTAGTGTAACGTTAGAAAAAAATGCTGAGTATTGGAACACATGCAGAGCAAGTTATACAGAAGAACAAATAGGTAATATGGTTATCATAGGGTTAGATAGGGAAAAAGCTAATTCTGTTGATATTGAAGACACTTTTGAGCTAAATGTAAGTTCTTTAAATAAAGCACAGAGGAAAGCTTATGACATCATATTTGATCATCATAGATGCCCTGATAAACAGTTGCTTATGATGATTACAGGCTTAGCAGGAAGTGGTAAAAGTTTCCTTATTAATAATATCAGAGCTTTACTGACAGAAAAATGTATTGTTACAGCTTACTTTGGTATTGCTGCCTTTAATGTTAAAGGAAAGACATTACACTCTCTTTTAAGGCTTCCTATTAGAGGTAGAAACATGCATGATTTGAAAGGGCGTGCACTTTCACAGCTTCAAGAGCAATTAAGTTCTGTCAGATATATTATTATTATATATTAGTATTGATGAGTACTACTCTGTAGTCGGGCAGAGTTTGTTAGGATGGATAGATAAGCGATGCCGTCAAGCCACTGGTAATACAGAGAAACCTTTTGGAGGAATATCTGTCATTCTTGTTGGAGACATTGCACAGTTGCCACCTGTAGGTGATAAAGTATTGTATCATAAGAAACCAAATGGTGAATTAGATACTTCAGGATTCTGTATTTATAGAATGTTTACTACTGTGATTAAGCTCAATGTGAATGAGAGATCAAAAGGAAACAGTGTTGCTCAAGAAAGATTTCGCTTGGCACTTTATAGATTAAGAAATGGGGATTCATCAGAGATTGATTGGCAAATGTTTCTTTCTAGAACACCTGGTAGGATCACTAAAAATGTTGATGTGAAATCTTATGTTAAATTGTCTTTTTCAAATGAGAAAGTAGCTCAAGATAACCATGAAGCACTTATGAGTCTTGGTGCCCCTGTAGCACAGATCAATGCAAGACATAGTAACCAAGCATCAGCAAAATTACCTTCAGACGATATGGGTGGACTTGAAAGTAAGGTATTTTTAGCTAAAGGAGCACGAGTAATGTTGACAAGAAATTTATGGACCAGTAGGGGCCTATGCAATGGTTCCATGGGTATAGTAAAAGATATTGTGTTTCAAGAGGGGGATATGCCTCCTAATTTGCCTATTGCAGTGATAGTGAAATTTGATTGTTATTCTGGACCAAGTATACTTGACAATGAGCCTTGTTGTGTTCCTATTGTTCCACTTACAAATATGTCTGATTTGCATGGTTCAGCTTATGAGAGACAACAGCTGCCACTTCGGTTATCTTGGGCTATTACAATCCATAAGTCTCAAGGACTCACATTAGATAAAGCTTGGGTTGATTTGGGAAATTCAGAAAAATTTATCGGTTTAGCATATGTCCAAACTGTTTAATCAGTTAGTTTCTTTGTATTTAGTTGATGTATTGTTTTCAAAGCCAAGTCAACGTGGAATATAAAACTAACAATAATAATAAAAACAAAACGTTATTCCTATTAGTTCATCAGCCAAAAAAAGTCACGTTCGATTGGGGTTGCAATGTATTTGTTTCGAACTCACGTCGCACACAAAAAAAGAAATAATTTCGCTCACAACTCAATCTACCATTTTGCGTGACTTACGAACAAACGAACAAACAAACAGACAGACGGAGAATCGGCTATTAATATATAGACTAGCCGCCAAGGCGGCGTCGCTCGCCGCCCATGTGTTCAGCCTGCGTTAAGTTCACGAAAAATGAAATTAAGGAATTGGCTATGATAAGTGTCCATGTTACAAATTGTATTAAAAATTTAAAAAGAAAAATTTAATAAGCTAGTCTTGAATGGAAACTTGATTAAAAGTACTGCTCGCCGCCCATGTTCAGCATGCGTTGTGTCACCTCCCCCAAAGAGTTCACATGGCATGGAAAGAGGGGAATCAAGAAAACAAATGGATGGAATAAATTAACTTTATTAATTAATTAAATTAAAAATTAAAATTAAATTAAAAAAATTTTTAAAAAATCAGTAAGGCCGCGGCCTGTTGTAGCTGCGGCTCTGCCCCCGGCCCCTACCGCGGGTTTGGTCTGGAGGGAGAAAAACCCCTCCATGCCGCACCCACGAGCCGAGGGCGGCGTCGGTCGTTGGCCCACCACGGGCCAGTTGTTCCCGTAGGAACCTTGTATAAACAGCAACTATAATAAAAAATTATGCTTGTTTATAATTGAAGAATGATAATGATAAGAAGGTTAATTGAATTCTTACTGATTTCCGGGTCAGGCTCCCGGGCATTTCCATCGAGATTCAAATTTTCTAAATTATGGAATGAATTAGGAATGACATATCTAGACATAAAATTCAACTACGAAAAATTAGGCAACAACTATTGCAGCGACTTACCAAGAAGCTGCTCCATATCTAAAAATCAAAAAAAAAAAAAAAAACAGTAAGCAACAATCACATGATATGAATAAAAAAATAGCAAAAAAAGTGCATTTCTTAGAAAGAATCAAGAAATATTTTGTGAAAAGAAATGGACATACCTCGATTATTTAAATTTTGAACTAAAATGAAAAACAAAGATTTAATGAAACATTGTAAAAGATTGAACTTGAAAACAGTATTCATATAACAAAATGAATTATCGTGAGGTGCTTACACAATGCTGCAAGTGCAGCTTTGCCGTTATTGTTGTTGTTGTTGTTGTTGTTGTTTGACATCTGAAAAAATAAAAAATTGTTAAGAATACTTTTTTGGACATGCGGTAAATATGTCATTTACATGTGATAATACGAACGTTGACTAAAAGTATGCATGAAGGAGATACAGCAAAGTGTCATCTAACAGCCAATACGTTTTATGCTATATTATTCTGTACAAGAGAAAATATTGGACAACGGTTCAAGTTATATATTCTCAATATATATATTTTACAATGTATAGTCAGTAACATGAAATCATTTTAAACACTTTCATAGAGATTAACTCCTCTTATTTGCATGTTCTTAAGTTCCAATATATGAAACATCTGATTATTATACCGACTCCAGGGTAAAAACTTCTGGTTATCCCAAGCCAAAAGGGATTGACTAAGTCTATTCTTCCAGAAGAAACCTTATAGATAGGTATAATAAGCAATGTTCATTGGGACTTTAGAAATTTAAACAGTTAAAAAGGAAGGTGGGTCATGTCATGGGGGATAAATGAACATGAACATGCAACCGTGAATTTTGAACTTGCACTGCCGTTTTCAGTTACTTCAGATCAGTTAAACGTATATCTGCAATATCAGAAATTCAAAGTTTCTGTCTAATATCTCAATAAACATAAGCTGATCTTTCAAGTGCAACGAAATGTCATTTTTATTCACATTAGCTGATATGTATCTTCTACTCTACGACACTATGCAAATTCTAAACATGAAAATAAGTTGTGCAAAAATTAAATCTACTTTAAATTTGTTAGTAAAGGTGCAGGCGAGGAGGAAAATCACTAAAGATTTCTTACCCATGCTTAATGAAGAAATCATTTACCTGAGTATATGGTGTCTCAATACCGCAATGTAAAAGAAAAATCTGGAGAAATTTATGTTTTATCTCCCTATCTAAAAAAGAAAAGAAATTGTTAGTGAACTGCAGCTATGCCAATAATAATGGACTATCATGTAAAAACATTGAAACATTCATACCAATACATGCAGTTCAATATGCCATATGTTACTGTATAACAATGATAAAACAAAACTGTCTTTTCAATGACATCAGAATCTCAAAAAAAGAGAATAAATTACAATATGTCATACATACAACGGCTTTTTGCCGCTTGCCTACCCTCCTCCACCCGGCTCCATGCCGCTTTCATACCCTCCTCCACCCGGCTCCATGCCGCTTCCATATTTTTTCATAATCTATTCAATCTTCAATCTACTCAAAGTTCAAGGTAATCTAATCTAATGCTAATGCTAATCATTTGGCATATTCAATCTAATCTATTTAATGTAAACTAATTTAATTTCTAGGTCATCTAATCTAATGCTACACTCATTCAATTCAATTCAATTCAATGTAATTCAATCCAATGTAATTCAATTCAATGTAATTCATTTCAATGTAATTCATTTCAATGTAATTCATTTCAATGTAATTCATTTCAATGTAATTCATTTCAAAGTAATTCATTTCAATGTAATTCATTTCAATGTAAACTGCTTTAATTTCAATATTATTCAATTCAATGTATACCAATTTAATTTCCAGGTAATGTAATGTGCTGCCTCCTCATTAACCTTGCGTAAAGTTTCAATTCAAAACATTTAATATCAATTGCACAAATATTTTTGCAAGGTAAAAATATTCATAATACCTGTTGGTAGACTACATTTCTAGTGTAGCATCTCTCTCTAACATAGCCTTGCTGCAAAGTTCTACAAACCTTTACTTTCACCGCTTCAAAGCGTCGTGTTCGTGAAAATGCAACATACAGTTGACCGTGACTGAAGCAAGGCCTTTGCATGTAAATACCAACCCGTTCAAAAGTCTGACCTTGACTTTTGTTTATGGTTATTGCGTAGGACAAACGGAGAGGAAATTGTGTACGCTTCAGCTGAAACGGAAGGTTGGTATCATTGGGACACAATGTTACTCTAGGAATGAGCACCCGATTTCCAGCGGAGATACCCGTCAGCACTTCACAATCAAGGATATTCTCTCGGAGATTACGGATGACTAATCGGGTGCCGTTGCATAAACCGTCCTTCAATGATAAATTTCGCAGCAGCATCACTATACTGTTGACTTTCAAGTTCAACCGATGTGGAGGCATTCCAGAAGGAGTAAGCGAATTGATGAACTCCATCGGATACAGGTCAATCTCTTCTTGCTCATCAGAAACAACAGAATCGACGCTAAAGTACGTGGCTGTTTCACCAGGCATTCCCTGAAGAATCCGTTCATTAATTACTAAAGCCTCATCATTGGTCGGTGTCAGAATTACACGACTCGACATATCCTCTACTCCAGCATCACTAAAAATAGAATGGACGATATCATTATTTTCGTGCACAACACATTCGTGCGGAATGTCGATGGAGTCTTTAAATGGCTCATCCACTTTTTTCGGTATCGTTCCACTTCCTAATTCAAGTAGGAATTCTGCAAATCCCCTTTCCCCAGGTGCAGCTCTCATGTTGACATTTAGATGAAATATTTGCACTATTGGCCACAAGACAGAGCTTTTGATGCATGCTTCCACTATCTGAGCTGGTCTGCCTCTTTTCACTACTGGAAGAGTCTGTCTAAAGTCACCACCTAAAAGAACAACCTTTCCAGCAAAAGGCACATCACTGTTACAGATATCTCTGAACATTCTATCAATAGCCTCAAGTGCATGCTTAGGAATCATACTTGCCTCATCAAATATCAAAATATGCTGACTACGTAAGAAATCGGCATGCCTACTGTTAGGCTTGACATTGCATGTTGAATTGTCCAATACAGGAACAGGCAATTTAAAAAGAGAATGGACTGTCTTACCATTTTGTAACAGTGTTGCTGCAATTCCAGTCCATGCACACGTACTTACTGATAGGTTTCTTCCAATAACCTCGCGAATGATGTAATTGTACGTGAAAGTTTTACCTGTTCCACCGGGTCCATCAAGGAAGAAAACTTTAGCATTATTATTGTCGTTTGTTGCCACTGCATCTAGGACTGCATCAGCAACAGCAAGTTGGTCAGCATTCAACGTGTTCCTCATGTTGATGGCCTCTTCCCTCATTTCATCAGCATTTGGTAGATCGTCAGCAATAGCTTGTTCAAAAGCCGGTAAATCAAAGTCAGTAACAACCCTACCAAATTGCTGCAGGACTTCCTGAATTTTACCAAGAGCTGACTGCTCTGCTTGTACTTCCGGCTGGTGTCTCAAAAAATCTTCAATCATGTGAGCACGAAATCTTTCCCACAACTCAGCTGGATTGCTTGGCTCTCCATGGATCAGAATGAAAGAGAACGCTTTGCGAATTTTAGAGGGAGTTGCTGATTCGCCAAGTTCTTCCATGGTTCGTATCCACAAAGTATCGTCATCCAATAGTCCAAGTGCAATACACGCTTCCCTAAAAGATCTATATAAAATCCCATTAACAGTTCTAAGGTATTCAAAGGAAGTCGCACCAGGAACATGTAACAACAGCACACGTAAGAAATACCTTTCACCCTGCCGAATGCTAGCATTGTACATTCTACTTACAATTTTTTCTGCTCCACGCTGACGTGTCACCCACTTACGTTGTCGTGTTTGAAACACATAATGGTGGGGGATATCAGGATATAAATATTGACGTGCCTGCTCGTCAACACGATTCAATTCGAACCAAGCAGTTAACTTAGTGTGCTCTAGACCTCTTTCCAGTGCTGCTTGTTCCTGTCCTTCTCTGAAAAAAATCTGCTGCTCATTTGGAAGGTGAACAGGAAGTCGTAAAATTGCATGACTTTGAGTGTGCATTGGAAAAGAGCATAAACGCCACACAGCTTCTGGAGCAGATACATACCTCGCATCTAAAAAAGTTTTGATTTCGTCGTGATCTATTCTCTCATTGATTTCAATATGAGCAGTATCGTGTCCTTTGTAAATGTATTTGTACAAATACTTGACACTTTTAATGGAAACGCAGGCCTCTAGGTTTATATGTGCATTGTACTTTTTGCTGAGGAAAGGATTGTGTGGGACAATCCATCTGTTGTCAAGATCCATATTCCGAATTCGAACAGTTCTTCCGTCATCTGGTCGGTGATATAAAGGATAGCCATCCACATTTAAAACAGTTCCATTGTTGAACTGCTTTGGAAAATTTTTGCTGCACTTACCATCTTGCATACACGGTGAAGACACATTCAAATGGCCACATGGACCATGGACCATGCAGGATTTGATGATTTCATAAAGTTCTGGTTCTTGATCGCGATTTGGAATTCGTGCTGATATCAATGAATCAATGTCATCACCATTGCGCAACTTAAATTCGTTGCCAAGATGCAACAGCATGTGCACATGAGGTAGACCCCTTTTCTGAAATTCTATAACATCCACCTGTGCTACAGATACACCTAGAACAGAATCTTTGATAATATCGTTTTTAAGAGTTTCCAACTTCAATTTGAATACTCGTGCAACCAGATCTGGCCTATCTGATGCGGTTTGACCAGGCAAATGATTTTGAACAATTTCAGGCCATTTAGGATTGCATGTAAAAGTTAAAAATAAATCTGGTTTACCTTGTTTTGAAACTAATGCCATAGCATCTAGGTACAATTGGTGCATATTTCTCGGTGAACCTGAAAAGGTAGATGGCAATACAACGATATTACCCGCACGGAGGTTTCGTTCATGGGCAGCTTCCTCCAAATAGTCCATCAGGCCTGTGTAGCTATCTGCCCGTAGTTGTTCTTGGTTCTGGCGTATGAAGTCGAGTCTTGCTCCCTCAACTTTGACATAGCTGTCAACAACAAACTGTTGAAATAGTTTTCCAGCTAAATGTAAAGCAGAAAATTCACGTCTAATGGCAATACGATAAATATAATACTGCAATTGTGTAACTTTATTCCGCCTTTCAGTTGCATGCTGTTGGACGTGATTCATGTTTGGACTCCATCCAGGATCACCTCTAGGAAAAATCATTGGATACATCATGGAGTCAATGTTTGTAGATGTGTAAGGAATATTGCGCAAGGGCTGATCTCTTGGATAAACAACAATATTTCTACCAGCGGGAGGTGCACCATCGTTACCTACAAAAACTGCTGCAACTTCTTCATGATGTGAAGCATTGTATCTCCTCCTGTCTTCACCTTCTCGCATATACATACCCACTACGGAGGTTGCTCTATTTTCTAAATGCGCCCTTTCCTCCTCTTCCCGTTCAACCTGAGCCAAGTTACGATATGCTGCGGCATAAGGTGAAACTCTATTAATGACTGTTTGTATTTGCTCCATCAAGTCTCTGTTGCAATCCGTATTAGAAGGGTTTTGCATACGCATGTCAAGCGAATTAGCAGCTTCGATAATATACAGTTGGCTAAACATGGGCACTTGGTTTTCATTAGCATGCAGTGCTCCATACCTATGTAGCAGTTGTCCACATATCCTAAAACATGGAGGCCCATTTCCTGGGGGAGGACGTAAGTTAGCTGACAGAGAAGCAAAACTAAATGCATTATTATAGATTCTAATACACTTACGGAAATGTTTACCCAGAGCAGAATCATCAAGTAAAAGATCCCGTAACTCAGGCGGATAATCTAATAAATTAGGAAGTTGTACCTTTCCATTTGTGCAACATTTAAAATTAGTTTCACGGTCGAATTTGATTGCTCCACAATGTTCACATAAAATGTTAAATTCACCTAAAGAATGAATGTCAGGTAAATTATTGTTTTCAATATCAATCCGTGCAGCATTTAAAAAGCGAGCCCTGCGCACTCGTCTGTTTCGGACATATGCTCTTTGGTGTTGTTGAGCATCAGTTGCACGTCGAGCAGCAGCTTGTTCGGGTTGCTCATGATCTCTTAGCGACTGTTGTCGGAGGGCTTGTTCTTCAAGTCGAGCAGCTACTTGATCAGGTTGCTCATTATCTCTTAGCGCCTGTTGTCGGTGAGCTTGCGCTTCAAGTCGAGCAGCTACTTGATCAGGTTGCTCGTTATCTCTTAACGACTGCTGTCGGTGAGCTTGCGCTTCTAGTCGAGCAGCAACTTGCTCAGGTTGCTCGTTAGCCCGTCGCTGTCTTTGAAGTTGTGCATCCCTCTCCCTTCTCAATTGAGCACGAATCTCACTTTGATTTGCACGGTATCTCCTTTGTCGTTCAGCATTTCTAATGCGACGACGTTGTTGAGGGTCATCAGCAGGGAGTTGTTGTTGTTGATGTTGTTGCCGTGCATCAACTACATCTCTATCAAATTGTGATCTAGGCAATGCAAACCTTTGAGGGATTCCATAGTCATGATCAGAATTCATAACTCGTTGAGAAAAAACTCAAACAAAAGAACAATCTATACAGGAATGTATATATCTATTTATATAATTTTTATTATCACCACAAAACAGCAGGCCTTGTGTTTTTTGTCAGTTTACCTAGCTAAATAGACAACAATAAACAAAAAAGCAAACACAACTTTCCTTTGTTATCTTTAGGCAAACGAAATGATCGTTTTTTCTCAACTTTCTTCACTTTCTTTTCGCGCGAATATATGAAAATTTGTTCAAAGCAAAACTGATCAGTTTCCAATTGTTGCCATGACATTGAACGGGGGTTAACAAACGCTTAAAAGTGGATTCACTAAAGGTCATTCTTAAGTATCATGGAAATATTAAGTTATAAATTGACTTATGTTACTCATGTACATATATTTCAGTTAAAAATATTACAATTTCATGCAATTATCGCTATTTTTTAGAAGCCATTTTTTTCCGTTTTTACCCCCTAATTTTCTTCAGATCTCCGCGATCTCTCCGTTGCAGATCCCCGATTTCTTTCGCAGTTCACATCTACCATTTTGCGTGACTTACAAACAAACAAACAAACAAACAAACAGAGAATCGGCTATTAATATATAGATTTATTTATTTATTTTTTATTTATTTATTTCATTATTTAAAGTCGAGTTTACAAGATAGCTTTAGAGCTAATAAAAATCGACTAACTACGTAAAATACAATAAAATGTACAATAATACAATAAAATGTTAATGGAAAATAAAATTATATATAACCCAGACCAACAATATGGGTTTTGCAGAGACGACATGGACAAGAAAAGTTATCAACTTCTTTCAGCATACGAATGAATGTATCGAGACTACTACATGCCTTTATGGAAGGAGCTAATACAATCCACAGTTGGGGACCTCGGTAGGAGACTCTTTCAAGACCATAGTTTACGGTCCGAGGAAGCTCACTATGGAAGGCTCGGGGTTTGCGAATAGAGTATGGTACGCATCTGATAGCAAAAATATCTTTCATAAAGATTGGATTTTGACTATGTATTGTTTTAAACATCTCCTTCAATAAGATAATAATATTTTGCTCATGCATACCCCTCTGGCCCGTTAAATCACAAAGCTCTTTGTAAGATAAGTCTTCATCACATTCAATCGAAAGTCTCATGGTTCTTTCGTGAATATGAGAGATCCTATTATGAGATTGTCGAAGACAAAACATCCAAAGCAAAGGGCAGTAATTAAACTGAGATTTTACGAACGCATTCAACAATCTCTGCAGTTTCCATTGGTTTAGATAAGGACTCAATCGAGCTAAGGCATTTAGCTTCCTACTAGCATTCCTACAAAGCTTGCGTATGTGTTCATCGAATCTCAGTTTGTTGTCAAATTCAATGCCAAGTATTTTAACTGTGTCAACGCTTTTTATTATAGTTGAGCCTAGATTGATAGTAGTAGGAAGGTTGCTTTGAGGACCTAGTACCATAAAATAGCACTTTTCTGTATTTAAACAGAGAAAATTTTTCTGAAACCACCATGTAACAACCTTCATTTCTTTGGTCAATCTAAGCTTCACATTGTCAAGATTTTTGCCAGAACAATACATGGAATTGTCATCGGCAAAATTGCAAATGTCTAAATCAATAAATTCAAATAGATCGTTTAGAAATATATTAAATAACAGAGGTCCGAGAATTGAACCCTGTGGGACTCCAGCTAGGATATTCAAGAGGCTGCTAAAAAACGAACCAACTTTAACCCTTTGTTTCCTGTGAGATAGATAGCTAAAGATAAGCATCAAAGCTGATTCACCGAGACCATATTTTTTTAGTTTAGCTAATAGAAGGTCATGATTTATTGAATCAAAAGCTTTACTTAAATCCATAATAATCACTCCTACAATATTACCCTTGTCTAGACAACTGCGCCAATTTTCGACCATTCTTAGAAGCGCATGTTGGGTACTAAACATCTTTCTAAAACCGCAAAGAAAGGGAGATAATTTTAGTTCGATGTATTGGGATAGCTGTCTAAACATAATTTTCTCAAATAATTTAGCAAATATTGGCAGAACACTTATTGGTCGATAATTACAGATTTTTGTCGCGTCATCTTTCTTGAATATTGGTGAAACTTCTGCTACTTTTAAGACAGATGGAAAGTCAGATGATTGAATAGCAGCATTCATCAATGGTAGAATGTGCTCACTGTAATCGTTAACAAAAGCCTTCAATACTCGAATTGGAATATCGGTTGTTGGTGTAGCTTTCTTTACATCCAATTTTGATATCTCATCAACAAGTTCTTGTTTGGTAATTTGCGTGAATTCGAATTTTTCGCATGAGTCATTTTCATGAGACTTTATTGCAACGATACTTGCGTGACCTTCGAATTGAAGTATTGCTTTCTTATGACAAGATGACTTATTCATGTTATCGAAGCCAAGATCATTGGTTATGTTTAGGTAGTAACTGTTGAAAAGGGTTTCCATCGAATAATAACAAAAATAAAACACTTTATATGTTTGGAATGCAATGGAACAGCCCGTAAAGTAAGATGAAGGGATGATGAGAATAAATCTTTATAAATAGCATTATGATTCAATGCAATTATTTATTGTGAGTAGATTATAACAGTATGAACCGAACGAGACTTTCCGTTGTTTTTCTAATGTTTGAATGTTGTGAATTTCACTGATCCTTGTCATTTTCCACGATATTAGAGTTTCAAAAACATTAATTTTCAGTGAATTATGAAAAGGTCTATCCCACTGCACATTAAGACATTTCAATCTTTATGGTTTCATATATAAGACTGGCTTTGTCGAAAAATTTAAGTATGCCACTTATCAGGCCCCAAATCAATCTAAAACATTTTTAAAAAAATCCTTAAATTACAAAATGTTTGGGCGGAAAGTTTTCTTTTTTAATGTATAGTTTGCTGTGTGTACAAATTGAAAAGCTTGAGCGCGGGAGCATTTTTAGCTAAAGCTACATGCTAGTATATAGTTACGTAATTAATATATATAAATATAACTACATAATTAATATGTTAAATATAAATAATTTTGCTTACTTTCGGTATTGTGAATGAGAAATTTATGCTCTTAACAATTTCTCTGTTTGTTTTACTATTTCAGGTGTATAAGGCATTAACAAGAGTAACAGACCTTTCCCGAATTTCAGTTTAAACTCTAAACTGTGACTGAGTTTCATATCTAACCTCGTTTTCATGCGATTCATTGTTCCACTGATTTCATTACTTTATAACATAATAATAGTCTCTATTATTTCCAATTCCCATTCCGATAGTTAGAAGCAGTTTAAATATTAAAAGCGAGGTTTTACACGACAACTCGGTCACAATGCATGGTTTAAACAGAAATTCGAGAAAGGTCTATTGATATCAATTTATGAATTAAGACGAATCACTATAGTCGCGGAATATCTGGTATACTTGAAACAATGAAACTTCTGAACCAAGACAGGAGTAACAAATGTGACTTGTTGGGCGTTTCCAGCATATGTGGTTGGAGACTAATACTATCAGCAAACATTGATTTAAAATGTCGGTTATCATTCATTTGAAATGTGACGGATTCAAGAATCTTTCATGTAAAGTGAATTTTGTTGATTGACATTTTAAGGTGCAACATAAAAGTGGATGTTGTTCATTATAACTGGGTTAAGTTACCTGAACATTTTAGAAGAGTTAAGAAGATGCGTGTTACGTATTTCTTGTTGGTTTTATTCCTAGTGCTTCTTTATGCTTTTGAAAAAGCTATTTTTATAGAATAGATCATTTTTATTCATGCTGTTTTTGCTATGAGTGTCAGAAATTTTTTGAATCTGTACTTATGCATAAAAGAACTGGAAATGATTGATTCATAAAGCATTTTCTTTTCCTTCTATTTTCCATCTCCATACCACATTCACAAAATCAAATCCTTGAATACACGCTATCAGACTATCAAACCCGACCTTGTTTTAAGTTTTTACATTGTGACATTACCGTAAATCCTCTAATAAACGCCCTCCTTCTTTTTAACGCTCACCTCTAATTAACGCCCCCTCTAAACTCAAAAAATTAAATAAACGCTTCCCTCTAATAAACGCCCCCTCCCCTACTCTTATTAACACCCCTCCCCCAAAGAGGAGCGTTTATTGGAAAAACATCTAGCATTAGAATATTCAAATTCCAACAAGTAAAGAAAAGTAAAATTACATTTCATTCTCTCCCTCCACTCAAAACAACATGGCCGATTCTTAAGAAACGTCCCACACGGGAGAGAAACGTAACCCTTATTCTATTCCATTCTCAGATGAGGACCATTTTGTTGATGTTATTGTAAAGCAGTTTAAGAAAAAAAACAAAAATTGAATTTTTTAAATAAACGTCCTCCCCTTTCAAATGCCGTAGTATAGTGGTTATCACTCTCGCATTTCATGCGGTAGATCGGGGTTCAATGCCCCTTGGCGGCGATTCACCATGCGCGAGTGAATGTACCATAGCGCCGGGTCGACCCATGCCATGTGAGGGAAATTGGGTAGATGATACATCGGGTGTTGCAGGAGGTCATCCAGAAGAGCACAGGTCCTTGATTGGGTTTGTGTCACTCATGAGAGTGTCAAATACTTCGGAGCCTCCAACCTAAGCCGTGGCCCCTCCTGGAAAGCAGATGCAGTAGCAACTGAGTGAGGCTAGCCACGTAAAACAATACCAAATAAATAAAATAAATAACTCCCTCTAATTAACGCCCCCTCTTCAACTCGAAAAATTAAATAAACGCCTTGAGGCTTTACGGTATTTGATATTAACTTTTTCATAACTAAAAATTGCTATGTGCCAATTTCTGATAATTTTCATCAAATTACCACATCATAACGAGGCAAGGGAGCACAGTTTGGTATTTCGAGATTTGAAGTAATAAGCTCGTTGAATCGCAATATAACTGAAATATACATTACACTGATAGGATACATTTCAAGAAAACTAACAAAAATTACAGATATTCTTTCAGTTATGGATGGGTATTCATGCATTCAACTCGCACGTCGGAATTTGTTGAATGAATATCCGGCTTTCACGCATTCCATATTTTCGTGAACGGGTGATTCCACGCACCCACTATGCAAACCTTATATATTGATTGTTTGTAGTTAAAACTAGGTATGCAGTTAAAAATGAAGTTGAACTAATAATGTATTTAGTCAGAACACAGTGGTCGGTAGCTGAATACGTGAAGAATAAAAAGGTTGTCACGCAAAATGGTAGATTGAGTTGCGAAGAGAAATTATTTCTTTTCTTGTGAGCGACGTTAGTTCGAAACCAATGCATTGCATCCCCAATAGACATTTCCCGAGTTTATTTTTTATCAAGCTCCGCCTCGTTTTCGCAATGGTTAATATGGTAACGAAATGTCACGGGACTCATTTCAGTAATGTGCAATAAGTGTAATAATTGTGATAGTGTTAATGATTGAGCACAAGAGATTCGGTTGTCATAGTAACGCAATTGAAAACGAGGCGGAGTGTGATAAAAAATAAACTCGGGAAAGGTCTATCGAACGTGACGTTTAGGGAAAAATATCTCGGTAAACAATAGGGATAATTGACGTTTTTCGGGGTCCGCGATACAGGCAAAAGGGTGACGAAAAATTTGGGCCGAAGTTTTTTTGGGGGACGGGCGTGTGACGTCATCAAAATCTTTGATCAATGATATCTCTGTAACAACTGATGGTAGCAAAACGGTTTCATATTTTGATTTTATTTTTCGTGAACTCAACGCAGATTGAACATGGGCGGCGAGAGACACCGCCTTGGCTGCTAGTCTTTAATTTAATAGTCTATTGTTAATACTCGATACTCTTCTGGCTGTCTGTTTGTCTGTCTGTCTCACGCAAAATGGTAGAATGAGTTGTGAAATTGAAAGTGTGAAATTGGTATAAATGCTTAGCTTCTAACTATTTTCCTTTTTTAACCTGATAGTCTATCGTTATTTGCATACTTGCAGTTCACTAACATGTTCTTTTCATTTTTAGCTAATGAGTCACAGCTTAAACCTCTCCACGTTATTGATTTTACGTTGTTGTATTGAGACACCATATACTCACCTAAATGATTTCTTCATTAAACATGGGTTAGAAATTTTCCTCCTCACTTGTACCTTTGCTAACAAACTGAAAGTATTAATTAATAATATTCGCACACAATCGAAACTTCACACAAAAATTCGCACAAAAAAACTCAGCACATTGGTTTCAGTTAGCAAACTAAAAGTAGATTCAGTTTTTCACGAGTTCATGTTATGACCACAACTTATATTCATATGTCTAGAGTTTGCGTAGTGTTGTAGTGTAGAAGATATGTATCAGTTAATGTGATGAAAAATGACATTTCGTTGCACTTGAAAGATCAGGCTATGTTTATTCAGGTATTAGAAAGTTAGAAATTTCTCATGTTGCAGTCCCCAGTAAACACAAAAACGTCTCTAAGACGTCTTTAAGACGTCTTTTAACATACCCAAGAGACGTCTTTGAAACGTCTTAGACTGGTTAAAATGTGTTAACGCTTTGAGACGAGTCGCAGACGTCTTAGAAACGTCTCAAGAAAGACGTTTTATAAAAGACCAGCTAAAGACGTCTTCACTCGTCTCAGATACGTCCGTACCAGTTTGAGACGTCTTAAAAACGTCTTGTGTTTACTGGGTCGTACTTTTAACTGACCGGAAGTAACTGAAAACGGTGGTCCATGTTCAAAGGTCATGGTTGCATGTTTCCAAGTCAATCATTTTGTATATAATTAAGTGACATCACCCACCATCCTTTTTAACAGTTTAAACATAGAAATACGAAAAGAGAAAGAATCACAACACGTTTAGATCTTTTAAAATCTTTTGCAGGTATCGTAATTGCATATTAGCATATTTAATGAAGTTTCGATTGTTTCATACTAACAATAAGTAGAGTTTCTCATTGGTTGTTTGAAATTTAAAATTTGAATTTTAGAATGAATTAAACAAAATATGCATAAAATTCACAAAAAAGTTTGACGATCTTTTGTCCTTAAGACCGAACATTACGATAATATGAACGAACTTTATGTGCCACATAAATCCCTATATCTAGTGAAAGCCGTCGTCCTGATCAAAGAAATTTTACACACTATAAGAGAAATATTCATTGAACGCATATGCAATCAGGATTCAGTGAAGCTAAAGTGGTTATTAAGATAACTGTTGTAGAAGTTGCATGTAGTGTTTTCGTTATAAAAATGTTGTCTTGCATGTTTCTCTTCTTTTTCATCACCTGAGTAAGATTGAATTAATAAACCTTTAACTCAATTGCCTTCTACTTATCTGTGATTAACTTAAGCTAATGAAGACTTCGTTTTATGGGGGAAAACCATAAATAATTTGATATAGAAAATCTGTGATTTCTCGTTATTTGTCGGTGAAATTCTCGTGAGATTAATTATATGTGACGGTCTAGGGGATTTTGATAACAAACGATAAAACGTTATATAAATAACGTTTCATTATTAAAAAGAACAAAAGAGATAACGATATTTATTATCGTCCTTCTGTAACGTTATTGCGTTACTCAAGTAGCGTAATAACGTTATAACTGAAACGATGATATCGTTTTGGTAACGGCCGTTCCATCAAAAAAGCTACACAAGTGGGTCCTTTCTCAAGCTCATGCATCAGTGCCGACTTATTTGTTTTGATTAACTCACCTGAGCTAGTAGATAAAGACCACATGACTGGACCAAGAGGGTAGCACTCAGGGAAAGTTTTCAAAAGAGACTTTCTTTCTGAAACCTTTTGAAGACCTGCACTGCAATAGCATTAACAAAGTCCTTGGAGGGCCGCATACACACTGTTAGGATGAAAATATTCCCGGGACGGTTTTATCATTTCGATCATGTGAGATTTTTGTCCCGCCTTCTCTTGATGAAAATCATCCCGGGATAGCTTTTATGTTATTGTTCATATAAAAATTGTAATTACTGCGCACGCGTGAAATATTATCTCGTCCCGGCAAGACGGGATAATTGTAGTCATATGAAAAAAACCCACCTCGCTTAAGCGGGATCCCGGCAGAAATAAACGAGATCCCACCTTACCGGGACAGTGTGTGTTTTTTTTTTCGTTTTCCATATGATCAGAAAAGAAATTTTAGCGACAATTACACAAAAGCTAGGATCTCGTCAAAACGTCTCGTCCCGCCCTGCCGGTGTAACCATAAATAAGTACTCCCCGAAAAAAAGTACTCCCGCAGTACTTTTTTCCTAGGAAATAATTACTATTTCTAAGAAATAATTACTCCCGGGAGTACTTTTTTCATGGGAAATAATGACTGTAGAGTAATTATTTCCCAGTAAATAAGTACTGGGGAGTACTTTTTTAAGGGAGTATTTTTTCCGGTGACACGGAATGAAAAGCTCCATATGATCAGCCCCTTTAAAGGAAAATTTGTTAAATGTTTAAATTTGGCTTCATTCTACCCATGAGAAAAACATAAGAAAGATCTTTTATTTGCATGGCATTGCATCTTCATTTCAAAAACATTCGAACACACTCTGACTGTTCATGTATGTAGATATGAACTATATGGCGCTTTGACTGAAATCACATTTGGTTTGGTTTTGTATAGTTGTCTTAAACTATTTGTGTTTTGTTTGTAAGCATTGGAAATAACAGATAATACATCGTCCACAGGTCCCCTTGTGATAGCAATGTATATTTTTTACGTTGGTTAGGGTTAACCTGTATAAATATAGTTTTAATAATAAAAAATAATAGTTCCCTGAAATTCAAAACACACCTTCACAACTACCACAGAAAGAGTTAGAACTGTCCTCCTTTTTATTAAGTTTATATCAAAGTGGCTGGAGGCTGAAAAAGCTAAAAGAAATTAACGTTATATCGTTATCGTTACAGTAACTTTACTTTATAACAACGATATAACGTTATAAAATCATGCATAACGATAAAACGTTATAAAGTAACGTTATTACAAAAAAATATCGTTATTATAACTATATAACGTTTTATCGTTTGTTATCAAAATCCCCTAGACGGTCACATATGTTTATTTGCGCGCCAAAAAGACTTGTACCTAGGACGCGGTTCTAACTTCTGAAATATTTAACATTTCAATGTGATTTTAATGTCAGTGGATATCCCTTTTTTTGTCTTTCTTTTGGTATAAAACTTTTCTTATATTAAGAATTATGTCAAACGCTACATTGAATAATTTTTTGGGTAGCCTTATTTTTGAAACAAACTGTATATATGTTCTTGACAATCTGATTATCGATTTTTTTTTCATAATCGAACTTTAATATATACTAGCCGCCAAGGCGGCGTCGCTCGTTGCATTGACGATATCTCTGCAACGAGGAGAGAAAAAAGGCACGTGCTAAATGAATAAAGAGAATAAAAAAACGTTTGATCAGAAGCGGTTAACATTTAAAACAAGATGCCCTAACAGGCAAACGGATTTCTGCAAAATCTGCTGAAAAATGAAAAATAAAAGACTATGTGACTAAAAATGTGAAAGAGGTTATATGATTTCCAAAATAAAACATCACATTTCTAATCATGTACTCCCCAAAGACATTGTCAAACGATAACTGACACTATCTGAGATTCGGAATGCAGTATATACTGCCAATAAACTAGATTACTTATTTTTTTGGAACGAAACAATATCAAGGATATATTGACCTTGCAGATATCATAATGAATGAGCACATAACTCATAAACTCTAAAAGATATGAATTTCTGAATTTGATAACTTTGTGTCAATCTTCCTAAATCACAAGAACGAAAAGGCACACAGATTTTAGTCATGCAAAATACATCTACATAGACCAAAATCAACATATATCTGAAATCAGACATTTTTGTTTTAGTTTGATTGATATGGCATACACTCACAAACATTCTTAATCTAAGTTGACATTTGTTTCTTTAAGAAATTTGAAAATAAGGTTGAATGATTTTTACAACACAGCATTGCATTTCTGATTTCATAGGCACTCCAGGGCATTGGGAAAGTGCAATCAACACTGTGTGATGACATAAACATCCTATATTTTTGGGGAGCAAAATATTAACCTTTTATTGATCTTTTCAGATATCAGTGATTTCGTATGTTAATCGTACTCTTTAAACATGTGATATGTACCGTCAATCTTCTTAATTATGAATGAATTTCTCAATATTGAAAACACAAAAAGTAAATAAAGATTTTGAAAGTATACTTATACGTACGGATACTTATAGTATGCTCAAGCACACACATAAATTATGTAACTGAAATGAAAGTATTGTATCGTGTTTCATGTGCACTGAATTTACAGAGAGTTGGAAGATGGTTTAATTCGCTGATTAGGAAAGCCATTCATAATAAGGGACATTATCGACAGGGTATAACTTAAAAACTGATATAAAATATTAAAAACATTAGAACATCAAACATTAAAAGTAAGTGGTGCAGAGAGTATACAATCGTTTTTGATGTTGGAACTTAACAGGAAACTGAGCTGAGCTTAAGTATCCAGAGCTTAAAAAGCATAACAGCCTATATAAGAAACAAACAAAGATGTTTTCATTCAGGCTTTTCAAGACATCTCAAGACATGTTTCCACTAAAAACTAACAAATATATACCTTTCTGACTCTTCTGTTTACAAAACGTTGAGAATTTTGTTTTAGTTAGAACAGAACGATCTGATAAAAACAGACACACAGAGTTCAACGAGTACGTTTTTCTCTCTTATAAAAACTACAACGAACGAAAAAACTAAAAAGAATAACATGCCTAATAAAAAACCACGTGCGTGAACACAATACATTAATAAGAACATCGAAGATAATAAAGCCATTGTGCTGAAAATGACCGTCACATATTTCAACACCATCACATATTTTCGTTTTTCATCTTAAAAATCCACTTGTGTAAATCCTTGGTAAATCTAAAAGGGTTTCTTCCCGCTGACATGCATGGCACGGTGCTTTGGTTTCATGTAACTGCACGCATGAATTTTCAAAAAACCGCTAGGTTTGGACAGTAAGAAAAAGAAGAAAAAGAAAAACAGAGCCGGTTTTAATGTATTTCTTCCTTTCGCAGAAATCCAAAAAGAAATTGAATTAAAAGAAAAGCAAAAAAAAATTTTGTTTCATGAGACTTTTTTTTCCTATCATCGGTTTTTAAACATTTTGATTGCTCGAAAAAAAGTTTACCTGTGTCAGACTGTCAGGCAAGGATACGTTAGGACACACTGGCAAACATGCTGCCAAGTTCTGCCACTGCTGCTTTTTGTCCAAACTATTTAATCAGTTAGTTTCTTTGTATTTAGTTGATGTATTGTTTTCAAAGCCAAGTCAACGTGGAATATAAGACTAACAATAATAATTAAAACAAAACGTTATTCCTATTAGTTCATCAGCCAAAAAAAGTCACGTTCGATTGGGGTTGCAATGTATTTGCTTCGAACTCACGTCGTACACACACAAAAAAATAATTTCGCTCACAACTCAATCTACCATTTTGCGTGACTAACAAACAAACAAACAAATAAACAGACAGACAGACAGACAGAGAATCGGCTATTAATATATAGACTAGTATCCCGGGTAAAAACTTTTTACCGAGCTTAACTTCGAAAAGGATGGGTCAAAATCGCCTTTCCCATGAACGATCCCCGTGATGAAAATTTCAATTTAGGAATTGGAAACGGAAAATGTAACCATATTGTAGAGCTCGAAAAACTGATCAAAAAATTGTATGGGATCGTTTCGCTACGACAAACCGTTACAGAGATATCGCTGATCAAAGATTTCGATGACGTCATATCCGCAGTACCAAATAAAATTTAGGCCCAAATGATGCGTCACCCCATCACCCGTATCGCTGACCCCAAAAAACGTCACTTATCCCTCTTGGTTCTTGAGATATTTCCCCAAAAACATCGCGTTCGATTGGGGATGCAATGCAATGATTCCCCGTGATCATAAAAAACTGACGTCAAATGATGCCACGTGCTTTTGGAATGATCGTGAAAAAAGTGTCTCTCGCCTCTACGTGGTTTTACGCGCACAAAAGAGGACGATGACCGTAAATTAAAAGTAAATATATCACTCTCTAAAATAAAAGTTGTATGCACAATCGCGGATTATTATAATAAGACTAGTAACCCGGGTAAAACCTTTTATTGAGTTTAACTTCGAAAAAGATGTGTCAAATTCGCCTTTTCCGTGTGCGAATCCCATGATAAAAATTTTAATTAAAGAATCGCAACTCAACAGTCTACCCATCTTGTAGAGCTTGAAAAACTGATCAAAAAAATATATGGGATTGTTTTGCTACAAACAACCGTTGCAGAGATATCGTCGATCAAAGATTTTGATGACGTCATATCCGCAGTACCAAATAAAATTTATGCCCAAATGTTACGTCACCCCATCACCCGTATTGCAGACCCTAAAAAACGTCAGTTATCCCTATTGGTTCTTGACATATTTCCCTTAAAACGTCTGGTTCGACTGGGGATGCAATGCAATGATTTCCCGTGATCATAAAAATAACTGAAGTCAAATACCACGTGCTATTATACTAATCGTGAATGTGTTTTGCGTGGTCTAACTACCACTATATGACCACGATTAAGAAGGTTTTGACCGTGAAATTCCACAAAATCTAACACTCTCTAAATTAAATGTGTTGCACACGATTGCCGATTATTATAATAAGACTAGTATCTCGCGTAAAAGTTTTTTACGACTTTATTTTCGAAAACGTTGTCACGAAAATAGGTGACAAAAAATTAAATTTCCAAATCTCGAAAAGAGACTGTACCCATGTTGTAAAGCTTGAAAAACTGAGCAAAAAAATGTATGGGATCGTTTCGCTACGACCAACCGTTGCGGAGATATCGCCGTTCAAAGATTTTGATGACGTCATATCCGCAGTACCAAATAAAATTTAGGACCAAATGTTGCGTCGCTCCATCACCCGTGTCACCGACCCTAAAAAACGTCAGTTATCACTATTGGTTCTCGAGATATTTCCCCAAAAACGTCGCGTTCGATTGGGGGTGCAATGCAATGATTCCCCGTGATCATAAAAAATCTGACGTCAAATGATGCCATGTGCTATACTAATCGTGAATGTGTCTTGCGTGGTCGAACTGCCGCTATATGACCACGATTAAGAAAATTTTGACCATTAAAGGAACAAAAACAAAACACTCTCTAAGTTAAATGTGTTACACACTATTGCGAATTAGTGTAAGTAGACTAGTATCTCGCGTAAAAGTTTTTTACGGTTTTAATTTCGAAACGCATGTGCAAAAATCCCCCGTTCCCGTGTGAGAACCCCGTGACGAAAATTTCAATTACGGAATCGGGACTGGAAAGTGTAACAATGTTGTAGAGCTCGAAAAACTGAGCAAAAAAATGTATGGGATCGTTTCTCTACGATCAACCGTTGCAGAGATATCGTCGATCATAGATTTTAATGACGTCATATCCGCAGTCTCAAGTAAAATTTTGACCCAAATGTTGCGTCAGCCCATCACCCGTATCGCTGACCCTAAAAAACGTCAGTTATCCCCATTGGTTCTCGAGATATTTCCCCAAAAACGTCGCGTTCGATTGGGGATGCAATGCAATGGTTCCCCCTGGTCTTAAAAACATCTGACGTCAAATGCCACGTGCTATTATACTAATCGTGAATGTGTCTTGCGTGGTCGAACTGCCGCTATATGACCACGATTAAGAAGATTTTGACCATTAAAAAAACAAAAACAAAACACTCTCTAAGTTAAATGTGTTACACACATTGCGAATTAGTATAAGTAGATTAGTATCCCGGGTAAAAACTTTTTACCGAACTTAACTTCGAAAACATTAGGTCAAATCCACCATTCCCGTGTACGTACCCCGTGACGAAAAAATAAATCATAGAATCGCAACTCAAAAACATCCCAGGCGGCGTCGCTCGCCACCCATGTTCAGTATGAGTTGTGTTGCGAAATTTAACTCTTGTAAAAGTTTCTACAGGCATTAATTTTTTAATTCATTTCTTACATTCAGAAGATTAAAAACAGAAACAAATAGCAACATGGCTCAGAATAATATATTTATACGCAGAAGAGAAGTCACTTTAATGTAAAAAAAATGGCAATATATAACACAGAACTGTTTACTCAGACATACGAAACCAAACATTACAAAATGTTAATTCAAAACAAATTGATACCTTCCAACTTTTTCTTTTGTTCCAAAGTTACTACTCGACTGCAACCATTAATGAATTTTTGAAATGATATGTAGTCTGTTCTTCCCAAAACCATGAACGTCATGATTAAAACCATGAGTTTCATTTCTTTATGCTTTTTTTATTATTACCTAAAAAATTAATACTTGGATTGTAATACCGAAAACCTAATCATGCTATAACAATATTGAAATAAAAAATAAAACAAAAAGAAAGGAAAAACAAAAAGAAAATTCAAGTACGCATTTATCCTAAAGATAACAATTAAAAACAAAATTTGGTGTATAAAGTCAACCGATACTGTGAGTCAATACGGGTTCACTCAACACTGGAGCTGAACAGAATAAAGACTTTTACCTGGCATACACAACCAAACATCAAATTAATAAAAATAATTGAAACAACAAAATGCCTTACTTTGACCAAAACCATAATTGAATACCCAGAAGATATTAAAAGCAACAAATAAAAACGTAATGCTAAACTTATATACCTAGCAAGTATGTATGTAGCAATTAACATAACACAAAATAATGAATGCCGTAAACAAATATAAACTGAAGAAAAATATACCCCAGCAATGCTTCTTTTTTGTAGCACAATCGCAATGAAATACATAATCCATTCTTCTCTTAAATGACCTTCTCAACATACCATGTGTTTCATTTATACATTTATAAATTTCGTTTATAAATAGCTACACTTTTTCTTTTCTGACCTAAAAGAAAAAGATTTCAGTAAAGAACAGCTACAATACTTACTACTACTGCAACCATAATTAAGCAAACCAAAACAAAAGGCATAAATGGCTGGCAGAAAGGCATGCAGACAAAGCATCAAACATCGTTAATAGATACAATTTGACAGCATAACACGTTCCCTACTTCCACAGCCATCAGAAAGGAAAACAGTCATAGCTGTGGGACCATTTTTAATTGATCTGTAAATAAATAAATCAAATCAAATCTTCTTTGCTAACTATAAAAATAATAATAGCGCGCGTTACCAAAACAAATTACTCTCGTCTTCGTTTTTCATCCAGTAGCATATAAACTAAACGAAAGAACTCATATAATAAGATATCTATTCAAAGCTATAGTATTTAATCTTTCAAAACTAAATTAAAACCATTCCTTACTGTGTAAATAAACATCATTTTGTTCTGCATTTCGTCACTACACTTTCTTCTGTATAGCGATATTTGATAACTAAAACGTAAACAAACATTTAAATACATTTAAATACAAATACATATACCTAACTTGTTCTTTTATTAATCAAAAATAAAAGTTTTATAATAATACCTTTTGTTCGTTCGATCTTTCTGCAGCTAATTTTTAAAAACTTCACTGCACTTCTTCTGTATATCTAAATATGATTTTTCATTGTAAACAAACATCTAACTCACTTACACGTGCTGCCCGTGTTCTTTTATTAATAAGAGTAAAAGTTTAGCAATAAAGACGATAATAAAACGTTTTATAATAATAACAATACCTTCGTGCATACAAACCTGTGTTTCTTCGTCAGTTCTTTCGTCGATTTGCTGCCTAAAACAATCAAATTTAAATTAAAATATTTGTATACAAAAAGAAACACGTCTTCTTCGCGAAGTTTCTTGCTCACGAAATGATCGTTGACAAATTTCGAACGAAGAAGATTGCATTGCTCGCACTCCTCCAAAGACGTTTTTCAGCTGATTTCCACTGCGAAAACCAAAAATAACAAAACGGTGGAGCATATACTAATCGCGGAAAATCAAAAAAAACGCTCTCGCTTCTGCGTGGCTTTACGACGAAAAGGGAAAAAATAAGAAGGTTTTGACCGTGAAAGAAAAACCAAATATATCACTCTCTAAAATAAAAGTGTGACACACAACTGCGAATTAGTATAATAAGATAACGGCTGATAACAATAATCAAGCAGGTGTAGCTGCATTACGTAAGTACCTCACAAAAATTTCATTTTGTTATTATGTGAATACTACTTTCAAGTTCAATCTTTTACAACGTGTCAATAAATCTTTGTTTTCCCTTTATGTCTATCTTTTTTATAAAATATTTCTATTGTTCTCTATAAGTAAATATACATTTTTTTATTTTCTTATTCATATTATATGTTTGCTAATTGGTTATTTTTTATTGATTTTTAGGTGTTGAAAATTTGTTCCGTAACTTAGATAGGTGAGAGCCAGATGCAGCAATTAGTAAGAATTTGTTTAACCTTCTTCTTATTAGCATTCTTCAATAATTAACTAAGGATACTTTCTTATTATTGTTGCAGTGTACACTAGGTTCCTCAGGAAGCAACTGGCCAATGGAGGACCTACTGACGACAGCACCCTCGGTTCGTGTGCACATCATGGAGGGGTGTACATCCCTCCACAAAACACCCGCAGCTGGAGGCAGGGCCGGCGTGGTAGTAGGCCGCGGCCATGCTGATCATTCTTTTTTCAATGTTGATTGTTGATAACATTCATCGATAGTAATGTTAAGGGATTCATTTCCACGATGGACAGCAGTTTAGCAATCAGTTTGATGAGGTGTTTGTTAGATTGTTTTTTGCTCCATTTGTTTACAAAGAGGTAATACACCAATGAGTTTTTTTACGTGTAAGCTTGATGTCTATGCCTGTGGCCAAGTTCACTGTGTACTTTATAGAGATTTTTATGCATCATTAATGAACTTTTGATGATGACCTTTCTAATACAGAGACAGGCTCAATGGATTGATTTTTCCAGTATTATTTTCTTATTCTGATGTTTTTACAGTTTAGCCTCCTATATGTATATTTCAATGGTACTGCTGAAATTTAAATTAAATTAAATCAAATAAATTGATTAAAATTGTAACATTGTTAAATTGTAGTTGAATTTTCTTCATTTGCTTGCCACTATATCCAGGCATTGGTTCATCCTATCTCATTCATTTGTATTGATCTGCGTTTTCAGTTCTGCAATGTCATTCTTTGTTCAACGCATGCTGAACATGGGCGGCGAGCGACGCCGACTTGGCGGCTAGTCTATATATTAATATCCGATTCTTTGACTGTTTGTTTGTTTGTTTAATTGTCTGTCTGTAACGCAAAATGGTAGATTGTGTGGTGAAAGAAATTATTTCTTTTTCTGTGCCCGACATCAGTTTGAAAGCTATGCATTGCATCCCCAATCGAACGTGCCGCTTAGGGAAAATTATCTCGGTAACCAATACGGATAACTACACAAACGATATATTTTTATCCCATGGGATGACTACCACTTAGAGGCGGGCCAGCCTTTCAGAAAAAAAAAATACAAATTGTTCTTCCCAATCACAATTGGTCTTGGAGAGCGTTGGGAAATGACAAAAAAGCTTCATGGTAAGTTTCCGATCAATGCAACAGCATCGACGATGTTCGGATCGGATTCGCTGATAATAACAGGTCTCCTCATCGAGCGGGTGCCTCTGATACACAATACGGTTGATCTGACTAATGCGAATGATAGCTTGGTGCGTAGCCAGTTCGAGATCACACTGTAAGGTAGGTTCTTTTTCTCCGACAACATCATACCAAGTGCACGAACAAAGCTTTCACACTCGCGTCCCATGCCTCCAGTAGCTGCAAACACAAGTGGTGTGAAGGATCCACCTTCCACAACGATGATACGGCGGTTGTATTGCCGTTTTTTCTCGGATTCGTTAGCAGCAAATGAAAATTTTAGGCTTTGAGTCGCATACCGCTGAGCGTATGGGTTGAAAACCCGAATGTCGAAAAATGCTCTTTGGCCCTTGACCCAAAACCCTCTTGCGCTAACGTCTGATCTGGCTGCATCTGAGGTGATGGATGCTATTCCTAGTTGTTCTCCGGTAAGTTGCTCAAGTTCCGGTTCTATTTTAACGTCTTTGCAAACTTCATTGACCATCTCTGCAATTGTGTCTCTCAGTTCGTTGTGGCGTTGGTACACAAATCCACCTTTTGGACAGGAAAGTGCGTGTTCTACCGTGAAGGTTTTGCTGCATGCACAGTGTGATGGTAGAAACTTCATTGACCATCGGTATCTTGTCGCTATCGCATCGAAAAATTCCCGTTTGGTGAGAAGGAAATTTTCAGAAGCAAGAGGTAGCGCTGTCAGCCAGCTCGATGCTCCTGGTTGCTGTGCCAAATCGTTCGCCTTGACTTGAAGTGATGACATTTCTGCTCTGATTAAATTCAGCTTCTCGGCGTTGTAACTGTCAAAGGAATGCTTTTTGACAGATTCGTTGCCGTTGCTTTTACCCTGACTTACTATGTCCTTGATCAGGGAGTTACACATCTTTAGTGAAGCCTGGTGTGTCATATCACCCATTTCAGCTAAATCTGGAACTGCAAGGCCACCAAGTTTCACAGGAAGTGATAACAGCTTTCGTTCTAACTCGCTGCAGATGTGTCCTTCAGTCAGCGATGGTATAAGGTGATGTCGGATTGCTTGTTCAACCGCTTTCAGTTCTTCGCCGATGTCCTTCATCACCCTTATGTGGTAGTTGAATTTACTTATGAACCCGCCGGTAAAAGCGGCATACACCGCATGTGGTTCTGATTTGGCAATTTCGCTCATCACCTTTATCTGCTTTATCCAAGTTGAACATACTTTCTTTGCGTAACTGCGCTTAAATTGTGCTGTACCGACAACACCTCCAAGGTACTTGTGACCACATGTCGAAATAATTACGTCAATCCCTCGGAAGATCCTGCGTACTTCTTCTTCTCGTTCTGGTTTGACGATCAGCCAGGACTTAATTGCTTTTGGATAGTATCCCAGCATAGGGCCGTATTTGCAAATATTTTCCCACCAATCTCGAAGTCTCAAAGCTTTCCCGACTCCAGCTAAATCATCTGCAAACGCCACGTGACTGACGTCAACAGTTATTATGAAGTCCAATAGGAGCGTTATTCCGACGGCATAGATCGGCATCGCCATCGGGTCACCTTGTGTCGTTCCTTCGTCAGACTTCAGCTCTTGACCTCCGAGAACAAAAAGTCTCGATGGATTTCTATAGCAGTTTTCAACGTAGACAGCCATTGCAGGACATATGAATTTGATGTTGTGTAAGAGCACTTTCCTGTTAAGAACGTTAAAAGCGTTGGATGCGTCTACTAGAAGAATAGCGTCGGAACTTTCCTCTTCAAAAATTTTGTTCATTGCGTGGACTGCTGCTTCGCATCCAGATTTTTGTCCAGCAAATAGTTGCAGCGGACCTGCAGCAGAAACGATGTCTGGCCTGATCACACCAATGATCACTTTTCCTATAATCCTTCGCAGGATCTCCCCAATTCCGATCGGGCGTATACCGATAACTGACGTTTTTTGGGGTCCGCGATATAGGCGATGGGGAGACAAAAAACCTTGGCCAAATCTTTTTCGGGAATGGGTCCGTGACGTCATCAAAATATTTGAACGATGAAATCTCTGTAACAGTTGGTCGTAGCGGAACGACCCCATACATTTTTTTGATCAGTTTTTCGAGCTCTGCAACATGGGCACACTTATCATTGCCAATTTTCTTAATTTTATTTTTTTGTAAACTAAACGCAGGCTGAACATGGGCGGCGAGCGACGCCGCCTTGGCGTCTAGTCTATATATCAATATCCGATTCTCTGTTTGTTTGCATTGACGATATCTCTGTAACAGTTGGTCGTAGCGGAACGACTCCATACATTATTTTGATCAGTTTTTCGAGCTCTACAACATGGGTACATTTTTGAGTTGCAATTCTATGATTTATTTTTCGTCACGGGAGCCGTACACAGGAATGCCGGATTTGACCTGACGTTTTTGAAGTTAAATTCGGTAAAAAGTTTTGTCCGGGTTACTATTATGCACATGTAATCACGTGCTCGATGTTTTATCCTTCTGAGTTAGACAGTGCTGATTTATCTGACTATAAACTTTCTGAAGTACAGCCAGTTGAGCTAGCTATACTATTTAACTTTCTTCTTTGAAATGCCGTAGGTTATGGATTAGCTGAGGTGGGAAAAACATCTATAAAATGTTTAGAACAAACCTTATCTGCGTCTGACGGTTTTTGATCCGAATTTTCCTCTGTTTGTTATTTCGCAAAACACTTGTGAAACAAACATTTTAAAAGGTGTTTCCCAGGACCATTCTTCATGATGAAGATGGTGCTCAAACAAAGTTTTTCTTTCCATTTTCTTAAATGATATAACTATTTGAACAACCTGCGATAGCACAATTAAGGCTTGGCATTTCTTTGTATTGTCTAATAAAACTTTGATGTCAAAATTGAAACGTACAATGAAAATACTTCTCCTTTGGAAACTGTAGGGAAACGGAACGTTCCGCCGTATCTTGTTATGAGAAACTAAAGGGAATTGGGACGTTTCGAAGTTTCACACATGGAAATCCACAATTTTCCATTACATTTATTGCCAGGAAACTATTTCAAAACGCATCAATTTCTTTGAAAGCATGTTGAAGATAATTAAATCCGTAATCGGGTCAGCGCTTTTTTAAGAGATTTGTCACAAATGGAAGATTCATCTCTCTGATACTTTTAGTGAGGGATAAAGAATTATGAAAGTATTTTGTGTTGTTAAGATATATTTCAGTTATGACAATATGAAACATACAAGCGACAAGTTATATACACTGGTAGCCAATGCAGTTATGTCATACAGCTGTCATTATGCAATATGCTATACTGTCACATGTGGGACATGCGCAAACATTCCACAGAAAAAGTAGGGGGACTGTCAATTGATTTTCTTTGTTAACCGCCCACCCATCAGGATATCATTTCGAGATTTCATTGACTTAGGAAATATTAATAAAATCAGTAATGAAGCTATGGAGAATATTGAAAAGAATTTTGAAAAGGGCGCAACTGGTAATTGAGTGAAGGAAATCAATGCATGAGACGAATCATGCAAGATACTCTACCTTGACCTTTTTAGATGGCTTCCTTTTCATTGGTGACAACGACACCACTCGTTTTTTCTTGACGGGTTGCCTTGACTCACGATTCATATTGGAGTCAAAGCGCCCGTCAAGTTGAACGATTAATTCGTTCAATTTGTCTGATTGCCGCGGAGGCGATTTCACTTTTAGATCCGACCCTTGGTCCTCTTCATCTGACATCAACTCCTGGTCGACGTATTGCCAGAATTCCACCCCGCTCTCGATCACATATCGAGAGTAACATCTGTATCAATAACAACATCAAATTACGAATCATCTACTCGGCTAGCAGTTCAGACAATAAAGTGAAACGAAGCTATTTTAATCTGGATTTTAACATTATCAACGTTGAAACAACGTTATTCGACGTTGTTTCAACGTTGCTATAACGTTGTAATCTGACGTGGTTTCAACGTTGAAAATCTGACGTCGGATTTTGTTTCATTTTCAACTGTGAATCAACTTTTGTTCAACGTTGAACATTAACTTCAACACAACGTTGATACAACATTGAAATGTCTGCTGGGCATAATGATAACAACTTTTAGGTGTCCATCTTTCATCATTTTCTTGATTAGTAGCAGATTTTCTACTTATCGCAGCAAGCCACTTATCTTTTCTATCTTGATCTTTCGGGAAAGTAAAGAAATTTCTATCCGGATTCTTTCTTTGGTTGTTAGAACAACCGTGTACAGCACAAGATTTTGGCATTTTCAAAATATTTTTCCAATAGTTTCACCCTCTCTCAACTAATGTTTTCCCCCAACTCAAGATGGTAGCAACGTTGCTTTGCTAATCGTAACTAGCGAAAGAGACGGTGCCGAAATTCTCGACCGAGGGAATGGGAATATTTTTCTACCTAACATTAATGAATTTCCTTTCCTTTCTTTAGACTGCTCGATACCAGCAATATTTCTGCTGAAGACAGTGAAACTGAAGCAGGGTTTGTTTCTTTCTCGATCTACGAAACGCCCATGTTTTTGAGGAATAAATTTATGCGTTCTTTCCTATTTTTAGCTCTCCTCACGTCCATTCAGGCATCCGTATGGAGCAAGCCATCATCAGTATTAATAGGTAAGTAATATTATCGTCTATTGAGATTACTTTTAATAATCACTCTTATTGGATCAACGATTAATATTTAGGACTATCACGTCAATGAGTGACACATTTCGTCAAAAGATGGAATCTTTTGAAAAAAAAATAGACGAGATGGCAGTTGTTGCTCACAAAAACGAAGAAAGGCTGTCTGCCTTGGAAAAACTTTTGCAAAATAGAGCAGAAAATGAGAGGGCTGTGGCTATTCCGATGGAATTGAAAGTAAGAATTCTTTTAGTATAAACATGATCATGAGGTATTTTTGGTTTTAAGTTTACAAGATTGACATTTAATACAACTTTATCTTTCGAGTTTTAAATAGAATGTTTTCCATGTTCGAATAATTTATTTTTGGCTTATCTCTTAAAAACGTTTTCCCTGGTGATTATAAATTCGAAGATCTCTATTCTAATATGGAAACTGTGATATATTTTTTGGAGAAGTAAGATTCTTTAAAATTGTTCTCCAGTAAACAGACAATTTCACCTTTAGCGCCGCATAAAAGTTTTGTACAAAGCAACGACGATGAAAAATGGGACCTTGATGAAACGTACGATCATAATTTATATTGTTCATTGCAGCGTTTCTCAATGGTATTTTAAGGAATTAAAATTATTTTCCCCTTCTTAGTTTCACAACATCCGTAAATGCAAATCTAACGAATCAGTTCGTGGCGGATGCAAAAAAGGGATTAAAAGACCAATTATACGTCTGAGATTCAAGGTTACAGTTGTAGATTTTTCATTCCTTTCAATAAATGCAAAATAAACTCAAAATTGCAACAAAAAAGTCTTCTGTTTCAGGCGCATGCAAGACTTACTTTCAGTCATTAAAGAAAGAGAACGATCTCAAGCAAGACACAGCGAGATATGCGGAGACGTCGCTGCAGAAAAAGTTACGTTCTCGACGAAAAAGGGTAAGGGGCGTTTACATAAGAATAAATTCGTCACTTTAGCCGAGGCAATCGCTTTACTGGGACAATTTTTACCTCTCATTTTATAAGTTATTTCTTGTTTATAAATTTCGTTTCAATATCTTTATAGTTATTTGATCGAAGAACGAAATATGTGATCGAGAGCGAGGTGGAATTCTTCAATTTTTATTATTTTTTGCTTTTCTAAACTTTGATTAGAAGTTTACTTAAAATCGATTGACCGGCTTACTACAAAAACTTGTTATGTCTTGGTACCTTGGCCGTGATCAAAAACTACACATCAACTTTACTTTGTGATGTTTAATTTTTGTGTAATCATTTCGTGAGTCTTCGGTGATGATGACTGTCCGTATAGGTATGTGTTGTATGCTTTATTTGGAAATAATTGAGCAGTGAGTTTACTGTAAGGGCTCCACACTTTTAGTACTTCAGCTTAACACAACATTTTACAGTGAAAATCCTCTGTTGCTTAAAATAGTTAGTGGAGATCATGGGAAAATATCAAAAGGGTTAATGAGGAAATAATACAAATTTGAGAGAAACAAAATTGGTGCCATTTTTGTGTTAATTGAGATTTTCACCAGTCATGAATAAGACATGCATCCATTGGCACCCATTACGTGGATCAGGTTGAAGCCAACTGCACTTAGTGTGGCTTTGTAAGCTGGATAAATCTAGCTTGATGAGGGGACACAGACCTCACGCACTTTTCCCATAATCACTATGTTCTGTTGGTTCTTGGGTGTTTTATAAAAGGAGAGGAAACACAAAGGAACACATAAGGTTCAAACAACTTATCCTTTCTTGGGTTTTTCAGAAAAACATTGGGCTTAGAAGTAATAGTTGTCCATGTACTTACAAACAAGATTGAAGACATTTTTCATGCTGTATTTTCAACATCCCAATTGAGTCTATCTTTTTCTACAAGCCAAACTAGAGAAAGTCATGAAGACATATAAGGGCATGCAGAATTGTCATTATTGGATGATGATGGTACAACCCACATTGAAAAGTCTTCTACACCTTCTCCCCAGGATATGAAATCATTTATTGACAATGTTTTTGTGTTTGAGAAGATAAAACAAATGGATGCTCACTTCAATTGAAATAGGTAGATGCTTATTCTATGTATTGTGGAATTCCCAAACTACCCTGTTTTGATGGGAAATCATATTTAGTCAAAGAAATGTTTGTTATGTTGACAAGGTCCTTATGTTCTGGTAATTTTGTTTCTGTGCATGTTATTATTGATAATCAAATGAAACAAAGGGTAGATTTCAATGGAAATAAGCTTGGATAAATTATTGGATTTCTGCGAAAGCAAGAAATACTTTAAAACCGGCTTTGTTTTTCTTTTTTTTCTGCTGTCCAAACCTAGCGTTTTTTGGAATTTCGTGTGTGCATTTACATGAAACCAAAGCAATGTGAGTTGCATGTCTGCGAAAGATTTACAAAAGTTTCTTTGATCAATATTAAATGGATTTTAAGGAAAATATTTAAAGATGAAAAAAAAAAATTTATAGAAGAAAATTATAATTATCTTGAACTGTAATCATTCTTTACTAATTAAAGTTTTCAACGTGTCCCAGCCGGCACAAAACGTTTTTAAAACCTCTTATTTTGGTGTCTTTATGGTTTTGCAAAGAACTGATTTTTAAGTGGTGTCAAAAACGCATTTAAAACTGATTTTTGAAGCCGTGTTTTTAAAAACCTCTTTAATCGGTTTTATTTTTGTATCGATAACACTGCAATGTCTTCAGGTTTTCTTTGGGAGTTTTAAAGAGGTTTTTTATAGCTTTTCTTAAAGAGGTATTTTAAAGACCTCTTTAACACTAAAAGAAAACTGTTTGCTTTTAGGGGGTTAACAAGAATACTTAACACTAATACTAATCAACACTATGATTAGTTATGTTGTTAAAATATGTTTTAGAATATCTATGTCACTGTTATTTGTAATTTTTTACGGTAGCAGCGAAAGCGAATACCGTAATAAAAAACCCGTGGACTCCTACTCCTACTTCTCCTACTACTCCTGCCGAAATGGCAATTAGTCTGCGATTTAGAGTCTGCAAGACCCTGCTAATAACGCAATGTAAATTCTAATGAAGGAACACAGCCTTCGAAAGGTTTCACATATCAAACATTTAAAAAGACGTTTCCTTTGATGTTATATGAAATAATTCATGAAAGAATGAATATTAATCAAATAGATCTGCATAAAAATGGAAGTTTTAGCTATTTATGCTAACTGAAAATACATTGATACTTAAAATTTGGTTATATATAGTTTTTCTTGTTAGTAAAGCCCATCAGTTCAAAACTTCTTATTACCTTGTTTGTTAGCTACAACACTGTTTTGTGTATTAAGAAGACTTTCAAAGATCTAGTTAAAAAAGACAGTTATTTGTTGGATTTCATTTTTGGTTTCATGAAATTATAATTAAAAGCAAATATTTTTTTTTCTTTCGAAACGCGTGTTTTTTTTCTACACATGGTCTTACAAAAAATGTTCTTATAAAAAAAATATACAGCTGACGCATGTATAATTCTTTTGTCTTCTATATATTAATAGCCGATTCTCTGTCTGTCTGTCTGTCTGTTTGTTTGTTTGTTTGTAAGTCACGCAAAATGGTAGATTGAGTTGTGAGCAAAATTATTTCTTTTTTTGTGTGTGACGTGAGTTCGAAGCAAATACATTGCAACCCCAATCGAACGTGACTTTTTTTTGGCTGATGAACTAATAGAGATAACGTTTTGTTTTTATTATTATTGTTAGTTTTATATTCCACGTTGACTTGGCTTTGAAAACAGTACATCAACTAAATACAAAGAAACTAACTGATTAAATGTTTTGGACATAAAAGCAGCAGTGGCAGAACGTGGCATCATGTGCGGTTTACCAGTGTATTCTAACGTATCCTTGCCTGACTGTCTGAGACGGGTGAACTTTTTTTCGAGCAATCAAAATGTTTAAAAACCGATAGGTAAAAAAAGAGTATCATGATACAAAATATTTTTTTTTGCTTTTGTCTTAATAGTTGTCTTAATTTCTTTTAATCGATTTCTTTTAATCTATTCTAATCAGATCGAACGTTTTTTTTATTCACTTTATTCATTTAGCACGTGCCTCTTTTTCTCTCCTCCCGTGTGATCTATTTAAGAAGAGAAACCATTTCCCCCTTACGTTTGATAGCACCGATGTTAGAGCGCGTAACTTTTTTAAAACAAAAGCTAATGAAAAGTTGAAGTTTCCTCTCTCTACGTTTTGTGTGTATTGTTACACTGATAAAAGATTGGTTTTACGAGAGGTTGTGACTTCGAATCTGCTTTTGGTTGAACACAAGTTGTACGAGCCGTTTATAAGGAAATTTGACGTTTATTGATACAGTGATACAGAGCAGGTGGATATGGGCGGCGAGCGACGCCGCCTTGGCGGCTAGTCTATATATTAATAGCCGATTCTCTGTTTGTTTGTTTGTTTGTTTGTTTGTAAGTCACGCAAAATGGTAGATGTGAACTGCGAAAGAAATCGGGGATCTGCAACGGAGAGATCGCGGAGATCTGAAGAAAATTAGGGGGTAAAAACGGAAAAAAATGGCTTCTAAAAAATAGCGATAATTGCATGAAATTGTAATATTTTTAACTGAAATATATGTACATGAGTAACATAAGTCAATTTATAACTTAATATTTCCATGATACTTAAGAATGACCTTTAGTGAATCCACTTTTAAGCGTTTGTTAACCCCCGTTCAATGTCATGGCAACAATTGGAAACTGATCAGTTTTGCTTTGAACAAATTTTCATATATTCGCGCGAAAAGAAAGTGAAGAAAGTTGAGAAAAAACGATCATTTCGTTTGCCTAAAGATAACAAAGGAAAGTTGTGTTTGCTTTTTTGTTTATTGTTGTCTATTTAGCTAGGTAAACTGACAAAAAACACAAGGCCTGCTGTTTTGTGGTGATAATAAAAATTATATAAATAGATATATACATTCCTGTATAGATTGTTCTTTTGTTTGAGTTTTTTCTCAACGAGTTATGAATTCTGATCATGACTATGGAATCCCTCAAAGGTTTGCATTGCCTAGATCACAATTTGATAGAGATGTAGTTGATGCACGGCAACAACATCAACAACAACAACCCCCTGCTGATGACCCTCAACAACGTCGTCGCATTAGAAATGCTGAACGACAAAGGAGATACCGTGCAAATCAAAGTGAGATTCGTGCTCAATTGAGAAGGGAGAGGGATGCACAACTTCAAAGACAGCGACGGGCTAACGAGCAACCTGAGCAAGTTGCTGCTCGACTAGAAGCGCAAGCTCACCAACAGCAGTCGTTAAGAGATAACGAGCAACCTGATCAAGTAGCTGCTCGACTTGAAGCGCAAGCTCACCGACAACAGGCGGTAAGAGATAATGAGCAACCTGATCAAGTAGCTGCTCGACTTGAAGCGCAAGCTCACCGACAACAGGCACTAAGAGATAATGAGCAACCTGATCAAGTAGCTGCTCGACTTGAAGCGCAAGCTCACCGACAACAGGCGCTAAGAGATAATGAGCAACCTGATCAAGTAGCTGCTCGACTTGAAGCGCAAGCTCACCGACAACAGGCGCTAAGAGATAATGAGCAACCTGATCAAGTAGCTGCTCGACTTGAAGAACAAGCCCTCCGACAACAGTCGCTAAGAGATCATGAGCAACCCGAACAAGCTGCTGCTCGACGTGCAACTGATGCTCAACAACACCAAAGAGCATATGTCCGAAACAGACGAGTGCGCAGGGCTCGCTTTTTAAATGCTGCACGGATTGATATTGAAAACAATAATTTACCTGACATTCATTCTTTAGGTGAATTTAACATTTTATGTGAACATTGTGGAGCAATCAAATTCGACCGTGAAACTAATTTTAAATGTTGCACAAATGGAAAGGTACAACTTCCTAATTTATTAGATTATCCGCCTGAGTTACGGGATCTTTTACTTGATGATTCTGCTCTGGGTAAACATTTCCGTAAGTGTATTAGAATCTATAATAATGCATTTAGTTTTGCTTCTCTGTCAGCTAACTTACGTCCTCCCCCAGGAAATGGGCCTCCATGTTTTAGGATATGTGGACAACTGCTACATAGGTATGGAGCACTGCATGCTAATGAAAACCAAGTGCCCATGTTTAGCCAACTGTATATTATCGAAGCTGCTAATTCGCTTGACATGCGTATGCAAAACCCTTCTAATACGGATTGCAACAGAGACTTGATGGAGCAAATACAAACAGTCATTAATAGAGTTTCACCTTATGCCGCAGCATATCGTAACTTGGCTCAGGTTGAACGGGAAGAGGAGGAAAGGGCGCATTTAGAAAATAGAGCAACCTCCGTAGTGGGTATGTATATGCGAGAAGGTGAAGACAGGAGGAGATACAATGCTTCACATCATGAAGAAGTTGCAGCAGTTTTTGTAGGTAACGATGGTGCACCTCCCGCTGGTAGAAATATTGTTGTTTATCCAAGAGATCAGCCCTTGCGCAATATTCCTTACACATCTACAAACATTGACTCCATGATGTATCCAATGATTTTTCCTAGAGGTGATCCTGGATGGAGTCCAAACATGAATCACGTCCAACAGCATGCAACTGAAAGGCGGAATAAAGTTACACAATTGCAGTATTATATTTATCGTATTGCCATTAGACGTGAATTTTCTGCTTTACATTTAGCTGGAAAACTATTTCAACAGTTTGTTGTTGACAGCTATGTCAAAGTTGAGGGAGCAAGACTCGACTTCATACGCCAGAACCAAGAACAACTACGGGCAGATAGCTACACAGGCCTGATGGACTATTTGGAGGAAGCTGCCCATGAACGAAACCTCCGTGCGGGTAATATCGTTGTATTGCCATCTACCTTTTCAGGTTCACCGAGAAATATGCACCAATTGTACCTAGATGCTATGGCATTAGTTTCAAAACAAGGTAAACCAGATTTATTTTTAACTTTTACATGCAATCCTAAATGGCCTGAAATTGTTCAAAATCTTTTGCCTGGTCAAACCGCATCAGATAGGCCAGATCTGGTTGCACGAGTATTCAAATTGAAGTTGGAAACTCTTAAAAACGATATTATCAAAGATTCTGTTCTAGGTGTATCTGTAGCACAGGTGGATGTTATAGAATTTCAGAAAAGGGGTCTACCTCATGTGCACATGCTGTTGCATCTTGGCAACGAATTTAAGTTGCGCAATGGTGATGACATTGATTCATTGATATCAGCACGAATTCCAAATCGCGATCAAGAACCAGAACTTTATGAAATCATCAAATCCTGCATGGTCCATGGTCCATGTGGCCATTTGAATGTGTCTTCACCGTGTATGCAAGATGGTAAGTGCAGCAAAAATTTTCCAAAGCAGTTCAACAATGGAACTGTTTTAAATGTGGATGGCTATCCTTTATATCACCGACCAGATGACGGAAGAACTGTTCGAATTCGGAATATGGATCTTGACAACAGATGGATTGTCCCACACAATCCTTTCCTCAGCAAAAAGTACAATGCACATATAAACCTAGAGGCCTGCGTTTCCATTAAAAGTGTCAAGTATTTGTACAAATACATTTACAAAGGACACGATACTGCTCATATTGAAATCAATGAGAGAATAGATCACGACGAAATCAAAACTTTTTTAGATGCGAGGTATGTATCTGCTCCAGAAGCTGTGTGGCGTTTATGCTCTTTTCCAATGCACACTCAAAGTCATGCAATTTTACGACTTCCTGTTCACCTTCCAAATGAGCAGCAGATTTTTTTCAGAGAAGGACAGGAACAAGCAGCACTGGAAAGAGGTCTAGAGCACACTAAGTTAACTGCTTGGTTCGAATTGAATCGTGTTGACGAGCAGGCACGTCAATATTTATATCCTGATATCCCCCACCATTATGTGTTTCAAACACGACAACGTAAGTGGGTGACACGTCAGCGTGGAGCAGAAAAAATTGTAAGTAGAATGTACAATGCTAGCATTCGGCAGGGTGAAAGGTATTTCTTACGTGTGCTGTTGTTACATGTTCCTGGTGCGACTTCCTTTGAATACCTTAGAACTGTTAATGGGATTTTATATAGATCTTTTAGGGAAGCGTGTATTGCACTTGGACTATTGGATGACGATACTTTGTGGATACGAACCATGGAAGAACTTGGCGAATCAGCAACTCCCTCTAAAATTCGCAAAGCGTTCTCTTTCATTCTGATCCATGGAGAGCCAAGCAATCCAGCTGAGTTGTGGGAAAGATTTCGTGCTCACATGATTGAAGATTTTTTGAGACACCAGCCGGAAGTACAAGCAGAGCAGTCAGCTCTTGGTAAAATTCAGGAAGTCCTGCAGCAATTTGGTAGGGTTGTTACTGACTTTGATTTACCGGCTTTTGAACAAGCTATTGCTGACGATCTACCAAATGCTGATGAAATGAGGGAAGAGGCCATCAACATGAGGAACACGTTGAATGCTGACCAACTTGCTGTTGCTGATGCAGTCCTAGATGCAGTGGCAACAAACGACAATAATAATGCTAAAGTTTTCTTCCTTGATGGACCCGGTGGAACAGGTAAAACTTTCACGTACAATTACATCATTCGCGAGGTTATTGGAAGAAACCTATCAGTAAGTACGTGTGCATGGACTGGAATTGCAGCAACACTGTTACAAAATGGTAAGACAGTCCATTCTCTTTTTAAATTGCCTGTTCCTGTATTGGACAATTCAACATGCAATGTCAAGCCTAACAGTAGGCATGCCGATTTCTTACGTAGTCAGCATATTTTGATATTTGATGAGGCAAGTATGATTCCTAAGCATGCACTTGAGGCTATTGATAGAATGTTCAGAGATATCTGTAACAGTGATGTGCCTTTTGCTGGAAAGGTTGTTCTTTTAGGTGGTGACTTTAGACAGACTCTTCCAGTAGTGAAAAGAGGCAGACCAGCTCAGATAGTGGAAGCATGCATCAAAAGCTCTGTCTTGTGGCCAATAGTGCAAATATTTCATCTAAATGTCAACATGAGAGCTGCACCTGGGGAAAGGGGATTTGCAGAATTCCTACTTGAATTAGGAAGTGGAACGATACCGAAAAAAGTGGATGAGCCATTTAAAGACTCCATCGACATTCCGCACGAATGTGTTGTGCACGAAAATAATGATATCGTCCATTCTATTTTTAGTGATGCTGGAGTAGAGGATATGTCGAGTCGTGTAATTCTGACACCGACCAATGATGAGGCTTTAGTAATTAATGAACGGATTCTTCAGGGAATGCCTGGTGAAACAGCCACGTACTTTAGCGTCGATTCTGTTGTTTCTGATGAGCAAGAAGAGATTGACCTGTATCCGATGGAGTTCATCAATTCGCTTACTCCTTCTGGAATGCCTCCACATCGGTTGAACTTGAAAGTCAACAGTATAGTGATGCTGCTGCGAAATTTATCATTGAAGGACGGTTTATGCAACGGCACCCGATTAGTCATCCGTAATCTCCGAGAGAATATCCTTGATTGTGAAGTGCTGACGGGTATCTCCGCTGGAAATCGGGTGCTCATTCCTAGAGTAACATTGTGTCCCAATGATACCAACCTTCCGTTTCAGCTGAAGCGTACACAATTTCCTCTCCGTTTGTCCTACGCAATAACCATAAACAAAAGTCAAGGTCAGACTTTTGAACGGGTTGGTATTTACATGCAAAGGCCTTGCTTCAGTCACGGTTAACTGTATGTTGCATTTTCACGAACACGACGCTTTGAAGCGGTGAAAGTAAAGGTTTGTAGAACTTTGCAGCAAGGCTATGTTAGAGAGAGATGCTACACTAGAAATGTAGTCTACCAACAGGTATTATGAATATTTTTACCTTGCAAAAATATTTGTGCAATTGATATTAAATGTTTTGAATTGAAACTTTACGCAAGGTTAATGAGGAGGCAGCACATTACATTACCTGGAAATTAAATTGGTATACATTGAATTGAATAATATTGAAATTAAAGCAGTTTACATTGAAATGAATTACATTGAAATGAATTACTTTGAAATGAATTACATTGAAATGAATTACATTGAAATGAATTACATTGAAATGAATTACATTGAAATGAATTACATTGAATTGAATTACATTGGATTGAATTACATTGAATTGAATTGAATTGAATGAGTGTAGCATTAGATTAGATGACCTAGAAATTAGATTAGTTTACATTAAATAGATTAGATTGAATATGCCAAATGATTAGCATTAGCATTAGATTAGATTACCTTGAACTTTGAGTAGATTGAAGATTGAATAGATTATGAAAAAATATGGAAGCGGCATGGAGCCGGGTGGAGGAGGGTATGAAAGCGGCATGGAGCCGGGTGGAGGAGGGTAGGCAAGCGGCAAAAAGCCGTTGTATGTATGACATATTGTAATTTATTCTCTTTTTTTGAGATTCTGATGTCATTGAAAAGACAGTTTTGTTTTATCATTGTTATACAGTAACATATGGCATATTGAACTGCATGTATTGGTATGAATGTTTCAATGTTTTTACATGATAGTCCATTATTATTGGCATAGCTGCAGTTCACTAACAATTTCTTTTCTTTTTTAGATAGGGAGATAAAACATAAATTTCTCCAGATTTTTCTTTTACATTGCGGTATTGAGACACCATATACTCAGGTAAATGATTTCTTCATTAAGCATGGGTAAGAAACCTTTAGTGATTTTCCTCCTCGCCTGCACCTTTACTAACAAATTTAAAGTAGATTTAATTTTTGCACAACTTATTTTCATGTTTAGAATTTGCATAGTGTCGTAGAGTAGAAGATACATATCAGCTAATGTGAATAAAAATGACATTTCGTTGCACTTGAAAGATCAGCTTATGTTTATTGAGATATTAGACAGAAACTTTGAATTTCTGATATTGCAGATATACGTTTAACTGATCTGAAGTAACTGAAAACGGCAGTGCAAGTTCAAAATTCACGGTTGCATGTTCATGTTCATTTATCCCCCATGACATGACCCACCTTCCTTTTTAACTGTTTAAATTTCTAAAGTCCCAATGAACATTGCTTATTATACCTATCTATAAGGTTTCTTCTGGAAGAATAGACTTAGTCAATCCCTTTTGGCTTGGGATAACCAGAAGTTTTTACCCTGGAGTCGGTATAATAATCAGATGTTTCATATATTGGAACTTAAGAACATGCAAATAAGAGGAGTTAATCTCTATGAAAGTGTTTAAAATGATTTCATGTTACTGACTATACATTGTAAAATATATATATTGAGAATATATAACTTGAACCGTTGTCCAATATTTTCTCTTGTACAGAATAATATAGCATAAAACGTATTGGCTGTTAGATGACACTTTGCTGTATCTCCTTCATGCATACTTTTAGTCAACGTTCGTATTATCACATGTAAATGACATATTTACCGCATGTCCAAAAAAGTATTCTTAACAATTTTTTATTTTTTCAGATGTCAAACAACAACAACAACAACAACAACAATAACGGCAAAGCTGCACTTGCAGCATTGTGTAAGCACCTCACGATAATTCATTTTGTTATATGAATACTGTTTTCAAGTTCAATCTTTTACAATGTTTCATTAAATCTTTGTTTTTCATTTTAGTTCAAAATTTAAATAATCGAGGTATGTCCATTTCTTTTCACAAAATATTTCTTGATTCTTTCTAAGAAATGCACTTTTTTTGCTATTTTTTTATTCATATCATGTGATTGTTGCTTACTGTTTTTTTTTTTTTTTTTTTTGATTTTTAGATATGGAGCAGCTTCTTGGTAAGTCGCTGCAATAGTTGTTGCCTAATTTTTCGTAGTTGAATTTTATGTCTAGATATGTCATTCCTAATTCATTCCATAATTTAGAAAATTTGAATCTCGATGGAAATGCCCGGGAGCCTGACCCGGAAATCAGTAAGAATTCAATTAACCTTCTTATCATTATCATTCTTCAATTATAAACAAGCATAATTTTTTATTATAGTTGCTGTTTATACAAGGTTCCTACAGGAACAACTGGCCCGTGGTGGGCCAACGACCGACGCCGCCCTCGGCTCGTGGGTGCGGCATGGAGGGGTTTTTCTCCCTCCAGACCAAACCCGCGGTAGGGGCCGGGGGCAGAGCCGCAGCTACAACAGGCCGCGGCCTTACTGATTTTTTAAAAATTTTTTTAATTTAATTTTAATTTTTAATTTAATTAAATAATAAAGTTAATTTATTCCATCCATTTGTTTTCTTGATTCCCCTCTTTCCATGCCATGTGAACTCTTTGGGGGAGGTGACACAACGCATGCTGAACATGGGCGGCGAGCAGTACTTTTAATCAAGTTTCCATTCAAGACTAGCTTATTAAATTTTTCTTTTTAAATTTTTAATACAATTTGTAACATGGACACTTATCATAGCCAATTCCTTAATTTCATTTTTCGTGAACTTAACGCAGGCTGAACACATGGGCGGCGAGCGACGCCGCCTTGGCGGCTAGTCTATATATTAATAGCCGATTCTCTGTCTGTCTGTTTGTTTGTAAGTCACGCAAACTGGTAGATTGAGTTTTGAGGGAAGTTATTTCTGATTTAACATTTTGGACAAAAAGCAACAGTGGCAGAACTTGGCAGCATGTTCGGTTTGCTACTAGGGCCCTTACGAAACTACGACGGCAACGTGGACGACGACGTGAGGCAAACAAATGATTCACTTTACTCCATAGATTTGCTTTAGAATGGAAGTCATTTCACACTATACTATTGGGAAATGTTTTTAATTTTACTAATATCATTATTAGATTTGCACGTTCTACACACAACGTGAAAAGTAATATTTTGAAGTCGTACTGAAAACGAAGACGTGAGAAAAGCATTACTTCCGATGTATTTTCCTTGGTTCCTTCATGATTCTGTGTCTCAAAGTTCAAAAACAAACTTCATAGGCATTATAAATAAACTTAACCCAAGTGTATAGTTTCTGCTCTTTTGTGATTCATTGAAGATGAATAATCTTGTACGTCGTCGTCCACGTTGCCGTCGTACTTTCGTAAGTTCCCTACTAACTCTTGCCTGACTGTCTGAGACGGGTGAACTTTTTTTTTGAGCAATCAAAATGTTTAAAAACCGATAGGTAAAAAAAGAGTACCATAAAACAAAATGCTTTTTTTCTTACTTTTGTTTTAATAATTTAATTTCTTCTTTTAATTGTTAAGCGTTCTGATCGAACGTTTTTTTATTCTATTTATTCATTTAGCACGTGCCTTTTTTCTCTCCTCCTGTGTGAACTTTTTAAGAAGAGAAACCATTTTCCCCCTGTTTGATAGCACCCATGTTAAAGCGCGTAACTTTTTTAAAACAAAAGCTAATAAAAAGTTGAAGTTTTTTCTCTCTACGTTTTGAGTGTGTTGTTGTACTGATCAACGATTGTTTTAGAAAATAAATAAGTAACACATCATGAAATTTGGGTTTTTTCAACCATTGTTGAAACTGATATTTGATATTTGACTTCGAATCTGCCTCTGGCTGAACACAGGTTGTACGAGCCGTTTTTCAAGAAATATGATGTTTACTGGGGTCTCCGGGGTGACACAGAGCAGGTGCACATAGGCGGCGAGCGACGCCGCCTTGGCGGCTAGTTAATAAATTAATTTCTGGTGGCTTATGATTAGACCCTTTTTACACTAACTTATGATTTTAACATATTTATCGTTTATGCCTGTTTTCCACCAGTGAAATATATAAAAACTCAAGCCTCAAAGAACTTTGTAGTAACTTTTCATAACTTTAAGTACAATTGCTGCTACCGTTTTGCGTCATCTGGCTCTTGTAATTATGAATAAAAGCTTTCATCGATATTATATTGGTTTTTTTTTTTTGCAATCACTTTTTCATTTTCCCCCGTCCTGTATTTTTTTCGCTTGTCTTGGGCGGGAAAGTTTAAAGAATTTTCAGTCTGTCTGAAGCGCAAGGTAAAGACGAATAGAACAACAAAGTAAGTAGTGCTTATTATTCAAAACCAATGGAGCAAAACAAAAAAAAAGAACGTTTTCATGATTTACAACTGAAGCGAATTTATGATAATTCTACATCGAATTTTTAAGCTATTTCTCCAATGTTTACAAGTTCACCCAACGGAGGAGAGGATGTTTTTGTTTTGCTTTTATGGATTAAAGTTTAGCAAAAAATGTTAATGAATTATGCTAAAATGTGGTCATAAGTTTTGGGTTCCAAAATTTAACGTCGGAGTAATACTGTTACTTTTTAAAATCATGGTACCTTATCGGGGAAAAAAAAGTCGGGATATATTTTAGTCGGGGAAAATTTTGGTCGGGGAAAAATTTAGTCACCTCGAGAAATTTTAGTCACTTTTCCCCGACCAAAATTTTGAAATTAGTCGCTTTTCCCCGACTAAAATTTCGAAATTAGTCGCTTTTCCCCGACTAAAATTTCTAAATAAGTCACTTTTCCCCGACTAAAATTTCTAAATAAGTCACTTTTCCCTGACCAAAATTTGCAATACAAGTAGGAAATGGAACACAATTTTTGTCGACACTTTCAATTTGAACTAAAAACAAGATTCGCAAAAATGCGACTATATATTTCCCCAAAGTTGCGAACATTTTATCAATTATTACCGTAAATGATCGAATAAGCGCCCCCTCCTTTCAGGTGAATTTTGAAATAAGCGCCCATACTCAAATAAGCGCCCCTGGGCGATTATTCGAGTTAATAAGAGCAAAAGGGGGCGGTTATTTGAGTTTTTGTACAATAGAAAACAACAAGTATTTAAAAGAATATAGCTTTCTTTTTTATTTCCTTTTCATGCTCAAATTTCATTTCAAAATATGAAGTGATCGATGTAGAAGACATTTAAAAAAGAAATATTCACTGTATATATCTTCTGTTTTTGTAAATATTACTCGAAACCTTTATATATTTTCTTACTATTTATGATACAAAAAAATTAAAGTTTAACAAAAACACAGTATTTTAAATAAGCGCCCCTACTCGAATAAGCGCCCCCTCTAAAAATTGAATTTTTAAATAAGCGCCCTGGGCCCTTATTCGATCAGTTACAGTATGTGTACATTGATAACAAGAAAGATGTATCAATAAATAATTACAGTGGTATATCTACTACCAAACTGATGTTCAGATAAAAACGCTGTCAATACCAATCAGGGTGGATTTGAACTTAATAGTACATGAAATGAAAATGTACATGACCAAATGATAAGATTTTTCTCAATCTTTGCCAAGGAATTAAAATGTGACTTTGAAGTTACTATGGACATAGCTAAAAACTATAAGACCTAAATGTGGCTAATATTTCCCCTTAAACAACTGAATAGTCTTTTTGCAGAACAATCTGAACCATAAAATCACATGACAAATGTAACAGATGAGTTTCTAAGTGACGTGATGTTTATAAACATTAGTGTTTTTTGCTCGATAATTGCTGTGAGTTTCAACATAAATGCTTAATAGATCAAGTCAATTTCCTACCAACATGCGCACGCATCTTGGTTGGCAATTAGATGTTCTCTACACACTGTCGGTTAAACCGGTTCTCAGGAGGCGTTTTCAAGACAAAAAAATTATTAAAAATAATACTCATTAGCACTCAAAATCTATTTGTGAAGTTTATTAAATTTTTAGTTTAAACAGATCTTCAACTGGTAATTAACATCAGAAACTCATCTATTCAACAGAACACTTGCTTTAACTCAGATAAAACTATCTTACAAAATTATAAAATCAAATTTGTATAAAGGTTTACAAAAGAAGAAAAGAAAATTTTCAAACCTTTGGGAATTTTAAGGACATTTTAAGCAAATAACTATCAAAAGCAATCAAAAACCAATTTCTACTAAAAAATATTATTTGTCAAGTTTTCAAAATAAACATCTCTGATTCAAAAAAATATGTTCACATCATAATACATCACTATATATCACATATATCGCTAGTGAAAATATACATCCATAACCAAATCACTGCATATTTGGAAGTAGAAGTTTTTGTTTCGGCTTGATTTATTAAATTACAGACTGTTATGCTGGAATGTGTTTTGATTTACCTTCGTTGCTTGTAAGGAAAATTGACATTATTTAATTTCTACGAAATACAATATCATATATATTTATACAATATCAAAACAGTATACGCAATCATGGAATTGAATGAATGTTGTTGGATTACATCTCAGGAGGCACATTCAACCAGATTCTTTCACATTATTATGTCTCAATCCTGTCTGTGTGTATTTAATATTTTACGTATCATTGGTTTTCTGAACTTCCTTTTGCATATACAACGAAAATCACGTTTTTACTTGCAATTCTTGTTATATGTACTCCTTGAATTAACAACTGGTTGTTGTCCACCTAAAAAGGGTTTCCTTGATATGGATGTACATCTATATGTGTTTTCAGTTGGGCTACATTATAATCAGGATGTAAAATAAAAATAAGTCTTCAGCTTGGCTTTTAATGATGAACTTTCAATTTTGCACTGAAATCACAGATGCAATGTTCTACTGTTCCAAGCATTTAATTATACCATTCATCATAACAAAAACATAACACCCGTGACATATTGATATCTCGCTTTTTTCTCTTTTACTTGCGTTCATTCAAAAATGTTAACAAAACTTTTAGAAAAACATTGAATTAAAACGTTTTTATTTCCATCATTTAACGTTTGAATCTCTTGAATCATCTTAAAAGCTGGGAGACAAAGCAAAACTCTTCCACTGCTGACTGCCCATCTGCACTGACTGAAAAAAATGGCGCACTACTTCACTGAAGACTAGCCTCTATTCTTACCTATCTTGGCTAGGCCAAAGTTCAATACTGAACTGAGGCTATAAAAGTGAACGGAGAAGATGAAGGAGGAGGAGGAGAAGGAAACTGCCGGTTTTAACATATATTTCGCCCTATGGGGAAATATATAATTATATTACAAAATAACTAATTAAGAGTTCAATCTAATACAATACAATAACAGTTTTTGAGGTTTGATCGTCATTATTTTCATCACTGGCATCCATATTGCTTTCACAAACATCAATTATATCTTCACTGACATCCATTTTATTTTCACTGACATCAATTTTGTTTCCCTTAATCGTAACAGAAAAATCTGTATCGTCCTCATTGACTGATTCAACTTCATTCGATTCCCCTTCCTTTGCTTGACCGTCATAATTCCAGTCGAAAATCGATAGATAGACTCTACTTGAGATTATCAAAAATCGGGGAAAAGTTTTGGTCGTGGACTAAAAAATCGGGGAAATATTTTGGGCGGGAGTAAAAAAACCGGGGAAAATTTTTGGACGGGGAAATGAAAAATCGGGTGAAATTTTTGGACGGTGTTGAAAAGTCGGGGGAAAATTTGGTCGGGGAAAATTTTAGTCACTAGCCCAAAAAATTAGTCACTTACCCCCGACTTTTTTTTCCCCGATAAGGTATTGCAAAAGTAAATTGAAAACGACATTTTGTTTTTACATTTTGATTTTGATTAGTTTTCTTAACTTCTTATTTTTTTCGTTTGGAATATTTCTACGAATTGACATACGACAAACGTATTTCCTACCAAGTAATAAGATAACCACAAACCAGTTGGAATTTTATTACAAGATGAATGTTCTGATCAATACAAACGAGGTAAAAAGTTTGAAGGGATTCATCACCAATGAAAATGAGCTAAGTTATAACAGCTCTTAGCTCAATTGATGACATGTTGCAGCAAGAAGCAATTCTTACAAATGAAGAAAAGCGTGTGGAGATGGCAAGCATACAAGTGTAAAAGCACTGGCGAATATTTACAAAATGTTATGGTTCATACTTGTTACAATTTTTGTTTTCAATTCTTTACAGATAAGACAACTTAAAAAAGTCGGTGTCGCGGACTATCGAGACGCCATCAAACAAATAATAAATCGGTATATAAACAAACGGTTACACTTTTGGAACGTTTTTTATGTCATTACAAATTATAGCAACAATAAATTTTGACGATATATTTCGATCTTATATGATCATCTTCAAAATATACAATATTACAAGATTAAAATCTAGAAATAAAAATTATTTTATAAGCAACTACATATACAGTAAAAAGCTACAAAAACTGAAAGGCAGACAAAAATTTTTTCAAAAGTTAAAGCAGTAAAAATTTTAAAATTTGTCAATAGTATTCTATTTTTTATTCGTCTTTTGTGTTCAGTTCGGGTGTTATTGCTTTATGAACAAAGCTTCCAGGGTCATTAGATGGTTTGCTGATTTTGAGTTTGACGTGAGAATGGTTATTTAGCTTTAGACAAACGATGAATAGTGCTTGCATTAGTTGAAGGTAGTTGAAAGTTGAAAGTGAAGGTACTCAAAATCATATCTTTGTTGCTGTCTTTACTTGCCATAGGCATCTTAAAGAAATTTCATTGGTCTCCACTCCCGAACGCTTCGGTTATTCTAGGATATTTGCAAATCTAGAAATAAGGACATGAGACTGTCTTTTATTGTGCCTTTTGCGGATTCCATGAATTAAGAAGATACAGAGAAATGATATTTACGATGCATGATTTTCAATTCGAAACTGATTATAACGTTTCATTATACAATGAATATTTTGTAATATAGCCCCAATTCTTGCTAATATTTCACGTAATGATAATGAAAAAAAGTGAAACTAATTTCCGTGTATGAACAAATTGTTTTTTAAACAACTATCATAATTGAGGTTTCATTTTAATGTCATTTAACCTGAAAACAAATGAGAGAAAATGTTAGTTGGAAGTCATTACAGCATCGTCCAATAACTGTAAAGACAACCAGAAGGTATGCCTTATTTTTATTGGAGGTTTTATCTCAAAATCATATATTTGTTATCGTTTTTATTTGCAATCTGCAACTTAAATTTTCATTGATTTCTCCTGCAAAATCACAAACAAGTGCTTTTCTTGTCTGGATTCCAGAACTTGTTAGTTACTCTGGGCATAGAAATACGAAAAAAAGAAATAGTGAAATTTCATTTGTACCATTCGTGTTGTAATTACTGGTGGTTGTATACAAATTTGAATTTTACCCCGTAATAGAAGTCGTAATTCGTAATAGAAGTCGTAATACAAGATCTCAAGATCTGTTAATCTTTTCAAAATATGTGACTTCAGGAAATGTCTTTTCATCAGTTATGCATAATTATCAAAATTATTAAAATTATTTAGATGATAGCATTATGAAAAATAAGTTGATATTTTATGATTTGACGACACTAACATTCGTATTCATTACTTTTTCGTGGTCAGCTAAAGCAAATATGTGATTGGAGTTGATATAAATGGAGACAACGACATTAACGGAAGTACACTCGTGATGAACACATAAATTCCTGATGGTATTTGTGTTTGAACGAACATGAACAATGTTATAAATTATTATAAATGGTTTGAATATGAACAATGCTCTCCGGATAAGTTCCGGATTACTGCCTAAAATTGGAAAGATTCTGAAAAAGTATGCCAAAATGCCTTCATACTTTGGTTTAGTAGAAACACACATGTTTTTAGAATTACCATATTCTTTCTAATAGTACTTCTGCGGATTTATGATTTCATCTTCAAAATTTACAGAGACGTGATTATCAGAGAGAGCGGGATTAATTTTTCAAAGTACCTTTAGAAGGGCGGGATCATTATTTCTCCTGGAATGCATTTTTTTTAAAAATCGATTGTTTCCTACAAGGCCAAAGCCACTACTAGAAAGAGAAATACACACTCCAGCTGACAATCATTTCAACTTTTGACACTTCTTTCTAACTTACCCCTCACCCAGCTATATTAACCCCGAAATATCCAAAGACAAAGACAGGGGGAACGGGCTAGTACGGTATCACCAGGGACGCGGCCGGTAGGATTTGTGGTTTTCAAGAGGAGGATTCGAACCCGGTACCTTCGGTGTGCCAGTCGAACACGTTACCGTTGTGTCACTGCAATTAGATGGACTGCATTGTGATGGTTTTATTTTTTCTTCCAAATCTTTCAGCTGTAGCATTCACAGAATGCAGAATTTACAACTTCTTCTTTAAATTTGATTGTATATTTTTTGTGTCTCATATTACGGTTTGCGTTAGACATTTTCACAGTGAACCACAAAGGAATTAACTGAATAAAAGCACATAACGTAACAAACCATATAAAGTCGAACGAGGCTTTCGAAATTCGAAACATTTGCAATGCTTTGGTTTCACTTTCTTTGTTTCCGAGAAAAGAACTCCCACATGCGGAATTATTAGAGAGAGCGGGATTAATTTCTCAAAGTGAAGGAAGGAAGCAAAACTATTAGAGAGGCGGCATTATCAGGGAGAAATAACGCGGTACCTTCTCATTCAACCTCCCTACAACAGACAATTGTTTTTACAAACTAATGAACATACAGTGTGTATCAAAATGTCTTATCCAACAATTTTCAAGGCGTATTTTTCATTACATGTCTGATAAAATATTGTGAATTTTATATCATAAGAATAATTTTTTCATTCCCTATCCATTAAATTCTTAAAAGACCTGTAATGAAAAATACGTCTTGAAAGTTGGTGGATAAAACACTTTAATACACACTGGATAATAATAATAGCACACTATTATTCTGGATCGGACATTTTAATTGGTAATTTTTTTTTGGTGTGATAATTATTCTCCGAAGAAGTGTAAACAATGTTTGTAGCCATAATTAAGAAAACGTCAATTAGTTTCTATATTCCTAGGTCGAATCTTTCCACAATATATGTTTATTAAATTTCTGATCATGTAATCTCCAAAAATCCAGAAAAGATAATTGTCACCATGAAAAACTTTTTACCAATAGACACCAACTAGTATCCCGTGTAAAACATTTTTGCAGGTTTCAATTCTCAAAAAATGGTGACGAAAAATCAAATCACAGAATAACAAACAGAAAGTACATTAGTGTTGTAAGTACTGTGAACTCTCTCTAATTCCCTAAACCCTAACTTTAAGAAAATAAAAAAACGGAAGGAGCAGGTACCATAAGATTCGATCCATAAAATTAGAGAGATCAAATTTGGAAGATCTAACTGTATTGCTGAACTCCAAAAATATACCGAAACATGTACAGGATCGTTAAGCGACAAACAACCGTTATCGAGATATCGTCGATCGAACATTTTAGTGACGTAAAAGCTCTGTTTGTCTTGTTCGTCAATGTTATGGACCATAAAAAATGTCAGTTATTTTCTTAGAAGTTCTAGAGATATTTTCCAAATAACTTTGCATCTAATTGAAGATGGTTCCCCTGACTTAATGATCCACTTAAACAGACGCCATCTGGATCAACATTTTTCCAGGTATGCAATCAACACTGAAGTAAAGAACAGAAAAGTCAAAACCCATCAAAAATAAAAATACGCGCTGTGCAGAAAATACAATACAGAAAAATCACCCCAGTAAACATTATGACGTCAGGATAACGTCATATGACGGTCACATCTGACCGTCGTTTGACAGTCGTCTGGTGGTCAGAAATGCAACATATTTGTGACGTTGAAAAGTGACTTTATCTGACGGTCGTTTTCGACGGTTGATGAGACGTTGTTTTGACGTTTATATGACGTAAAAGGACCATGATATTATATAATTTCTTGTTTGGAAGGGAATTTTGAATGCTATTTTGAATTTAAAATTTGCTTTCGTTTTAAGTCCAGAACAAACGCATTGGTTTTGATGTTAAATAAATGTATGCCAATATTATTCTGTATTAAATACGTATAACCAAAAATCTATAATGGCAGTAGTATTAACTTTATAGCAAATGTATTAAAATATCAAAGTATCATTTGTATAATTCAAAGTATTCACTCTAACTTGGATAATGTCCTTTTGCACGATCTGGTGGAAATTGAGCGTCAATTCCCACAACACTTAAAATTCATTGATCGTCTTTTGTCTTGATAAGGGTAGAAAAAGAATTTTTAAACTTTTAATAAGCGTTCTATTTCATTACTCAAACGTGTCTGATAAAAATCATTAACGATTATCCAAGTTAGAGTGAACGCACTATATCTGTGCAGATATAACCATGCCTGTTCAGACAAAAATATGACTATGTCTCTTCAGACTGTTCTCATACAGTAGAATGCTAAGACACGAATTCACTGAAAAGATGCAAATAAAAAGCCCTGCGATTCCCGAGGGACAGCACAAAAGACGCAAGAAACAAAAGAAAAGCAGGACAAGTGATACGTGAAAAACTAATTATAAACTAATTATCAATTATCAATTGTAAACATTATACAGTGTGCCCCAGAGAATTTCGGTCTGAGATTTTAACAGTTCATTACTTTTCGCACATATATCAGATTTCAGCAATTTTTACACCATTCGATAGGACTTTATTCATAGATTTTAAAAATATACACAGTGTTCTCCAAAACCTTTTAGTATGGAAGCAATTAAGGATTTTACCACGAAAAAGTCCAATTATCTTCTTAATGGTTAATTATCACATCTTTCAATAACAGCTATCAAAGGTCATTATCAAAAACAATAACAAGTCAAGTGACTGTAAAACACAAAAGTCATTAAAAACAAAACTTTAAGCTATCTCAACATGTCCCCCGTTTCTCTTGACACAGCGATTTGCTCTTGCTGTCATAAAGAGTGGCGAATAAAATTTTGATTTTGTCTAAGATTATTTGCTGCATCAACAATTTTACTTGTCAACTCTGATAGACTCTGGATCTCAGTGGAGAAAAGTTTTTGTAGCAACTAAAAATTGCTCATATGATGTCAAAATATTTTTGTAGAAGCCCCCGTCGCACAATTTTTAACTTTGTGATGCGATTATAATTTTAGTGTTTTCAATAACACCACAACATGTTCTTAATAAACAAAAGAATAATCGCACGTGAAAACTTACTTTTATTAACCATTAAGGAGTTAATGACCGTGACAGTTTAAAGAAATCCTTTTTGCTACAAAAGTGTTGGACTAAAATATTTAAAATATAAGTTTTTAAAATCCTTGAAAGAAATGCTATCGAATGATGTAAAAATCTCTAAAATCTGATAAGTGAAAAGTTATAGCTTGTTAAAATCTCAGACCGAAATTCTCTGGGACACACTGTATAAATCAATAAACTAATTTTTATGCACATGCCTTTACATTACCAATCTCCATAAACGATTCAACTATCTATGAATGATAAGCACTATCTTCTCATTTTGCTATCCACTTAGTTTACCTAAATTATCAGGTGTGGATTTAAAAACGTTAGCCGATATCATAACAGCAAAAGGGAAAATAAAATATAACATAAATATAACATTTGTCATATCGTTCTTGTGCATCTTAACATACTCCAAATTAAGTTGGTGATTTTGATATTAGTCAAATACATTAGAACATGTCATGGCGCCGTAGTGTAGTGGTAATCACTCTCAGAATTCATGCGGGAAGTCAGGGTTCAATTCCCGCTGATGACTTTTCATTTGTTGTCATTACCTTTCGTCGTCAAATTGACCATGCTACAATGTCAATACAACGTTGTTTTTGCTCTTTTAACCGTTGCACAACGTCCGTACAACGTCATTTTTGGTTTTTCTTAATCGTCATTTTGACGTCAAAATCCGACGCTGTTTTGCTGTTTCCATTTCGACCATTAAACAACTGTCATGCGACAATAGAATACGACGTCGAAACAACGTTGAAACAACGTCTTTGCGCTTACAGGGCTAACAGGGAAATAAAGAAAGAACAGCGGGAAAATAGGTGAAAATTGGATTGTTCATTTCCTTCGCAGCTCTGTGTATTATTTTTTTGATTACAATAAATATAAATGACGTTGTATGGACGTCGAAGAAACGGTTGTTACGACGTCTCTCCAACGTTTTCAAAAATCACTTATTTAGTTTGGGTTTAATTTTAAGGAATTAAATTCTATTTTGCCTATTTTGGGGGTTTTTTATGACCAAACTCATGAAAAGAGGGACTTCATATCGCCGTTTTAATGACCGTTGTTTGAACGTGAACATGACGTCATCGATTCATTTACCGTTGTTGAAGTAGAAAACATATTTTTGTGCATTTATAAGAGAACGAAATGTAGATATAGCAACAAAGTTACTTTTCGTTCATTATTATGATTTTCACATCTTCGTCATATGATCGTCAGATATGGTGATGACTAACTATGACCATAACACGACGTTAAATAAACGTCAGCTTTGGTCAGTTTTGGTCGCGACGTTAATGTGACCGAATCCTGACCGTCATTTACACGTCGGGTGCTTACTGGGACTTCACACTTTTAATTAAAAACTTTAGGTATTTCGGCTAAAGCATTTTCAGTTCAACACAGAAAAACTTTTAAATCAGAAGATCTGAAACACATCAAATATTCATAATAAATCTTTCACAATACGATATATGCAGTAGTAAAAATAAATTGTGCGTACAGGTAAACATCAAAAAGATTAAAATCGCCGTAACTGTCCATGGAATCCAAACCTCAATGTAAATAAAAGCCAAACGCGAAAGTCGTAAATGTGTGTAAATGTGATTTTCTTTAAGAACCCAGAACGTCATGATTAAAAACCATGTTATTCATGTCTTCAATCGCGTATTATTTGAAAAGTAATGACGCAGAAACCCTATTAATACTATAAGAAAAACAAAACAAACAAACAAAAAAGTTCTAAAGCGTACTTACCCTAAAAACAGTAATAAAACTTTCGTTGTTGTCTATTGTTTCTTGATCTTGCGAGCAATCAAAACATTTGAAACGATCAAAATGCAATGTAAAGGTATCTTTCCTTATACTAATCGTAGAAAAATATTAACCGTGGTCTGGCACACTTTCATGAATAAATGCTCGCAAAAACGACCCGAAATTTTAGAGAGTGAACGCGTGAAAAAAGCGGATGCACACTCGTAATTAGAATATAGACTAGCCGCCAAGGCAGCGTCGCTCACCGCACATGTCCACCTGCTCTGTATCACCCCGCAGACCCCAATAAACGTCATATTTCCTTATAAACGCCTCGTACAACTTGTGTTCAGCCAGAGGCAGAATCGAAATCGGAACCTCTGGTGTGCAGTCAGTTTTGCGTCTTAACTTTTTTTCAGGGTATCCCAGTCGGGCAACCAGTGTTTCAAGTTTTTGTAAATTTGGAGCCCGAATAAAAATACCTGCCCCAAATTATTCCACTTAAAGCCAGCGATAAGTGGGAGACGTGTAAAATGGGAGAAATGAGGTTCAATTCCTGGAATTTTAACATCCTTTCCTGCTGGCTTTATTGCTTAATAAAGCTTGTTTGCACATGAAGACAAATACGTTCCTTGTGTTTCAAGTCTTCATGTTCTAAACTCAGCCCTTCATTGTCGTGGTCGCATTTGAAATGTCAGCGAACTTTCTTGCCTTACACAATGCATTCCGAACGTGAACTTCGTGTGGTTTTTATTTACGATTTTAAACCAATCAAATATCAGTTTCTCCAATGGTTCCAAAAAAGTACATTTCATGACGTGCTACTTACTTTTCAAAACCAATCGCTTATCAGTTTAACAATACACTCAATACGTAGAGAGAAAAAACTTCAACTTATTATTAGCTTTTGTTTTAAAAAAGTTAACATGGGTGGTATCGAAAGTAGGAAAAAAATGGTTTCTCTTCTTAAAAAGATCACACGGGAGGAGAACAAAAAGTCACGTGCTAAATGAATGAAGTGAATAATAATGTATTAATGTACAGTGTGTTTCGTAATGTTGGAAATGGAAATTTTAAAGCTGTTATTTTAAATGAATATACGGAATTTCAAAATAATTTTTACACCGTCGGAAACCCATTTTGAAGTTCCTTCAGATAGTATGTTTTTGTGAAAAATGAAAAAGTGCTTTTTGAAAACATAGGGAAAATGTCTTGGAAACATGTAATTAAATTTTTAATGTTCGATTAACACGTAGTTTAATTACATCGTCGTTATTGTTTTAAAACACTGAATCCATTCAAATTTTTTATTAATTTTATGTTTGCGCTGAGACCCCCAAATTGATATTTTAAAACATAAAAGTTAAACGTTTTTCGTGAACACACAGCTTAAATTTGTTTATTGCTTTCTAAATTGCTGTCATTGTTTCCAAAATTCTTTTCTTTTCATTCACATCTTGATCAACCATTAAAAATTTAATTACATTTTTCGATGACATTTTCCTTATTTTTTCAAAACCCACTTTTTCATTTGTCACAAAAATATACTAGCCGAAAGAGCTTGAAAATGGCTTTCCATTGATGTAAAAATTATTTTGAAATTCAGTCTATTCATTTAAAAAAAACAACTTTAAAATTTCCATTTCCAACATTATGAAACACACTGTATAATAATAATGTTCGATTAGAAGCGCATAACGATTTGAATATAAAATTAATAATGAGATGAGGCCCTGAGGCCTTAAGGTCAGTGCTTTCGGCTAAGTTAAAAAACGAAGGACTGTGAAGCAAAACTAAAAAATGTTTGCTCCAAAACAGCAATTTTTGAGTTGTAAGTAGGGTGATTAAGGGAATAAAACATTAAATGTATCCATGGTTACAGCTCACGAAGTATATTTCTTTTGTTTCAATTACAACAGCTGTTTATCAGCATCGTTTACACGTATAGTACAAATAATTTTAAAACATGAAATGGGGCTAGTGTAACTCAGGCTAAAATAAAATTAAAGCTCTATTTCGAATGTAGTTTATTCATACCGGGAGTTAGTGTTATAACACTGCTACAGTTTTGCACCGTATGGTTCTTGTTACCTTTTCCTTATTGGTCGGGAGATTTTCGTGGCAACATGTAAACTGCGTACAGTAATACAATACGCATCAACAGAAATCGTATGGGCATTACAACACTACAGCAACTACTTTGATACTTTAATCGGTTTTATTTAAGCTTCAAATTCCAGTTTTACAAGTTGGACTTTCCAGCTTTACGTCCTAACAAGCTTCTTGTTTGGTTAATCACGTAGGTGAACTTTCGTTTCGTTTCTGCAGATAAGGTTACATGAAGATGGAATACCAAGCAGTTGCTCATACTAAAAATGAAAGTATAAAAAGTTCTAATTAATTCCATTTAGCAAAATTCAGACCTTATAGAAACTTGAATTACAGCATCATCATTCTAACTCTCATTTTATACCTTAAGGGAAAATAGTTAATGATTCTCTCAATTTCGTAGTGACCGGTGAGTCGATATTGGCCAATAAAACTTTAAATTTATTTACCGAAGAAAAATTCAGTTCATAGAAATTCATATAAATTTTTCTTTTTCTCCAGTTACAAAAGAAATAATTTGTATTGAACTTTGATTGACTTTCAAATATTTTTCATAATGGCACACAATTGTAGGATCATTTCCTACGTCTAAATATTTGCTTTTGATATTTGTCAATTTTCCTAATTCTGAACACAAATCAAATCCAACTGTCATAAATTAAAAACACTGCACGTCCCATACTGTTAGTCAAATGAAAAGACATTTCTGCAAATGAGCATGGATGTATCAGCTCATTGACCAGAATCTTATTGGATTCCAAATTGGGAAAATTGCTGGTCATCGTTGGTCTTCAGGCATCATCGCTGCCTGAATGACTTTTTTTTAAATGAGCCTGAATCCAATTTACCAACAAAAGACCAACACTTACAATATCTCTGGTAGGAAGTTCACTAAATTGCAAGATTTTGGGCAGAGGCATCCATAAGTATACAAACAATTCCAGCTTGTCACACGAAAGTTTTCACAGTATGTAAAGGATCCCTCAAATAAAATTCAACACGGCAGAATAAAGCAACCTGTCTTGATGAGAGAGACTCCCAGATAGGGAAGCAATTTGTCACAAGGGATGGAAATTTCCCTTGTGGATACTTCTTTCCATACTGATAATGAAAATATCAATTAATATTTATCCTTATTTAAAAAGGCAAGTAAACTTATGCAAATTTAACCCCAAATAAACGGATTTATGGGATTTTTTTGCGAATTTGCCAAAAATTTATTTATTTATTTTTTTATTTTACGAATGTGTACCCAGGATAGCCTCTTCTGTTCCCTAAGGTACTGTTATCAATGAGAGATCTGTGAAGGAGGTCCTAGAGCATTTAAAGCCCCCATTAGGGCTACAGAAGCTGTAATGAGAGGAACCGCTCAACTAGACAACAACCCTAGACATCATTCCTACTCTCTTGCTGAGTGCTAAGCAGAGAGGATTGATTCACACTGTTATAGTCGCTGGCATGACTCGGTCGGAGATTGAACCCGCGACCTCCCGAACAGGAAGCGAGCACTCTACCACAAGGCTACCAGTCGGTTCGATCTTAGAAACTTAGAATTTGTGCGACAAACCTGAGCGACTTACCTTACATTTACATCTACCTTACATATTTTTTAACACTTTCAGGGCGTGATTTGGTACCGTATGAACGGTATGGGCGCACAAAAGTATATGCCCAAAAAGATTTTCATAATTAATTTTTGTACATTTTTGTCCAGAATTATCCTTTAATAGACCGTAATTTTTGTTTTTACAGAAGGTTTGCATCGATATATCTTGTATTTGCGATTTTATTCTCACCTATAACATCAGATGCTACTAGTGCGTTATGTAGCTAGCAGCTACCATATTTAATGTTTAGTATTCCGTAAAAACAAAATAAATAAAACAACATTAGTCTGTAATACTTTCCACTGAGGATAGTAGATAATAATGTGAAGAAAAACTTACGTTTTATTTTTCATATATTAGAAAATGCGAATTTATTTCCACCACACAATGAAGACAAAAAAGTTAAGACTGTGAGAGTCGAGCTTATGAAAAGTGATATTGTTTTGTATTAGTCCTCCTCTATCTATTTATTCAGAAGTTATAAAACATCAACATATATTATCTGGTATGAGATTTTCCAATAGTATATATATATATACTCTATGATTGCAGTGCTCTGGTACAATACATAAGAATAACATATTTCTACTCTCCCTCTGTTAATGGGTAAAGTGACTAAAGGAACAGATCTCAAAAGAATCAAAAAGCTGCTAAAAAGGCCAGAAAAACAAGAGCCTTACATTCGCATATGTTTCGTTGTCCACCATCTTTTGTCTTTAGAGATGATCCCCAAATTACTTCCCATATCATAAAAAGCGGCAGCAGTTACAAACTTAACTGCCGAAAATCGTCAGTTAGCACACTTAACTACCGAAATTCGTCAGTTAGCACACTTAACTGCCGGAAATTGTCATTTAGCTCACTTAACTGCCGAAAATCGGCAGTTATAAATGTACTATATAACTACTCTGTAAAATGATCTATACATGCCACGGTAGATGCATTTGAAATTTTTTCAATGAAACGAGGGGCTATTAATCCCAAATCATCCCGAGAATACCATGTTGTTCTTTGTCAATTATATGGTTGATTACATTTAGCTTAGACTGGGGTAAAAATGTCTCTATTTCAGGACTATTCTTCTCGAAAGTAATTTCAAGGTATATATATTCGGGGACAAAGCAAGACATTTTGAGTAAATTCAATTTCATTGGATTATTTCATAATTTGGCGGGAAAACAACCAAAAAACCGCGCGCACATCGAAAAGTACATCAACAACCAATAACAAAATGTAAAGCTATAGAAAGTTTAGGGAAAGATTTACAAGCGAAAAATATCTTCTTTATAGAAATATAGACAACTAGCCGCCAAGGCGGCGTCGCTCGCCGCCCATGTCCACCTGCTCTGTATCACTGTATCAATAAACGTCAAATTTCCTTATAAACGGCTCGTAAAACTTGTGTTTAACCAGAAGCATATTCGAAGTCACAACCTCTCGTAAAACCAATCTTTTAGCAGTGTAACAATACACTCAAAACGTAGAGAGAGAAAACTTCAACTTTTTATTAGCTTTTGTTTTAAAAAAGTTACGCGCTCTAACATGGGTGCTATCAAACGTAAGGGGGAATAGGTTTCTCTTCTTAAAAAGATCACACGGGAGGAGAGAAAAAAAGGCACGTGCTAAATGAATAAAGTGAATAAAAAAAACGTTCGATCTGATTAAAATAGATTAAAAGAAATCGATTAAAACAAATTAAGACAACTATTATGACAAAAGCAAAAAAAAATATTTTGTATCATATACTCTTTTTTTACCTATCGGTTTTTAAACATTTTGATTGCTCGAAAAAATGTTCACCCGTCTCAGACAGTCACGCAAGGATACGTTAGGCTACACTGGTAAACCGCACGTTTTGCCACTGCTTTATGTCCAAAACGTTCAATCAGTTAGTTTCAGTTAGTTTGTATTTAGTTGATGTATTGTTTTCAAAGCAAAGTCAACGTGGAATATAAAACTAACAATAATGATAAAAACAAAACGTTATTCCTATTAGTTCATCAGCCAAAAAAAGTCACGTTCGATTGGGGTTGCAATGTATTTGCTTCGAACTCACGTCGCACACAAAAAAAGAAATAATTTCGCTCACAACTCAATCTACCATTTTGCGTGACAGACAAACAAACAGACAAACAAACAGAGAATCGGCTATTAATATATAGATTAGGGAGATTCGTAAACTCGACGAGCCGGTTACACGAAAAATATCAATTACTTGTGAGAATTTCTTTAGAACTGTTCTACTATAAAGTTACTCCAGAGATTTACAGCCTTTTCTTGTATCAAAAGAAACATCATTACTTTGCACGCTTATTTCAAGTGTTGATGTGAAGTTTCTAATGACTTTGTAGGGAAAAATTCACGAACAACTCTACTAAGTTGTATATAATTCCCCACATATCTATAGAAAAATAGTTTCGTATAAACGAAACATGATTTTTCCGAATCCCGTTAATAAAAATATGTCATAAAAACGGGAAATGTTTTTTTCTAAAAAAGAACGGCTTGCCTTGCCCACTTCCACTCATCTAGACACGAAATCTCTACCCTCTCGAAAGTCTTTCGGGAAGGAAAAAACACAAGTCTTCGGCAAACATTCTGAAACGAATGTTGATCTAATGTTGTTTGATCAACATCAGGAAACCGACGTTACTTCAACGTTATTCTAATGTCATTTATCCAACGTTGGAATTACAACGTTACCGCAACGTTGTTGTAACGTTATTCAACGTTGCAACTTCGAACCAACGTTGATACAACGTTGAAATGCCTGCATGGTTGATACAAAATGCATTACATAGTTAGCAGGGATACTGCTTGCATTCGCATGATGACGTCATATCTATAAATGAAGATGTGTTACAGTGGAATCCCTCTAAAGCGGACACCATTGCTGCAAAAAAAGTGTCCGCTTTAGAGGAATGTCCGCTTTATAGGAAGTTGACCAAAAATAGTTGACTAAAAATTAGTTTTAGACCTAATTTTGACCAAAAAAGCTTTTTTTGTAGTACTGGCGGGTATCATGGGGTGACTTGAAACACTAGGGTAAACGCCAACATCAATAGATTTAGCTTATCGAGCAAAGAACCCAAGTTGGCTGTGCAAAGTAAGTTTGTCGGTGTTGCAACCAACCTTTAAGTGTTGCTAAGGATATAAACTAAGAAACCAAGTTATAATACGAAGATATATTTCATTTATCTTATAGGTCTTTCAATACACGTTTTTCTCCCTATTTGAAATAATCTTTGATTGAGGATTGTTTTCTATTTTGAAGCTGAAGTTCCTCAATCTTTTTCGTAATGGTTGACAACATTTCTTGGCTTGCATCATCAAAAATAGTAGATCGCTTAATTTTATCAAGCATAGTGATTAGCTCGGTGAAACCAAGCATTTCTTCTTCAACCTCGTCTTCACTCTCATCATCATCCTCGGAAATCTCTTCGACCTGACATGTCATCTCTGGATTTTCAATTGCGTTAATGCTAGCTTCTCGGATTTGATGTCGCCAATTTATTTCTAATTCGTTAATTCTTGGCTCCGAAGCTGGAACATCGGCGTCAAAATCGATGTATTCTGCAGCAAATTTATCTTCAGTTAATTCCTTCATCAGAGCTTCAAATTCCAAGTCATCTTCTTGATCTTCCATCAATTCACTTTCTCCTTGAACTACGCCACATTTCTCGAAACAATTTTTGATGGTCAAGTTGGTTACTTCTTTCCACGCATCTTGAACCCATTGAATAGCCATAAGTATGTCTACGCTCTTGATAATTTCAGTTGCAGATTTATTCTCCTACATCTTTGCAAGCACGTATTGGACCAGTCTTTTTCTGTACTTCACCTTGAAGTTTTGGATGATCCCAGCATCGAGTGGTTGAAGCCTTAAAGTTGTGTTCTTCGGTAAGAAAATGATTTTGATTTGTGAAAACTGGCCTATCATTGACTCCGGATAACAAGTGGCGTTGTCAAGAAAAAGAATAACTTTTCTGTCCTCAAATAAAAGTTTTCTGTTAAAACGTGCCAGTACAGTTTTCATTACTTCAGATGTTATCCAGGATTCAGATTTGAAAAGTAGTGAACGTTAGCTGGACGCGATGGATCTTTCATTTTTTTAAAACAACGCGGGACTTTACTATTCCAGATAACAACAGGCTGGTCGATCTTTTCCCCAGCTGCATTTACAAAAAAAGCGACAGTTAATCTAAGCTTTGACTTTTTCCCACCTTTTGCTTGTTTTCCTTTTTCCAGTAACCCTTTGGCCGGTAGAGCTTTAAAAAAAACCATGTCCATGTTCCAAGTATTTTCTAGTGAATAACCTTCAACCAATTCTTTGATCCTCTCCATCCAGGAAGTAACCGTTTCTGTAGAAACGTCAGCAGCTTAACCAACAATACGACGTTCTTTGACGGAATATGTTGTTTTCCAACGATCCAACCAACCGTCAGAGGCGGAGAAATATCAAAATCGCTGTTCTGAAGTTTTTCCTTAATTTCCAACGCCTCCTCTTTAAGCATTACACCATTAGGGTAGATGTTAGAAGTGCAACATCTTTTGTACCATTCGAATAAGATCTCATTTATCTTGTGATACTTACCATGGCGGTTACGTTTTTTTGTTTTCTCACGAAAAAGTTCATGTTGTTCACGAATTTTCTTTTCGTCTCTTAAAATATTTGCTGCGGCTGTCTTTTCAATCTTGTAAATGTCTGCTAGTTTTCTACATCCAAGTTCTGGATTTTTTTTGGTGAAATCCAAAAACTTGATCTTATCATCTAATAATAAAGTTTTCTTCCCTAGTTTACCAGCAAGCTGCTGCTTCGACATTGCCATGTTGAATGTGCATTAGAAATTCAAAATTCGAAATTCTTTCCAGCTATAAAATTTTACGCTGCAATGTCTTCACGATTCGAATGCATAACAAAATATGTTATTTTAAAGTTAAAGAAGCTGAAGAGAACACAGATATGTCGAACGTTCAACTAAATGAGATGCTTCTCAAAAACATTGACCAACAGATTGAGATTATCCTTATAAAACAGACAGAATATCGCTTCGACTTGTTTATCCGTGGATACCATGCTTACATGGACATATGCAGCCCAAAAGTCGGAGAAGAGAATTTTTGTTTAAAAGCGGAAGAAGATAACAAACATGATAAGTTTGCTGTAGCTGTTACAGTAGACGATAAAGTAGTACGTGCTCGTACCTAAAAACCTTAGCAAACTATTCAACAAATTCATGTCGCTTCCTAACTGTACCATCGGATGTAAAGTGACTGGGAAGCGAGTGAACCGTGGTGCTGGCTACGGACTAGAAATTCCTGCCAGTACCAATTAATTGGTGTTGAAAAGGCAGTTGAGTGGGCCGAGAAAAATATAAGGAAAGTGTTGGACTCGGTAAATAACAAAACTCAAAGATGTACTAAGTAAAATGGTTTAAATTTTAAGAAAAAGTGATATTTCGTCTCGTTATTTTTCCATTGTCCGCTTTATAGGGAGTGTTTATAAGGGAAACTGTCATTTGGTGCAAAGATTTTTGTCCACTTTATAGAGTGTCCTCTTTATAATCGTCCGCTTTATAGAGATTTTTTTTATGACAGTTTGACCTAAATTCTGCCGGTGCAAAAATTTTTGTCCGCTTTATAGGGTGTCCGCTTTAGGGGGATTCCATTGTATCATAAATCAAGAAGCATCAAAGCTGAAAAAAATAGTTCTCAATATGTGTATGTGTAGTTGCTTTCGAGACCTTTTTCACAGAAAAAAAAACTGAACTCGGTTAGGTTTTGTACCCTATAGTACAACGATACATGTTTTCTATTGTTTAGAAGAATATGTAAAACTTTGGGCAAAAGGATTGACTTCCTACCTGGAAAACTGTCCAATGGATCAAATAAGGAAATGAATAAGAATTTTGTTAAGCCTGATCCTGATGAAATGCAGGGAGATAATAATTTTTATATACTTAAATAAATAGCGATCATCATCACTTCAAATTGATCGGATTGTCCATAGTTTATAGAAAATATGGTTTGGAAAGCTGCATGATAGTCAATCAAATTAGCGGTAAACTTCAAGGAAAATCCTAATGACTCTAGTCGATGTTGAAATACAATAGATGTGCACTATCAGCTTTTAAATTTCAACGTCATATCTTTTGTCAAGTTAAAGACCCTCCTGAGAGATTTTCAGTAGAAACAAAGAATTTCAAAGGAGTTAATGTAGCGTGATGGTGCACATTTGTAACAAAAACATAGAATATTTGCTTCTAAACCATCTCTCTCCATAAACTTTGGATTGTCAAACTAACATGTAACCTATTATCAAATCATTAGTTCAATCAAAGATTTCTTCGGAAATCAAAAGTTACAAGACTTTTCAATGATTCAATTCAAAGAAACTGGGTATTGATGATGATATATCTGATTGAAATATTCTCCAATTTCAATTTTTAGGAAAACTTTATTCTATAGAGTTCATTAATGAAGAGAAAACGTTTGGGCTTAGGAAGCGAGAAATAACCCAGGAACTTGCAATGAAGAAACTCAGTATTGAAGTCATGATAGGCTTGTTGCTATCATCTGTTCAAGCATTATCAGTTTATAGATCTGATGGAAAGGATGTCAATGGAGATAGATTTTATGGTTTTGGTAACTGCGATGGAAGAAGAGCATTCCTGTCAAACGGAGGATGTCAATGTGTTGGCCAAAGAACGTTTTTTATGGATGGTAACAATACTACACCGTTGTGCTATTCCGGTGATGAGATCAACAGCCTAACAGGTGAGCTTTGTTAATCCAGGTGGTATTATTCTGAAAAACTAGCTATTTATTTCACAGATATTCAACTCTGATAAAATATGGATAATATCATTGTTTTGTGGACTTTGCACGGTTGTTAAGTTGTGTGTTAACTTATTTGCATGACTTCCTCAAAATTTCAATAGCCTTTAAGCTGTCAAAACTCATGTTAATGAATGAAATAACTATCATAATATAAACAGCTTCTCTTAAGGATAGTCATCACCTACAATAAAAAACAAAATCAATTTTTTTTAAAAAAGATAAAGTCTTCAGAGAGTTTTCTGAAAATGGTTTTAGGACAACTCCCATGGACAATGTCCCTTGGACGATTTCCCCTAGTAAGTTGGAGCAATATGCCCCACCCCACCCCCGACCCCCCATAAACGTGAATAATACATTAAAGGCAGCCCTTGTGCAAACGAGTGCATTGTAACATACGTTTCTTGCAAATGGAAAATATCTAAGCAACAGAGGGAAATAAAAACTTATCTCTGTCACAAAAAGCATTCGTCCAATATAAAAGCGGAAAGTTGAAATTTTTTTCTGAGAGAACATACCATTCATTTGATCTTTAGGCGTTAAAAGTAATACTAAAAGGTGTAAACACTAAATGCGCCGTCAATATGCTTACTTATAAACCGAACTTTAGTTATCTTTGTCGGACACTCCGGTGGCACGTTCATGTGTGTGCGGCAAGTTATTATGCGCATGTGCGAAAATTTTCTCTGAAAGAGCCGTTAAAGATGGCGGAGTGGACTGGAAGAGAGATTGCTTTTATTTGTTTTTCTGGATGATTATGTAATAAAAAGCATATTTGATACAGTTAGAGACCGCTGACCAAATGTCACTGCAGACACAAGTCATTACTTTCTTTTTTAAATCAATTTTTTAAATTCTACTCACGTGGGGAAGAGTACAGGATCAGCAAAGCGAGCATTGTACAAACTGCATTTCCCAGAGGGTATACTCACTAATTGCTGAAATATATCACAAAAAAAAAATATTTTCAGAGGGTTTGTTGAACATGTATTGGTAGTAAGGTATATGAAATGGATGGTGCATAATTTGATATGGTGTTAGTTTTTTATGGGTATTTGTTTTGGTTCAAAGAAAGACTGTGAATGTGAAATTGTTTTAACTACTAATAAGCTATATACAAAAATTAATGTTTTTTGAACCTTTGCATTTCCTTTTCTGTCTGCTGTGGTGTCACTGAATGGGAGAAACCCAGTTCCTGAATCTGGCAGATCTAATACGAGTTTTTAAAATTTCCTGATCATTTGAGTAGCACTGTTGTTTCACTTGTTTCATGATATCTGTTTTTAAGGAGTCCCATCTCGATTAGTATATTGAAAGCTTTCGAATAATTTAATTTCTAAAGTGGTAAATCGAGTAAATGTAAACAGATTTATTCTGAACAAGGAAGCTTCGGATGTCAATGTGTTTTTCTGAAAGACTGTTTATTCATTTCCTTATTTATATACCTTATGATGAAGTCAGCTTTTATAGATATTCATTGGGTTACTATTTTTTCGAAGAAGCTTCAGAAATTCGTTTTACTCTAACAAATGTTGATTCTGGAGACATTGATGGATAAAAAACTTGTGATTCATGCATCCATGGACGTATAAAAAGAGAAGGACTTACAACTTTTATAAATCTATTCAAACAAACCTCACCTCGGTTTATTGAAATTTTCACAAAAGCAGTTTTGAAACACCCTCAAGTGCTGTTAAAAATATATGTTTCCATTGGCTTCCCTGATCGTAATAACCAACCAGAAATGAATTTAAAGATTTTATGATTATTTTGAAGCCAGGTTTTAAACTCTGATTCCTCATGACTTCTTACAGTCTCAAACATGAAATTTTCAGAATTGAATGAAAAAGCATTCTTATTTTTGTATATTCTCAGGCATCACCCAGGCGTCTTTCAAAGTACCGAATCTTTGGATATAAGTATATACACAAAATACTTCCTAACTCCGAGAAATTTATCTTAATTCCAATCCGACATTTTTGAAAAAGGTTGAGTAGAAGTTCTGTGATACTCAAGAATATTGCTGATGAATCTGCAAATCGTATTTTCTCTCAATTCCTTGGTTTTTCACATCGGATTAAACCTAAAACGTCGTATAAACCCGCCCATGTGAACCGAAATCCAGTGAAATGCGAGGCGAGGATTACATCAAAGAAATGCCGACAGAATAGATTTTAATAATAGAAATGAAAGGCTTTAGAATTAGTTGTGAGTCCTTCTCTTTTTATACGTCCATGATGCATCTAATATATTTATTCGACTTTAGCAGAATAGTGTTTTAATGTTTCATTGTTTTCTAGCAGGTAATGTAATAAATACATAAACAATATTCAGTATGAAGATGGAAAAGGTTATCAAAGTAAAATATTCAATTCACGAGGAGTGCATAAGAAAAAGGAAATTGATGCTTGTGAACATAGATAATTCATAAAGTATTGGCAGAAATTTGTGACTATTATCGAGGACAAAACCGTTGAAGAAGTAATCATTTCTAAAGGGGCATTGTTCATGTAGAGAATGTCCAGGAGGAAACCGTTGAAGAATTAACAATCTCTGAAGCTACAGATGTAGTTTGCCGATTTGGATTATCAAATTCTATGACAATTCCTCACTTGTTTCGTACAATAATGCTGTGTTTTTGGTGAAGCTTTTGAAGATACACTAAAATTTTGCTATGATTCGTAGCCTTTTCACATCTCTGTGTAACCTTGTAACAAGGTTTGGAATGAATAATCATAGATACTTTGAAACAGTTTACTGTGTCATTATGTATAATTTACGAAGTTTGTTAGTCCATATAAACCCAATTATAACTCTGGATTAATAAGTTAATAATAATTCACGTACAACTACCTGATTTTCTGGGTTTATTTTACTCAAGTACTAAACTTTTTATTCACAAACTCACTACTTTCGACATATTATGCTTTTGGTGTTGTTTGTCAAAAAAATTGCCTGGAAAATAAAAATTATATGTTTTTTTATTAATTGTGTATAATACTTAATTTGTCTACTTTAACTTAGATCAACCAGATTTAAATAATATGACATTGGAATTAGTTCTTGAAATTTCCTGCTTGATGACGTGTAGCACTACATTCTGAGGAATTGCTTTTTCGTACATTCAAATTCATTGTTAACTTTTTGCTGTGCTTTAAAGTAATTTTAGGTTTTTTCACATTTTGAACTTCACTCTAAAGCATTTAATCATTTGTTTAACATTATTATCAGTGACAACATGAGTAAAGTTTGCATTGCAGGATGGACATTTTGTTTCTGTCGTTCCATATTTTTTGTCAGACAGCAAAGGCACATTGTGTGTGTTCACATTTCATAGCTGAATAGGTTGTAAATTCAATGTAAAACACATGGGTTTTCAGCAGATAGTGTGGGGTTCATGTTATCAGCAATGACAAAGGGAAGGAGTGTTTTCACCTGTTCAGAAGATTTCAGATTTTGACCAAACAGTTTTTTTTATCTACCCCTTTTGTGGATTTTTTCTGAGGTGTGCCTTTCGCTTATGTTTTTACAGAATTGCAGGTAACGTATTTGGGAGTTTTCAGACCACTCAGTAAAGGTGTCATCCTCTCTGTGTGTTCACGAAAGTTTCTATATTCCTCCATTTTGAATAGCAATTCAAGCACCTGGTTTTGGGGTAGATGCCTGTTCTATTCTGACACCAATCAACTCAGAATGCTATCTTTTATTCTGTAAAGTAAAAGTATAATTTTAAAAAGGATTTTTTCAGGCTATTTCCACACGATCTACTAAATTTTTCAAATGTACTTCAAGGGGGTGGCCATATTGAGGTGGTTGACGATATTTCCGATAACATCCTAAAAAAAACTGACACCACCGTGGGATTTTCAGGAAAACTAGATAAAAGATTGATGTTTCGAATTAAATTGTGTTTCTTGACTTAAAAAATATTTTGATGGTTCATTTTTGTCGTTTTGATGATGCTATGCCTGAGAGCACGTCTCTGTAGTAAATCAGAGAATAGCTATCGATTCAACCAAAAATCGAATATGATAGCTGTGTCTGTTTATTCTGTGGTCTTATTTAATTCAAACATTTTATTAACGAAATATGATAAATTTCCTAAAGTTATTCATAATGAAAGAGACACTGTTTTCATCACTTATCATTATTTTTATTATTAATTTTTTTTGTATTATCTGGTTTGGAGGCCATATTCGGGCAGAGAATTTTGCTACCTATATGGGGAGAAGGGGCGATTGTGCGCGAAGCAATTGCCCGGGGGCAATTTACTAGGGGGCAATTATCCGGGGAATTGTCCTGTGACCTAGCAGGTTTACAAAAACTGTGATTTCCTTTTATAGTAGTCTTAGTTTTTCATATGAAGCAAATACCAACTATTGTTTTACACTATTGTTTATTAAAGCGATCGCATAATGAAACTTGTTTGGAAGACGTTTTCTCGATAAGTATTTCTGCAACATCTACGACGTATCGTGACGTAAGTTTTTGCAATTGAAAGAACAGGTTTATCAGCGGGATTCGGGAAAATCATGTTTCGTTTACACGAAACTATAAAAGTGGGTTTTGAAAAAATAAGGAAAATGTCATCGAAAAATGTAATTAAATTTTTAATGGTTAATAAACACACAGTTTAATTACATCGTGCTTATTTTTTCAAAACACTGAATCCATTCAAATTTTTTATTAATTAAGATTTCCATGGAATGGATAATCTTATTCATTTCGGCGGCGTATCTATTTCTCTATCTATCTATCTGGGTAATGCTCTAGCCTGTGATTTTCATATCTCCGCTGTGATATGTAAAATGTTGACAGGCTAAAAGCTGAACCGAAAGCATGTAAAAACAATATGGTGGCGCGTGGAAGGTCGTGCTTGTGTTTTATGCTTGGTACTTTTATCTGGAAATGTTGGAAAAGTTTACGTACAGATCGTTTCATAATTAAAGAACTGCATGTGACTTGTAAAGAGACAGGACTATCGTTTGTATAACAAAATATACGTGATTTACAGTCGAATTTTGAGAATTTTATATACAGTTGTTGATAATAACAAGAACAAGAAGGAATATCATAACATTGATATAACACGGTATGAAGACTCATTTATCTGATGTATTTAATCGATGGTTATGAAATGTATACATTGACATATGAAACAAATAAATTGAGAAGACAAGATATTGAATGAAGATAATATCATGGATTAAGATATTTTCACAAGAGAATTCCCAGTCTTCTTACATGCTGCATGTATTGCTTGGCTGACTACAACATATCTGTCAAAAGCCTCCAATACTGATTTTAATTATGTTGTGCAGTCTTTGAAAAAAGAAGCGATGTAATCTTGAAGAGAGTTTGTGTCAGTATGATCCAGACATTATTTAAACAGTAAATTGATACACTTTGAAGCAGTTACGAGATGTCGATTGGTTTACAGTCTACAAAACAATAAACATTAACGAGACCATACCAAATTCATGAGATCATTTTTAATAACTACCGTAATGCTTCGATTAGACGCTCGGGGCGTTTATTAAATTTTTTGAATTTTTAGGGGGCGTCTATTCGAGGGAGGCGTTTAAAAGAGGGGGGTGTCTATTGAATTTTTGTGAAACTCTTCTTTTTCGTAAATATAAACTAAATATAAACATCGATAAAAAATATACAAAATTAAACTTGAAGAATGGGAAATCGGACTTGTTGTTCCTGCAAAACTTATCTTTACGACGAAAAATAAAAGTTATTCTGAAGTTTTAGAAAAGGAACTTTTGAAAAGAAAGACAAAGTTTCCAACTGTTAGTTTAAAATTTAAAAAGAAAGGCGTCTATCGCAAATTTCCATATTTTTATACAAAATGAAAACATTGAAGCTGAAACAATGCAATGTAGTAGTTCTACATGCCTTAATTAGTGTGTCTCTAATAAACGCCCCTCTCTATTCGAGGGGCGTCTATTGGAGGGGGCGTCTAATAGAGGGGGGCGTTTATTTAAAAATCTTCTGAAAAGGGGGGGGGGGGGGGGGGGGGGTGGGGGGCGTTTAAAAGAAGCATTACAGCATTAATCGAAGCATTACAGTATCCACTAGTAATAGAAAATAAAATTAAGTGACGTCTTTGCCCATGGCTGAATAAGTCATTTAAAAGCAAAATGAACAATGACGATGCAGTATATTAAGGAAAGTCAACAAGAGTAAAGGTCACACGCCTTATTCTGTTTCTTGCAAACAAAGCAAACCTCTGTGGCTGTGTGAAAACTTCCACGGAAGAACATAATGATCAAAAAGTTATTACGTAATTGCCCAGTGAATTTGAAATTTTACTTCTGTTGACTATAATTGAATAGTTCTTGACGATTTTTATTTTTTTAATTTTTATGTAAATTAAGCAATTTTACATTGTATATATTTATTCTTACTCTGCACATTTGTTATTGTACTTAACAGGACTTATATATATATATATAAGAGAGAGAGAGAGAAAGCAGCATGCATACATAATGAAGTGTATAATCCCTTAGAAAAAAGTTTATTTTTGACAATGAAAAGTAATCACAATACCATCTTTTATCGAATTAAAATTACAAGCATGCCATGCTTAAGTTACGGAAATCTTTTAACAACTTAGTTGTTTCTTGTTTTATGTTTGAGCTGAGACCCCCAAATTGATATTTTAAAACATAAAAGTTTAGCGTTTTTCGTGAATACACACCCAAAATTTGTTTATTGTTTTCCAAATTGCTGTCAGTGTTTCAAAAAATCTTTTCTTTTCATTCACATCTTAATCGACCATTAAAAATTTAATCACATTTTTCCAAGACATTTTCCTTATTTTTTCAAAAACCACTTTTTCATTTTACACAAAAACGTAATATCCGAAAGAACTTGAAAATGGTTTTCCAACGGTATAAAAATTATTTTGAAATTCGGTGTATTCATTTAAAAAAACAACTTTAAATTTTCCATTTCCAACATTACGAAACACACTGTACAACTCAATACAGTGTGTGCCAGAGAATTTCGGTCTGAGATTTTAACAGCTCATAACTGTTCACACATATATCAGATTTCAGCAATCTTTACACCATTCGATAGGATTGTATTCATAGATTCTAAAAATATACATTTTCTTCTCCAAAACCATTTAGTTTGGAAACAATTAAGGATTTTACCATGAAACAATCCAATTATCTTCTTAATGGTTAATTAACACATCTTTCAATAACAGCTATCAAAGGTCATTATCAAAAACAATATCAAAGTCAAGTGACTGTAAAACACAAGAGTCATTAAAAACAAAACTTTAAGCTGTCTCAACATGTCCCCCGTTTCTCTTGACACAGCGATTTTCTGTTGCTGTCACAAAGAGTAGCGAATAAAATTTTGATTTTGTTTATGATTATTTGCTGAGTCAACAATTTTACTTCTTAACACTGATAGACTCTAAATCTCAGTGGAGAAAAGTTTTTGTAGCTACTAAAGATTGCTCATATGATGTCAAAAATTTTGTAGAAGCCCCCGTCTCAAAATTTTTAACTTTGTGATGAGATTATAATTTTAGTGTGCTCAATAACACCACGACATGTTCTTAATAAACAAAAGAATAATCGCATGTGAAAACTTACTTTCATTAACCATTAAGGAGTTAATGACCGTGACAGTTTAAAGAAATCATATTTACTAGAAGGGTTTTGGATTAAATTATTTAAGATATAGGTTTTTGAAATCCTTGAAAAAAATGCAATCGAATAATGTAAAAATCTCTAAAATCTGATATATGTGTGAAAAGTTATAGCTTGTTAAAATCTCAGACCGAAATTCTCTGGGACACTGTGTAAAGTTGTTCGTGAATTTTTCCCTACAAAGTCATTAGAAGCTTCACAGCAACACTTAAAATAAGCGTGCAAAGTAATGATGTCTCTTTTGATACAAGAAAAGGCTTTAAATCTCTATAATAACTATTTATTATTTTAATTCTCGCAAGTAATTGATTTTTTTCGTGTAACAGGCATGTCGGTTTTACGAATCTCCCTGATAAGAACAAACCGTTAGAATAATTTTTCTTTGAGCAAATATACGCTCTGTGGTGAACAGGGAAAGTTAAGGAAAGACTATTTTGATGAGTGCTTTTAATAAATCTATGACTTGTTTCGGAAAACTAAACTATTATTACGTTTCAGCTTTTAAGTTATTAAACGTAGAAACTATAATGCAAAAATATCGTGGAAAATATTTTTCAAAGGGTCCGTGAAGCTCCTAGAAATTAAGTCTTTTCAAAATAAGCTTATCAACAATAACCTTTAATCAACAATGACATTAACATTATATCTATTAGATAGGAAATTTTATAAGGTTGTCAAATATATATACTTTGTTGACATCAAAAGTGTGTACACAAAACTGAAAACATGCAGCAAGGATTGTTGACTATCCTTAACGATTGATTAATTAAAAAATCTGAAACAAAGAAAAGCCCTTACCATTTATTTTAGGTTGTGATATTCATTATGTTAATGGAGACGAGAAGGAATTTTCAGTTGGAACTACTGTGGGGAATATAACATTTATTGAAGTGTGGGATACAAAGAATGGAGTCGGCTTTTGGAATGAGGCATGGAAGAATGAAATAATGAAATTTGTTACATACACGGGAAATAGAATGAAAGTATAAACATTTGATCCAAATGACGTTGAATTTGCCCCAACACTTTATGAGGTTCATTTCTGTAGTTTATCATCTGGGATTTACCCCTTCCATTAAATGTACCTTGATTGTTATGAAATCAGTCATTGGTATTAACCAAATAGATGCATAAGGCGCTAGAATTGTACAGCGATCTTAGCTATAAATAACCTGAGTTACTTATTCACCTAATTACCTTAGATTGAGAAAAGAAGTGAGCAATCTGAAGGTTTATATATTCGAATAACATTTGGCGAACTACAGATTCCTGGCCAACGACAATCCTGCGTGACAGTCAAAGTGACAGGGACACGATCATGTAAGATATCTCATGATATGTGCTGTTATGGAAAATGTTGTCAAAATGATACTTACATGGTTCTAAGTATCATACTCGTTATATGAAATTTCAAGCTATTAAATATATTATCATAGATCCTTTAACTTCAAAGAGCACTTTTCCAAATAGAGCAGCACAAGCAGGTGCAGCTCCAGCCCGTGCAGCAACACAACCAATATTGCAACCAGGTACGGCTACTTCTTTTTTATGAAAACAGTCATAAGTGACATTAACTCCAACGATAGTTACTCCGATCGACTTTAGGACACTGGTTGTGGAGGACAGTATTTATTATACCAGTGGTTTCTCTACCTCCTGTTACTACCGCTACTCCACGTTATGAACGATTTCGTGCAATGTTTACATGATATCATTCCCGAATTCACACTTTCAGGCTAATTCGGACTTTCAGTTCACCAATTTTCTTAAAAAATTTCCACAAGCACAATTGAAAGGACTCAATTTCCAATTTCACAAATGTATTGACATGTTTGACTCAAATTGGACAATTTAGGCATAATTTGGACCAAATTTCGAAAGTTAAAATGTTAAAATTTTGCAAAGCTACATGTGATACTTGCTGGTTTCAAATTTGACAGCCATTATATTAGATTTGATTAAAATTAGACAATTTGGGTCAAATTTGAACAAAATTTCAAAAGTTGTTCAAATTTCACAAATTTTTACACAGATAACATTTGAAAGGCACTGATTTCGAATTTGTTAGTCATTTTGTCAGATTTGACAAGAAATGGGCAATTCGGACCAAAGTTGGACCTAACTTTAAAAGTTCTTCAATTTGCACAAAATTTTGCACGGATCTCATTTGAAAAGTGCTGATTTCGAATTTTGACAATTATTTTCAAATTACTTAGTTTTTCATGTACTTCAAACAAATGCAATAATAGTAACCACCAATTAGAACATGACCAAACAAAGGGTTGTCTATGTTAATGCCCATATTTATCAAATCAAACTTCTTTACCTTCGTCCAATTTCATACTACGAAAAGAAAAAAAATACAAAACAAATAATTAACTTAATAGAATTGATAACTAATCGAAAGTCAGCAACTTGCCCACACAAAAAAGTTCGCCAGGTGTTTTTCAACAGCAACAACACTTTCAAGTTACTGATGCAGTGGGAGAGGAAAATGAAATGGAGAAAAGCAAGGCTTGCACAAGACACAAAAGAATTATTTCGTGAACATTGGCGTAAAAATTAGATGTCACCAAGATTTCAGAACTTCACAGTAACCAACAGGCATCTAGAAGATAAACTGAAAGAAGAATTCGTAAGAACGCAAAACTTAAAGATTTCTCATACAAAGGCAAAAAAAGCGGTGCAACAGAAAGTGATTAAAATAATGTGGTAGCAAATTCAAATCTTGAAGATAAAATATTAAACTTTATTTCTGAAAGCAGAGAGAGCAAACTTCGCCTACACGGAAAATTCATTATGCGTATGATGAATGTTAAGGAATAGACTAGTGCGTGTAAAAGGATTTTGCTGCGTCACCTGGCTGAAATGTTTCTGAAATATTATACCGGGTGAGTCAAAAAAAGTTCCGGTGTTTCAAAAGAAACATCTTTAGATTGCATAAATTTGAAAGATTTTTATTATTTCTGATTAGAGGAATCTGTTAAGTATATTTTGGTGTATCATTCTTCTGATTTGGTTAAGTAGAAAAAAAGTTATGGACAAAAAACTGGAAGTTGTAAAAATCTTCAAAAAATGGACAAAATATCGGAACAAAATATTCCTTCGCGATTCTTTCATTAAATTCAATAATGTCAATAAAAAGGCTATGGGGATTGAAAGAAAAGACACAATTTGTCTAATCACCTCTTTAGTATTAGTTTTTTTTTTGTTTTTTTTTTTAATGAGTTGCTCCCCGCAAGGCCGAAGCCACTACTAAGCTGCAAGATGAGAAAAGGAAGAACAGTTATAAAGACAGATGAGAGGGATGAGAAAAGGAAGAAGAGTTATAAAGACAGAGCAAGGTGGCGGTTAACCTTGGATTTAAAAGATTGCAGAACATACTCAGCAGGAAAACAACTATGAGGGAGAGAATTCCAGAGGCGAGCAGTCCGAGGGAAAAAGCTAGACGAATAAATGTTCTTATGGCAAGTTGGGACCTGAACAGTCAAAGGATGAGAATTCGAAGAGAGGTGAGTGTTACGAGAGAAAATCTTAGGAGAAGGAGTCAGTTGATGCAAATCGTTCGAACAATGCCCATGAAAGTATGTATAGAAAAGAGACAGGGAAGCAACGTTTCTCCGATGTGAGAGGGGGTGAAGACTAGCACAAAGATCAGGGCCAACTAAGTTAACTAAGCGCTTCTGAATACGGTCGAGAAGATGAAGACAATGAGCAGAGGCTCCAGTCCAAAGGTGGCAGCAGTACTCAAGACAAGGGCGAATAGTGGCCTTAAACATGTAAATGATACATTTAGCCGAAAGTAAGTGACAGACCCGAAAAAGTGAGCCAACCTTCATAGCAGCAGATTTAGCAATGGACTCGATGTAAGAATTTCATGTGAAATCTTTTGTGAAGGTTAAACCTAAAAGACGAACCTGAGATGACTCTGCAAGCTCACTTCCATTCATAAGAGCAGAAAGAATTACAGGGTCCCTGAAACGATTAATAGAGAGAAGCTTAGTTTTCGAAGCATTGAAGGAAACCAACCATTTCTGACCCCATTCAACTACTGTCCTAAGATCGTCCTCCAACTCAGCAGCCATTTCAACCTTATCAAACAAGTTCTTAGTCCTTTCAAGAGACGAGTAAAGAGTAGTGTCGTCAGCGTAGATAGCAAGTTTACTGAGAATACAATCGGGAAGGTCGTTGATTAAAATGAGAAAGAGAGTTGGACCAAGGACAGAGTCTTGAGGCACCCCTGAATTAATAGAGTAAGAAGAAGACGAATGACCATCGATAACCACCTTAATACTCCTGCCACTGAGAAAGGACTTAATAAGATTCAAGAGTGAACCAGAAATGCCATAAGACTTCAACTTGTGAAGAAGGCCACGTTGCCAAACCTTGTCGAATGCCTTAGAGATGTCAAGAGCAATAGCTCGTGTCTCACCACAAGCATTGAGGGACTGACATACACGTTCGGAGATGACGGTCAGAGCATCAACAGTGGAACGACCAGAACGGAAACCATACTGGTGATCAGAGAACAGATGAAGAGATTCAAGATGATGGGTGATGGGAAAGTTAATCAATGATTCGAAGACCTTACTTATAATAGAGAGAAGACTAATAGGACGATAGCATAAAGGTCCGATCTCTCACCAGAGTTTTTGAAAACAGGCACAACAGAAGCAATCTTCCAACAAGAAGGAAAACAAGATTCATCGATGCACTTCCTGAATAGCCTACAGAGTATGGGAGAGAGTTCAGGCGAGCATTTTTGCAGAACGATTACAGGGATTTCGTCGGGACCAGTAGCCTTAGAAGAGTTGAGAGAACTAATAACATCCGAAACCATCTTGGGAGTTATGTTCAGAGAAGACAAGACCACGTCAGTTCTGGGGTCAATATCGGGCAAAACATGACCAGTGTCATCAAGAGTGGAGTTCCTGCTGAACTGCTTAGCAAAGAGCCCCGTCTTACTAACAGCAGAAGTGAACACCTCAGGACCATTGAAGAGTGGTGGAATCAAAGACTTACCCTTATTAGAAAAGCTTCGATAGATACTCCAGAAATCGCGAGACCCACAAGATTCAGATATAAGCCGATCATGGACCAGATTTTGATGGGTGCATTTAGCCTCCTCAATGACTTTTTTACAGTCGTTGCCAGGTCTGGTGAAAAGACGCCTGTTGTCATCACTACTACAACGTTGATAACAATGGAAAATATGATTACGATGGGCAAATTGCAGCAGAAATGGCAGCAGAGAACCAGGGTGTAGAGTGAGGTTTTACCTGATATTTACGAGAAGGAACAAATTCATCAATACCAACCTGAAGCCAAGAAGAGATCTCCAGTGCACAGCTCTCCGCATCACAGGAAAAGATATGATCAACCGACAGGTCACGAGTCAAATCTCGAAAGCTGTCCCAGTCACCGCGATGGTATGAATAAAGTTTGCAATGAATAGGTGGATCGTGTGGGCAAGCGGAATTAAAGTCAATGGCTACGTTGACAACAGAATGATCAGAATTACCTAAAGGAGCAGATGTTGATGTTTCGCAAATGTTCGGGTTAGACGAAAGGAATAGGTCAAGTAAACAAGGCTCCTGATCAGCTTGATCAAGTACGCGAGTGGGAGAGTTCACAAGCTGAGTAAGAGAGTGAGAGATAGCAAAGTTGAAAGTGTAAATGCCAGATAGGGAGGTAGTCTGTGAGAAAGGTAACCAGTCAGCATGGTGAATATTGAAATCACCGAACCCAAAGATATTAGAAGAAGGGTGAGATATGAGAGCTTTATCAATATTTTCCGAGATAGAATTGATGACGCTGCACGACTGAGAAGATGGGGAGCGATACACAAAGAAAAGATAACTAGTTGAATGCAAGAGAGAAAGACGTAGACAGATGAAAGATTCGTCAGGGGATTCGAGATTCATTTGACGACTGACAGTAAGACAGTCACGAACATAGATACCAAGGCCGTGCATAAGAATAGATGAGTCCTTGCGATTAATAGGAAGATAGCCAGGTACATCGAAGTCAGAAGTCAGAATTGGAAACTTTTGAGTTGCATTTGGCCTCTTGTTAACATGTGGCAAAGATTGTGTCATACACTAAGTTTTATTTGTCAACCAATAGTACCAAAGGAATAGGCGCAATATATATGGCAACAATTTTTTATTTTTTATACAAGTGCTAGTGACGTCAATTCCAGTGCACCATCAGTTTTCAATGTGAGATGTATATGCATGTGATATACGAAACTGCTTATTTGTTTAATATTAACATTTTTACTGAATTCAAACAATATCTTTGAAACTTCTTTGAAAAAACAATCATTCCCAAACTCTGTTGTGAAACACATGCTGTAATCACGTGATTAAACCAGAATGACGCCATCGACGTATGCAGTATTTTCTTCTCGCGATAGTAAAGTCATTCATTTTCGAACATTCAATCCATTCAACACCTCAGCTCTGCAAATCAGAAGTTGAAAAAAAAAAATTTCCTAGTAACTGTTTTAAATATTTGAATATTTATCCCACTATGCAATAAAGATAATAAATTGATATCACTCAGCAATAAAATAAGAAATAGATGGGACCAACAACTGTAAGTGCAAGAAAAAGTTGCTCTATAAGGTGCTGCAGTAATCTTTTCGTTTTCTTTTAATTTAGAGAGTAGAAAATCAAATATTTCAGATCACAGCAATCTGTGAAAGTTACAAAGCAAAGTACTAGGCTGATTTTTGAATTTTACCAAAATTTTTGGTATCAAGCTTGACATTTAAACTGTCTGAAGTTTCGAAAATATTATTAATAAAGAAACATACATAAACCTGCAAAACAAATATCTGACAAAACAGTTCTTCTACAGTTCTTGTGACAAAATATTCCATATAAAAATCATAGTTCGAAAGAACAGCATCATTTATTTGTCTGCAGTTTGAAGTGAATTGTTCGTTAAAAAAAAATCGAGAAGCATAATCTTTTGTCTTAAAAATCAAGAACATTTTATTTTCTACTCCTCACAATTTTGTTTTAAATTGATGTCAAGTAAAGTTTTTTTCTGATTAATATTATTGCTAAATTAAGAAACTTGTTACGAAGATTCTAACGTTGAATTCTTTTATGTTGATCACAGTTTACCCTTACGGAATTGCAAATGGTGATAACGTGATTACAAGAGGCGATGATTCTCTAATCAGTTTCTATATTCAGCCAATGTTGCTGTTTTCGAAATTAGCTTCAAATATCAGCGTAAGTTCTCTTTTGTTTTCGATTTTCAACAATCTGCCATTCCTAGAAAGATAGAAAAAGGTCCTTGGTTTCGATCATGTAACAATATCTATATACTAATACGCGCTGTGCATACCACTTTTTTCACGCTTTCACTCTCTAAAATTTCGGGTCGTTTTTGCGGTCACTTATTCATAATGGAGTGTCAGACCACGGCGGTTAATATTTTTCTACGATTAGTATAGGGGAAAACATTGCATTGCATATAATCGTTTCAAATGTTTTGATTATTCGCGAGATCAAGAAACAATAGACAACAACGAAAGTATTGCGCGAAGATTTATTTATGTTTTTAGGGTAAGTACGCTTTAGAACCTTTTTGTTTGTTTGTTTTGTTTTTCTTATAGTATTAATAGGGTTTCTACGTCATTACTTTCAAATAATACGCGATTGAGGAAATGAATATCATGGTTTTTAATCATGACGCTCTGGATTCGTAAAGAAAATCGCAATTGTTTACGATTCACATTTTGGCACTTTTACGACTTTCGCGTTTGGCCTTTATTTACATTGGGGTGTGGATTCCATAAACAATTACAGCGATTTTAATCTTTTTGTTGTTTACCTGTACGCACAATTTATTTTTACTACTGCATATATCGTATCGTGAAAGATTTATTACGAATATGTTGATGTGTTTCGGATCTTCTGATTAAAAAGTTTTTTTGTTCATAACTCCAGTGTTGAACTAAATATGCTTTAGCCGGAATACCTAGAGATTTTTAATTAAAAGAGTGAAGAGTGTTTTTTTCTGTGTTAGATATCTTTAATCAAGGGGAACCATTGCATTGCATCTTCAATTTAAAAAGTGAATAAAGTGGATGCACAGCGCGTATTTTTATTTTTGATGAATTAAAACCCGTGTGCTACACGCTGTTCTACACGGGATACTAAATTCTAAACATTCTACATCCAAACTTTATCTTTATCATACCAAAATTCATTATACTAAGCCTTTCTCTCTGTTCAGCTCACATAGATTAAAACCTGTAAAAACTTTTTACACGGGTTACTAGTAACTTAATAATAGTCTCTATTATTCTCAATTCTCAATCCCAATAATTAGATTAGCAGTTTGAATATTAAGAGCGCGGTTAGACACGACAGCTCGGCTACAATGCATCGCTTAAATAGAACTCGAGAAGGTCTATTCAATAGAAAGTATCTGTGAAAAGATTTAGCTAGCTACATTTTAGAAAAACTTTAGGAAACTACAAAGCAAAACAACAATAAAGAAATCAAAAATATAATACAGAAAGCTATGAAGTCCTCTCGGGTGACATAAGTTTTAACCTGAAGGATGGGAAGAGAGTTTATTTTATTTATTATTATAATTTTTTGTTTGTGAAATCAAAATTTTGCAAATTCATGTACTCGTGTGTATTAACACCATGTGACAAATCATGTGGTTTTTTATTTACAAAATGTCTGACAATCTGGTCACGTGAAATTTAACGCAACAGTCAACAGGGTGTTGTGTTGTGTTGTGTAATTTAAAAATTACGCGATAGAATTTATCAATATAAGAGAATTCTTTTTTAACGCTAATCGTGAATTTGGTTGATTTCAGACCTTCTTTACCAAATAAAATTAGTAATAATAACAATCTATATATTAATAGCCGATTCTCCGTTTGTCTGTCTGTTTGTTGTCTTTGGAAGGTGACACAACTCAGGCTGAACATGGGCGGCGAGCGATGCCGCCTCGGCAGCTAGTTAAACATAATGAACTGTTACTAATAGAACTGAAAGTTGCATTATGCTAATGTCAGCAGTCAGAGTTTCTTGCTAAAACAATATAAAAGGGTTTGGAAACGAGCAATCGTTAAAATAACAAAATAAAGAAAATAAAGAAATGATTGGCTCGCTTGTTGAGGTTGCTCTCCAGAAAACCGCTGGCTTTGGTCGTGATCTTCATAACAAAATATACGTTGGTGAAATAAAAATAATAAAAAGAGATTTTGCTCGGAAACCTGTTCAATAATTAGGGCTAGTGATGTTTTAGTTACTTTCCAATCCAAAGAACCATTTTTTTAAGAATAAACTGAAGGAGGTTGCAACATACATAACTGTTTATGCATGTTCCGTCTTGCCCTCCTGGTCTGTAAATTGTATGCTTTAAGTGAAAGGGACAGATCTCGCTATAACGTTCTTACCCTGTTTCAACCTTTTTCCCAGTAACCATAAAATATAATAACTATGGATCAATTTCTGTTTCAGATTTCAACAAATGGTTTCATATCAGTCTTTAATCCCTCCAATGATATCATTCCAGCAATACCATCAGCCACTCACCATTTTATTTCTATCTTTAACAAAGATCTCGATACAAGAACTTCAGGAAGTATATATAGACGACAGACCACTGATGAGCAAATTTTAAGAAGGGTCAACGAAGATGTACAGTTACTCACAAGTCAAAATTATTATGCTTATTCAGCAATAATCGTCACTTACGTCGATGTTCCCAAGTACGGCTATGCGAATTTGCGACATACATTTCAAGCCGTGTTAGCCTCAGATGGTTTTTCCACATACGCTGTACTAAACTATGCAAGATTAGATGAAAACCAAGGGAAAGCAGGGTTTTCCGAAAGTTTCTGCAATTACTTTAATTACTCTAACTCTAACAACCTGTCTTTTACGTCAAATGTTGGGGTCACCGGAAGACATGTGTTTAAACTATCAAAACCCGAATGTTTTCCATCAGTGACAGCTTACGTCAGTAAGTTTAGCATACCTTTTAAGAATTTTTTTTCATTTTCATCTTCCTTTACTTGCCTAAATCCCGTGAAAGGTCCGGTTAGTAGAAATTGTTGTAAGCAGAAATACTAAATTATTCGAAAGTGCTAACGTTTTAGAAACTGGTAAATGTTTTTGAATAATTTTATCTGAGCTCTGATGGGCGAAGTTAGCTACAACATACATTCATACTTTCATAAGCAAGTTTTGTGTGATTGGAAAAAACTTAAGTAACATCTCTGATATTCTTCGTTTTCACTATATCATGGAAAATAGAATATTCCCTGAATGCATGTTTTTTTCAATTTATGACTTAAAATGACATAATCTCCTTTAAGATACGACTGCCTTATCACCAACAAACAGTAAATTGAAGTTAGTAACAAACAAAATATTTGACAGGTGTAGCAAGAACACTTAACCAACGACATTTTCAAAATAGCAACAATTACTCGCAATTGCTTACCTGTAAAACTGTTGTAGTCAAAAGAAATGCACGGGATCGTTTCGCTACGATTAGCTATTAGAGAGATATCGTGAAGTAAAGATTTTCGTCATAGCTGCCGTACTAAATAAAATCTAGGTCCAAGTGTTGCTCCTCAATCGAAACACCAAATCTCTTTTAACACTTTTAATGTAAAATTTTGATTACAGTTATTAATTAATGATATCCGCACATAATGTACCTTTCCAATTGCAGCGCAAAGTTATCGGATCGAGTGGGACTCGAACCCACGACCTCTCGCTTGCCGGGCGATTGCTCTAACCACTAAGCTACCGACCCCTTGCGATCACACTAGTTCGTAGCAGACGAGGGGAGCGGAACCGCTCAATTGAACCTGAATGCCTACGAATCAGTGGAATCTCAATGGATAGATGCTCAGAGGTGATTCAAGTTCCAACCAACTCGTTAACTTTGATGCAACTATGCACTTAATCTTAATGAAATTATTTTTCCATCAAAATATGTGCTGCTTTAATGTGTAATGATGTTTCAGGAGGCACAAAACAACAGATATATATCACACAAATCATCATGTATCGAAAATTCAGCAGCATCCCCAAAATACTTTAGGTTGTTGTGATTCAAACCTTCCAAACTTTCCTTGCACAGCTACTAGCTACAGAGGTTACTGAAGGTTCACATTTGGTTCTTCACGTTCAACTATTACATCAAAACGTTCCTTCATGGTTCTTTTCTTTTTCTTCTTTTTTAATAATTTTTAAAATTATATCGATTCTAGATTATATGCTCTAGAAAAGGAAGAAAAATATGCATTTACAACGTACCAAATTGCCAGTGGCTAGCAACAACACACCATGTTCAAAATTTAGAAAGTTTAACCAAGGAAGAGAAAGTGAAATACCTAAAATCCATGAGCAACCAACGTTTTATGTTTTTCCGCTACAACAAATATTTCTCGAAAGAATTCCAGGATAACAGAAACAGTATTAATCAAAAGTAATAACAGAGAGGCATTACAGAAAAACATAATGCTGACTGAGTAAAATTTATGAAAGTTAATTTATGCAAATATATTAAGAAAACGACAGTAAAAACACTCTGAAACAAATCCTTATAACTTACGTAATCCTGAATCAAAACTGTTCAAATAAAAAGAAAATGACAGGTAAATTCATAAGAAAGATTATATAAATCACGCAAAACACACGCACAAATATTTCTTTAAAATAAACATGATCAGTGAGAGCACATACACCATGCTGTCGAAGCTCAAAATGGCGATTTTTATACATTTTCTCATACGTTTTTGACGCCAAATGTTTTGAAACCCACATTCAGCTACATATCGGTTTATTTTCAATAGATAAAAGCATTAAGTTTAAGTGGTCCATTAGGTGATAAATTAATATATTTTTGATATAGGCTTTAGTTAGGAGAAAATAGAACTTCATTATTTTTGTGCGGAAAAAACTCGGACGAGTGCATCGAGCTTCGTTTCTTTTTCAATTTAAAAACAAAGCAAAATTTGAGTAGATTGAATAGGCTTTAAGTTTGAGATGTTTCTCTTTCTCTTTTTATATCGTCCTAGATTTAAGCAACAAGTGTTTTCTTTTCATACCGGCACATTATATGATAAAATCACTTCGTGTGACTTTACGACATTTGCTGTTGATTTGGAAAAACATTGCGACATTTATTGTTAAAAAAACTTAATCGAATAAACATTCTAGTTACGACCCTTACTAGCGATTTTGCGACACTTACTGGCAATTGTACGACATTTACTGGCAGTACACAGGCAACCCGCACGATAATGTGCTGATAAGGTTTTAAAGAATGCAAATACTTTTGGACATGTTCCAAGGAATGTTGAGCGTTATTGCTTCCGTAAACTTATTGGAAAACATTAGAACTACTGTCTGTACAAAAAGGCAAAGTGATTCAATGTGATTCCATGTAAGTGCATCATTAAAGGACAAGAAACTTATCTAAGAAAAGTGGAAAATGCAATTAAATATATCTGTAAAGTAGAACAGATTGTGTGTATGAATACATAAAATCTAAACTGATATGCAGGGGAATTATATGCAGGGGAATTTGGTCAATAACAAAGAATTTCAGATAACCATAGCAGCAACAGGCAAGGATTATAGGTTATGGGGTTGCTCCAATAAATATATTGATATTATATCAATATGTTGGATCAATACCTGTTCATCTTAAATCATATGAAATTTCGTCGTTTTTCTAATCCCTAACAGCAGTCTAGTTCTAATAGTCACACGATAATCACCACCTTGATAAAAGTTAAACGATGTTCTGAAAGCGTTGAGCAACAACTGTTCAGTGATATTTTCAATAAATATAATGGTTTTCTTTTATGCCGCTCTTTAGTCAAGATTATCGCACTTGCTATCACAGTTGCAGTGGCTGGTATAATCATCGTTATCCTCCTGTTGATCATTATCAGGTAAGGTTATAGACAGTTTGGAGACACACAGGTAACTGCAATTTCAATTCCTATCCTTCTCGTAAAGTTCAGAAAAATCATTTTCAGAAAACGAGGAACAATAAAACATAATTATTAAAACTAAAAATTTTTGAATTTTTGACAAAATCATGGAGCTACTTGATTTTTGTCTTCAAGCACTCACAAAAAGATCAACACGAAAGAAGAACACAGGTAAATAACGAAAAACAGTTGCTCCGCTATTCTTAAAATTTGCTTTACTTTTGAGTGTGCAGTGTTTGTATTTGGAAGTGGAGTAGACGCAAATATGAAGTAAGCGAGAACTTGTAAATGGAGTGAGAAAATTTATGATGGCAAGAAACATAAGGCAGTTACCAAAAGTATTTTATTCGAGCAAAATTATTCTTTTACTTAACACTAAAGCGTAGCACTATCATAGTTTCTGACTTTGACATAAATTCATATTTGAGGTTAACAAAACGAAGGAACGCCAACACAGATGAAACTGAAAATATTCAATTGGAAACCAATTTGCCAACAGTTGAATCAAGTTTGCATCAAGGTTTGTATGTTGAAACAGAAACACCGGAAGTATATTCCAACTTAAATCGCACTGCAGAAAACAATATGAAAGACAGTGGAGCAAGCGACACAGATGCAACTGAAAATACTCAATTGGAAACCAATTCTCCAACAGTTGAATCAAGTTTGTATCAAGGTTTGTATGTTGAAACAAAAACACCGGAAGTATATACCAATTTAAATCGCACTGCAGAAAACAATATGAAAGACAGCGGAGAAGGAATCTATGACATAATCCCTTGAAAAGATACACCAAGAAGTTAAGTAGATGGACATCGTAGTCTCAACTATATAACAAATATTAGATATTAATGAATTTTGTCTAGCCTATACATACTGTATTTATCAGTTGCTTGACCTTCATGGTCTGTTACAAAAGTATGAGCATTTTGTCCATCCGACACGATAACTGTTTGTTTCAATATTTTTTGACTATCACCCTTGTAGAAATGATGTTTTGGAATTTTGTAAAGTCTATTCGAGTATACTTTCAGAAAACGTTTGCTTGATATTATATCATAAACGTGCTGTTTTTTATATGGTCCTTAGTATCGATTTGTCCGTCCGACATAAAACAAGTATTCTTGTAACAGACCGTTCAGTATATTATTGTTGTTTGACCTTCAAGCATCAATAATATTGTATTACTGTATTACAATAATATTGTAGACTGATTTTCCATTGTATATTTCTGTTGTGTCACATAATATTAGTGTGTATGTGTTTGATCGACGATTGGGAAAAATAAATTCTAAGAAAGTTCTTAATTTCATTCTCAAAATTTCTAAACTACCGCTGAATTTTACATTGTATGAGAGCTTATTCCATACTTTAGGACCTAAAGAACAAGACTATTTACTCCAAATTTTGTCGATTTTACTCTCGCTACATTATATTACTTTTTTACTGGACAAACATTGATAACAACTTTTTATATAGTTGAAGTGTTACATTCAGTGTAAATGTTCGTTAAATAAAAACAAGATAAAATAAAAATAAAAAACGTTATTCTTACGAGAAGCCCTTACTGGACTGTCGTCTAATTTTATCTGGAAAAAACCTTTTCATTTATTAGGAATGCAAATCATTTATAGTTTTAGAAATCTCTACACAAAGTTATTTTAATCTTTTCACTTTATTGCATCTTTTTCAAACTTAAGCAAAACATCGTTTGAAATTTCTTCATCATCACAAAACAGATAAACAGATATCCTTTTTATTCTTTCAATTTCCAACAATTAAGTCGCTGAGGAAAAGTACCAAATATAGGAGGACAATAACTGAAATTACAATAAACGAAGGTATTAATTAAAACAAGCTTTGCTCTTAAAGGTAAGTTTTTTCGAAGTTTAAAAGTGGCATATACTTGCGCCGAAGCAGACAAACAAATTTTACCTATGTGTTTATTAAAGTCTAATTTATTGTCAATAGTGACTCTAAAAGGTTTTACTGCTGTCTGTGACAACATTTTCGTTTCTTCAATCTTTACTTCCACAATATTGTCAGTTTTATTTTTTATAAGAATTACATCGACATTATCTAGATTTGCGAACGTTTTGTTATTTTTTAATCATTTAGTAGCTATCTTTGTATCATTTTCTATGATTTTTATTAGGTTTGTAATAGGATTAGGTTTGATTAGGATTAGCTTTAAAGCTTTTCAATCAAACCCATAAGCGTGTAATTTGGCTATTATGAGATCGTGAGGGGTGCAATCATAGGCTTTGGATAAATCCATAAGAATGACCTGATCTGATCTAAATTTTGTTTCCATTCTTCAATTAGACAAATCAAGACATTTTGAGTACTTTTTGATGACTCTCTCATAAAACTTTGAAAATAGGTTTAACACACTTACTGGCCTAAAATTTGTAATAGCTGTCATATTTAGTTGATATCACGTTGCAAGCTGTCCAGTAAAAATTCAGTGAGACACCAAAAACTACACTTTTTTCGACAATTCCATTTTTATATTTGACTGACAAGCTTTTGGAGGCGTACTGCTCTCCATGATCACGTCAATAGTGTACAACAGAATAATTTTTTTTAAAAAAATATGTTACATAATACAATAGAAATTAAATGCTAGAATAATTCTAAAGGTAAAGATTGGCTAGTTTTGTTTAAGCTAGGTTTGTCACGGCTAATTAATAAACTCTCCTTGATGGTGAGCTTAAAGTCGTTAGACTCACGAGACAAAATATCAAAATCGTTAAACGAAGGAGAGAAATGACACTGGCGAGAATGCTCTAACACGGCAGAAATCTGATTAGGCTGTAGTGATTTCTGTTTGTTAGTTAAATGCGAGATTCCAAGATGCTCACAAATTCGGACTTTAAAATGGCGTTTAGTTTTGCCAAAATAAGTAGCATTGCAGCTACTACACTTAAAACGATAAACAAGTCCAGATTGCAGCAACATCGGAATCTTATCCTTAAAATGAAAAAGAGATCGTAATTTAACACTGGCACGAAATATAACACGAATATCACAGTGCGGTAACTTCTCTCGGAAAAGGCTGTGTAACTGAGAACGAATGTTTAATGAAATATTACCCAAAAAGGGTAAAACAAACAAAAACGGTTTTTTCGGAACGGTGTGAACCTCCAACTTAGGTCGATAAAGTCTCTTGAGAAAGGCCCTAATACATGAATTAATCATATTTGAGGGGTAACCATTCTTCTTAAAGACATCTTTAAGAAAAACCGTTTCCTCATGGAATTTACAATAGTTAGAGCAAATATTAAAACAGCGATGTAATAAAGAGTACATTAAGCCATGTTTATAAGATGTAGGTATAAAGCTATTAAAATTAGTATAGACACCACTAAAGGTTGATTTTCGGTAGATATTAGTTACAAATTGATTCCCTTTCCTAGATACAAAAACATCGAAAAAGGAGAGAGTAAAGTTATTCTCAATCTCCTTAGTAAATGAAATGCTTTTATGTCTCGTGTTAAGGTAGTTATAAAATTTGTCTATATGATCCAGGGAAGAAAACATTACAAAAATATCATCTACATATCGTTTATAGTATGTAGGCTTAAATTCAACAGGGCATTCATCAAGCCATTTCCGTTCATAATAGCACATAAAAGCATTGGCTAAAGTATGTCCTAGTGGTGAGCCCATGGCCACACTACCAATCTGTTTATAATAGCAACCGTCAAATATAAAAAAGGATTCAGTACAAGCGAGTTCTAAAAGTTTACGAAAATCCTTTTTGGAAATCCCATTGACCTTAGTATTGGCTTCAGGAAACAATTGATCAACACAAATATCAATAGTTTCATGAAGAGGAACGTTCGTAAAAAGAGAATCAACATCAAAACTAGCCGTATAATGAAAAGAGTTCTGAGTGTAAATGTCATTAGCAAAAGAAAAAGAATCTTTGACAGTAAATTCATTGGTCGTAATAGTAGCTAGCAAAGGTACAAAAAACTGAGCAAAGGAGTAACTAGGTGTACCAATAGCAGATAAAATAGGTCGAAATGGAGGCACACTGTTAATACAAGGCTTGTGGACTTTAGGCAGGCCATATAACACACCTGGCTGAGAACCACAAGGGCTACGTTTTTTGTAAACAGTTTCAGTAATAATATTTTTTTCGTATAGACCTTTACAAGCGTTCTTGATTTTATTTTCACTACTAATAATAAAATTAATATCTTTTCCAGCTGGTAGCTGTTTTATTCTGTTGTACACTATTGACGTGATCATGGAGAGCGGTACGCCTCCGAAAGCTTGTCAGTCAAATATAAACATGGAATTGTCGAAAAAAGTGTAGTTTTTGATGTCTCAGCTGTCATATTACCACCACCTTTATCCAAGGGTGTTACCGCAGCTCGTTTAGCATTTTTTGGAAAAATACTGGAATCAATGCTAATGTTTATTACCTTTGATAGTGGCATCACTAAATAATATCTTGCTAATATAGCCAATTTTGGAGAAATTTCATCTTCTCCAGTTGACACGTTAACATTGAGCTGAGGTGTCGTAGCAATAATGTTTATTTCGTCTTCGTCAACTGTCTTAAAAGAAAATTTATTTAAAACATTCTGCTTCTGTATCTGTTTAATTTTATTTCTGGTCTGATCATTTTTAAACTTGTTTACAATCTCAAATATTTGTTCGTGGTTGCACGTTTGGAATAGAGAAAAGAGCTACATCTGTATTTTTGTCAGCGACATTTACATAATGATCATTAGAAATTTTGACCGATTCATGTTCCTCTGTCATCATGGCGTTCTCTCAGTTGTAGATAATGCCATTATTGTTAAGTCCGCTTTTATTTGTGATAAATGGCTTTACGGTTTCCCAAAATTTCTTATTTTTCATGTTACCTGAATCAGTATCTTTATTGAAATAACGTTTTATAGCTTTTTTTCCCTTAAATTCACACAGTTATTTCTTTGCTTCTAATATTTTGGTTTATTTTTGCTGGTACAATTTTTATGTTATTCTTAAACCTTGATCTTGTTGTAAATTGCCCTAGATAACTCGCGATTGATAAATGGGGCTTGATTACCACGCAAAATTTTCTGTTTCAATGGATCATGTTTTTCAATAATAGTACTAAATGTGTTTACTAAATGTTCATAATTTTCATCGGGATCATTGCTATTACAAAATTTGCAGTTCGTACATCTTCAATCATGCGATGATTATCCATTTTTTCTTTCGTATAGTCATTTCAGAGCAAATGCTTTCATGATTTTTCGATGGTCACTATTTTGCCTACAGATAACAACTTTCCAGATATATTCAATTAATGCCACACCATTTTTAGTTCAGTTTTAGTTAATTTCATAATCATAAATTTTAAATTGATCTCAAGGAAAACTATCCTCTAATTTTGTTTCAGCGATAACGAAGGAATCTTGCAAAATCTTCAAAATACTTTCCTTTAGGCCCACAGTTTCATATCGGAGGCTATTTATGTTAAGGTACCCAATCACAGGATTAAACGGATCTTTAACTGTTAAAGTTTGCAGCTTGGCTAACAAATTTTTATCAGAATTATATGTCATAGGCTCATCCCTTTCAGAGTTTTCGGAAGTGAAAATTTTAGATGTGTTCTTAGAAAGGGGCTCTAAGTCTTGGTCACTGCGTGAAAATAGCATCAATTAATGATTGATGCGTTGACTCTTCTTAATTAAATTCGTTAGGTAAAAGGCATCCACGTTTTGAACAAACAAGACTTGAAATAAATACTTGTGGAGCAAGTATGATTCATGATTGAATCATACCATGATACTCCATGATTCTTACCATTTTTTCCAATGTTCACAATATTCTCTACAATCTGGCGATTTTTCGGTGTTCTTATGTGAAGAATCCTATTTTTCAACTACCGTTCCCTCGGATAAACGTTTTATTATTCTAATCTTATTATGATCATTTTATACACTTCAGAACAAGTTTGGATAAACTTTTTGTCTTATCTGATTTTACTTTAGATTTTCAAATTCTGCAAAGCATGTTTAATTCAAAATGTGAAGTATTGAAGCCTCTCCTGTTGTAGAGCTCGAAAAACTGATCAAACAAATGTATGGGATCGTTTTGCTATGACCAACCGTTAAAGAGATATCCTCAATCAAAGATTTTGCTGACGTAATAGCCGGAGGACCAAAACAAATTTAGGCCCAAATGTTGCGTCACCCCATCACCCATATCGAGGACCCCAAAAACGTCAGTTATCCCTATTGGTTCTCGAGATATTTCCCCAAAAACGTCACGTTCGATTGGGGATGCAATGCAATGATTCCCCCGTGATAGCAAAAAATAACTGACGTCATGCTATGTGTTTTTCATGTTTTGCGTGAAATTATGTGGCGAATCCACATTGTGCCTCTGCGTGGTTTTACGCGCAACTAAGAAGAACTTGACCGTAAATTTAAACTAAACATATCACTCTCTAAAATAAAAGTGGGATGCACACTCGCTATTATATATATACTAGCCGCCCAGGCGGCGTCGCTCGCCACCCATGTTCAGCATGCGCTTAGTTCACGAAAAATAAAATGAAGAATTGGTAATGATAAGTTTGCCCATGTTGTAGGGGTTTTGAATATAACTGGTAAACTTTTTTTACAGTTTTGGTAAATGGGAATTGAACCGAGAGAATGGATAAGTCAATTAAATTTCACCTGGAGACATAAAAAAATCAAACATCAAAATACTGATAAAAATTGGAACATCGAAAGTCTCGATATTCCCTCTTTTTGACCAAAACCATGTTTTTTATACATAGAAGATGAAATGAAGAACACATGCAAAACCATTTACCAACTATTTATCTTATCAGAATGAAAATTTTACCACGGAGACGCAAATTATAACCAACTATCACAACACTTAAAATGCCCTACTATTGACCGAAATAATTTTTTTGATACACAGGAAATGCAAAGTAACTTCTACATAACACAAAACATAATAAAACACCAAAGAATCCAACATCTTATTATAATAAATATAAATGCATAATGTGTATCACTGGAACTGAACTGAATAAAAGTTTTGTAAAATTATTTTTTACCCTGGAGACGTGAAACAAACACTTCAACACTTATAATGCCCTACTTCAAACCAAAATCATGTTTTTACATGCAGAAGATTTAATGCAGAAACAAATGGCAATACAATAAAGAAGTATATATTGTATACACAGAATAGAATTAATTTTAGTGTAAAAAAAAGCAATACGTAATACAGAACACAAAAGCAAACATTGAATAACATTACGAAATGTGAATTGAAAACAAATTGATACCTTCTAACTGTGTTTCTTTCGTGCCGAATATACATTGGACAAAATTTTTAAAATTGATAATCTGATAACCATGAGTCTCATTTCTTTATGCTTATTGTATTTTTTATTTTGCTTATTTAAAAGAAAAAAGATTTCGAATGCATAATGATTCAAATACTTAATCGTATTATGACAAACAAACAAACAAACAAAAAGGAACTTCGAGAACATATATTCAACTTAAAACAATAACTGAAGACATAAACTTAGCAATAGAATGTGTATAGCTAAAGATTTTTGAAACTATGAAAACATTCAAATAACATATATACAAAAAACCTAAACATACTATGACGATATTGAAAGAAAACAAAACAAACTATCCAGCATACTAAGTGTGTTATAATATTTCAACTTTAGTTTAACTTCAAACAAAATTAGGATACCTTTCACTGCCAATTCACATGCTAGTAAGCAGCATTGATCATCTTGTGCAAACACTTCTAAACTCTTTACTACTATATTCATACCTGTAAAGAAATTACTAATACTTTATTTACTTTTAAGCACAAGCATACATACATACACTTTCGCTACCATTTTTCAAGTGAAATACATAAAACTGCTCTCTTCGGTTGCAAGATAAAATCATACTTTGAAGGAGAACAACACAATCCGATATTTTGGGTCACCGTGTGTTTGATATCAATATAGTAAGGTGCGGAGTGGGTGCCTAAAATCACCCGTTCGCCAGCAAAAAGTTGGAATGCGTGAAAGCCGGATTTTTATTTGACAAATTCCGCGAGCGAGTTGAATGCGTGAATACGCATCCATATTAAATCGAATAAAATATTTGTTATTTTTGTTAGTTTTCTTGAAACTAATGCAATCTATCCTATCTATCAATATAGTTTTATTTATCTGCGATTCAAAAGACTACCGTGGCTGATTTGGACATTTTACTTTTATTTTATAATTTTGGGAAAAAAATAAAAAACTCGCGGTAAAAGACGCGGCCCCACAAAAAAACGCGCGGCCCCGCAAAAAAACACGCGGCCGCGTCTTTTGACACAAACTTTCATTGTTTGTATAAATTGTCTGCTAAACAGCGCGGCCGCGTGTTTTTTCGTGGGGCCGCGCGTTTTTTTGTGGGGCCGCGTCTTTTACCGCGAGTTTTTTTTATTTCTATCGTTTTCTCACTCAAGTCAGCGGTCTGGAAAATCCATTCTTTCCGGTCCTTTGTTTATATCCAGACTTTGTTTGGTATTGCACGCTTAGAGTAAACATGGCGACTTCGGATGTGGAAGATGCAGCGTTTTCTAAAGTAAGCTATAATCAAAGGGAGCTTCTTTATATAGTTTTACGATATATATATATTGTATATATCTATTTTGTGCCTTTTCGTTTAGGTGAAAGATTTTTTGGAATCTCGAAGTCTCTTACATTTGTTTGACTCTTTTAAGTATAACAAGATTGATGATTCTTGTGCACAGCATGTGGAGACAACAAAATTAACCATGTTGGGACTTGCATACGGTGATATTTTGGTTTACAGACAGAAGTTTGCTGCAGAAACAAAGCATTTGAGCACCTACAAGGAAAAGGTTGAGCAGTTGAAACAAAAAATAAAGCGGACACAATCAAATAGAATAGACGCCAACAATCGTCCTATATCAGTCAAGACAACACGTTCAGTAAGCGTTGGCATAAAATGCCTAGAAACTGTAAAAAACTCATCTAAGAAAAAATATACTTTGAAGAACAAACAGGGACATGAATTAGAGCTTGAAAAAGGCTGCAGTTATGATGATCTTCATGAACTTGTGAGGTCGTATTACAAGGTACCATCAAAATATGTGACATACCTAGGCAACTATAGTGGTAAATGCTTAAGTGACTGTCCTGACATAGAGCATATGCTGCTTCTTCAAAGTGACAAAAAGAAATCTCTTCAAGTGTATTTGTATTTCCCAAAACCATTTTCTCAACTTCGGTTTGACCAGTTAATTGATTTTGATGATAACATTGGTTCAGACTCATCAAATGACGACTTACCATCATTTCAGTACCTTGGTGATTTTCCTTCTTTGAATGAGGTAAGAACTTGCAGTATCATACCTGGATGTTATGAAATTTCAGATGAACCAGCTCAAGAAAATGATACCAATATATCTGATTTGCAACAAATTGCTAATAACATTGATACCCAATTGTCATCACCAATATTCAGCCAAAGTCTTCCAACATATTCCTCACCACAGAATTCACCTGTAACAACACAAAGAAGTATTTGTGAACAATGTAGTTGCTCTTACATAGATGCTTGAATCAGATGTGAGCAAGATGAAGAATATTTGGAGTCATTACGAAATGATCAAACTAAATCATTTAGTGCAGTAATCCAACAAGGAAATACAAATGAAATCACTGATGATTCCGAAGAACTAACAGCTCCTGAGTTGCGTGAAGCCAGGGTTCAGCATTTTCAGAGAGTTACCAATCGACCATTGCGATTTCGACATTCCATTGGTTCACCGAGTTTACTGCTGAGTGGAATATCTAATTGTGCTAATGAAATTCACTGTGTGGAGCATCATGCTTTTGGAGATGATGAAGTTGAGAAATTTATTGATAATCAAGTCAACAATCCGGAAGTTGTTTTCATAGCTGAAAAAACTGCTGAAACATTGCCAGATGACACTACAGTTGCAAGTCTGTTGAAAAACATGCAAGACAAGTATTCATCAGTTGAGAAAATAGAAAAAAGCATGATAGCTCAACGGAGTAATGACCGATTTTGGCCAGTTGTATTTAAACAAAAAATGGATTTACGAAATGAATCAATTAAAGTACGTTTTGCTGGAGAGGCAGCCTCAGATGCTGGAGGACCACAGATTGAATTTTTTAGTTTGTGTATGAGGAACTTTTCTAACTGCCCATTCCTTCATGGATCTGAAACAAACATTTTCTTTAAAGATTCACCAGAAGATTTCATATCAAGGAAATATTTTCTTCTTGGTCAACTCACTGCTGTTAGTATTATTAAATTGGGTAGAGGTCCAGAATGTTTAAATGAACTTATTGTTTTGAAGTTATTTGACCTGGACATCCCTGAAGATTTACCTACAAGTTCTGTTGCAGATATACAAGTTTATCTTAAGCAAATTGATGATGGTAATTTTGACATTCTGTATAACCATAACATCAATGCAGTTGGAGATAAGGAATCTCTTAAACGATTATTCATCATCAGCCATACTTTGTTGAAACCTGCTGGAGCAATCCAGCAGTTTAAAGAAGGAGTCGAAAGTATCAGCAAGGAGCTATTAGCGCCAAATAATTACACAGCACTTAAAGGATTTTTCCAAGGACATGGAAAAAATGCTGACATTTGTGTCAATAAAGTTTTTCAATTATTTGAGTTTCACAAGGAAGGTGAACCTGATTCAAATATCAGAAGGACAATTGATAATTGCATCTGCGACTTCGAATTATTTTTATCTGAATTGTCAAATGGCAACATGAAGTCAAGATTTGGTTCATACCTTACTTTGAGGGACTTTCTTTTCACATTTACAGCCTACGACACTATTCCACCCTTTGGTTTACCAAAGAAAGTGGATGTCTACTTTGATGACGGCATACTATATCCGAAAATCTCAACATGTGGATTATATGTCACATTACCAAAGAGAGACATTGAAAGACATTTAAAGATAGCCCTTGACTTTGGCTCTGGTTTTGGAGATATCTAGACTTACATTCATGGCTAGTCAGCATGAAAAACAGTTTGAAAGTTTTTGTTGACATTCTATTAGTCTTAACATCCATTTTATGAGTATATTACGTTTATTGTGTTCAGTTTCCACCTTAAAACTCTGGAATTGTTTTGTTTTATGGATATCTTTCTATATATTTATGTTTTTTGATGACTCAGCATATTTATTTTGAAGTATATTCAAACCTGAAGTACCGTGTTCATAAACTGAAAGTTCAATACTGAAGTTTTTGTATCTCTTTTCATCCCCTTCCCTCCTACATTATTCAAAATACACTTGAAGTTTTGCGAATTTCAAAGGAGATGAAGTGCTTGGGAAATTAAAAACTAAGAGAAGTGCAGCGATTCATTCTTCAAAGTATTCCATCGTTTTCTAAATACTCTAATAATTTAATATAAAGCTCCAAAGCACCTTCATAATCAGAAGGCATTTCATGATTGTATATAACGCAGTAAGAAAATAGCAGTTCATGCACATCGTGGTTTTTGAATACTGGGTGTGTCTCTATCCCTAAAACTTCGCGAGCAACTTCAATGTCCTCACTGTCAACTACGATTCCTTGCTTAACAAATCCCACTGTAGATGGCACGTGAAACAGCATGTCTGGTCTGCCTCCAGGTGCTAAAGCAGACTGCCGTACATATCTTGAATTCCATGTTTTTGTGAAATTGTTCAACTCTGATTGTAAGACAGGCATGAAGCAAAAATACAACACTTCTTGACATATATCATTTTCGGGTCTAATAATTTTACTGCAAACCATGGAAGAAAACAAGTCAATCCACCAGTTCAGCTTATACTGTTTCAGCCTTGCCCAGAACGACTCAATACGTTGATTTCGAGTGGAAGCAGCATATATAAAGCTATCATCATCCCCAGTCAAAAACGTTTGTAAATCCTCACAAAAAATATTTTCTGTTCCTTTATCCATTCTTAAAATTCTTGGACAAATACCATAAATAGATATGACTGAAAGGAAAAAATTTGCAATAATCAAAGGATCGTTATTGCTTGTACTCACAAACAGCCATAAAATCCGCCTACTGAAGCCATCTATGCATCCGTGAATTGCAAAGCCAAAGCGTTTTAGCTTATCGTTCCCATCAATATGGTATATGTGTGCTGGACCATCAGTCTCATATACACGACGCTTGATGACGTGCCTCCTTCGTGCTTCCACTCCTTCAGGATCAACGTCTTTTAAGGCTTTTCTAACAGCATCTTTTGAGACATTAATTTCATATTTCATTGAAATATGCTCAGTCATTTGGCGGTAACCGAATGCATTTGCAGAAGTTTGCAGTTCTAATTTGATTATTTCAATCAAATCACTTTGAATGACATTTGTGGTGCGATTGAGTTGACTTTTGCGCAAACTTTCTTTCAGACCTCTCATTGTCAAGTGAATTTGATGGTGTTCATTAATTATTGTACATATGTCTTTGTATTTTAATTTTGGTTTGACACCGTGGTAGTATCGAATAAGTTGTGCCAGTGGTAAGTTTGCTTGACGACTTAACAACGCATCCATTCTGCTACTGTTGCGATTCCCAGTTCTTTCCAATCACTTTTCAAGCTTTTGTTTTTAAAGAAAAACTCGCGGTAAAACGCGCGGCCGCGCGTTTTTTGCGGGGCCGCGCATTTTTTTTGCGGGGCCGCGTGTTTTTCTGCGGGGCCGCGCCCTTTACTGCAATTTTTTAAAACTTTTCCTAAAATTATGAAGAAAAAATCATATCACAGCGGCCACGCTGTGTTGCAATTAAGTTAAATTACAGACCAGAATAGATAAATAGTCTATTGATTTGTGTCAAAAGACGCGGCCGCGTGTTTTTTTGCGGGGCCGCGCGTTTTTTTGTGGGGCCGCGTCTTTTACCGCGAGTTTTTTATTTTTTTCCCAAAATTATAAAATAAAAGTAAAATGTCCAAATCAGCCACGGTAAAAGACCCTTTCCGTATTGTTTCAAATGCCGAAACTTTACCAATCTGTGTTTTGATAAACTACCTATGGTAGTTTACATGTGGTGTAAACTACTTATGGTAGTTTATCAGAAAATTATCAGAAATTGACCCGTAGCAATTTTTAGTTATGAAAAACTTATCAAGTAATATCTCAATATATAAAGAATCAAAACGATGTCGGGTTTGATAGTCTGATAATGTGTATTCAAGGATTTGATTTTGTGAATGTGAGATGGATATAGAAAAGAGAAAGAAAATCAAAAAACTTTATGATCAATCATTTCCAGTTCTTTTATGGATAAGTACAAATTCAAATTTCTGATACTCACAGTGGCAAAAGTAGCCTGAATAAAATTGACCTATTCTAAAAAAATAGGCTTTCAAAAGCATAAAAAAGCCCTAGGATGTCAACCAACAAGAAATACATAACAGGCATCTTCCAAAATTTGCCAAAAATGTTCAGGGAAATTAACCCAGATATATGATCAACATTCACTTTTCTGTTGCAACTTTAGTAAATGTCAATTGAAAGTTCAATTCATATAAAATATTATTGAATCGGTCCTTTCAAATGAATAACAGATATTTAGTTATTTTTTAATCAATGTTTCCTGATAGTTTAGTCTATAACCACAGATGGCTGGAATCCAACACTTCACATTGACATTGGTTACACCCATCTTGATACAGCAGTTCTATTCTTTCAAGTATATACCACATACTACACGACTATTTTTCGTGTCAATTCATATATTGATATTGATCACTCTTGAAAATGCCTAATACACCTAAAATAATAAAATAAAACAGAGATAGAAGCATAACTTCCCAATTCACAATACTGACAATAAATGTGTAACATTAAAATATGAGCTCCCAGAGATCAATTTAATGTCCTTGAGTATTCGACAGCAAAAAGGAGGAGTGGACTGTGGCTTACTTGCTTTGGCCTTTATTCAATACATTGTAGTGATGGGAAAGAACCCCATAGATTATATGGTTTGATCAAAGCAAAATGCGAGGTCGTATCCTTGGATGTGTGGTACATTAGTACCATCATATGTGTGAAAAAATTCCACCAAATGTTTTGGAAAACAGTAAAGAAAAATGGTTTTGTAGGAAATGTAAAGACCTACAGATAGTCAGATAAGTCTTGTTGTTCAAAAAACAAACAGCAAAGAGTCCTGTATTGGATATTTTATTTTTGATTTTGCTGAAATTTGGTTTTTTGAACTCATAATACCACAAGTTTTCAAGGTCCTCTAATCCATTTTTTCATGAAATTTCTTACAAAAAAGGAGGAGAAATTAAAAGTATAGCAAATGAATTTAAAAGTTTGTTACTGTGGCTAGATCTTCAAAAACAATATATTTTACTTTACAAAAAGTTTAGAAGTAAAGTGTCAATCTGTACCCGGTACGTACAACAATCTGATGTGTGGTACCATCATGAATTGAGATTATACGGTACCCTCACATGACGTAATCTTTCTTCCTCCTTTCAAAGTATGATTTTAACTTGCAACCGCTCTTTTCGTTTGGCGAAAACTGCTAAACTTTCTGTATTTTCCAGTAGATTTTGTACTATAAACACTATAAATACCTCCAAACTTTACTTCCAGCAGGTTTCTACATCCATCCATATTTTCTACTGCAAACATGTACTAAATTTATACTTTCTTTCTCCCCACTCTTTCCCTGCCATGTTGCACTGAAAAACGAAATCATAAATCAGACATTATTATTTGCTAAATATAGCATCAAGTTCGTTACCAAAACAAATAAGTAACTTCTCGTAGGACATGCATCTTTATGATGTGATCGTTTTAACTCTGTTTTTATTAAATCCATTTGATTCATGTACTTACGTTATATATTACTTTTCACTAACGTTTTCCCACCGAAAAGAATTAAGACCATTTTCACCAATGTAAATAAACATCATCCTTTCTGCAGCAATTCTTCAACTTCAACTACACTACTTTACTGCTGCACTCCCATAACTATTTGATAACTATAAAAAGAAAGACGTAAAAATATCGTAAAAATATCCTTTCTTCCACTCGTTCTCCGCATGGTTTTCCTCTGAAAAAATCTATATAAAAAGCAAACATCAATACAACTAAACTCACTATACACGTGCTACCCGTTGTTTTATTAATCTAAAATACAATAACAGTAAAAGTTTAACAATAAACAGTTTTAAAATAACAATACCTTCGTATGTATACAAAGCTGTTTCTTCGTGAAAATAGCGACCGATAATGGAAATCCGTTATTAACGAACTAATATTTTGGAAATTGTCAACCAATCAAAATGGCGAAAAGAGAATTTCTTTCGTTTTGATTGGTTTAAAATTTAGACGTCACACTTAGATTACGTAACATTAAAAAAAGTGTATTTCGCCTCTACGTGGTTTTACGACGAAAAGGGAAAAAATAAGAAGGATTTGACCGTTAAAAGAAAAGTAAATATGTCACTCTCTAAAATAAAAGTGAAATGCACAATTGCGAATTAGTATAATAAGACTAGTATCCCGGGTAAAAACTTTTTACCGAACTTAACTTCGAAAACATTAGGTCAAATCCACCATTCCCTGTGTGTACGTACCCCATGATGAAAAAATAAATCATAGAATCGCAACTCAAAAACATCCCAGGCAGCGTCGCTCGCCACCCTTGTTCAGTATGCGTTGTGTCGCAGAATTTAACTCTTGCAAAAGTTTCTTTTCAGGCATTACTTTTTTAATTCATTTCTTACATTCAGAAAATTTAAAACAGAAACAAATAGCAACATGGCTCAGAATATATATTCATACGCAGAAGAGAAGTAACTTTAATGTAAAAAAACGCAATATATAACTCAGAACCGTTAACCCAGACATACAAAACCAAACAAGGCGGCGTCGCTCGACACCCATGTTCAGCTTGCGTTGTGTATTTAACTTGTGTAAAAGTTTTTTACAGGCATTAATTTTTTAATTTATTTCTTACATTCAGAAGATTTAAAACAGAAACAAATAGCAATATGGCTCAGAATATATATTTATACGCAGAAGAGAAGTAACTTTAATGTAAAAATAGCAATATATAGCACAGAACTGTTTACCCAGACATACAAAACATTGAATATCATTACAAAATGTTAATTGAAAACAAATTGATACCTTCCAACTGTTTCTTTGTGCCAAAGTTACATTGGACAGCAACCATTAATGAATTTTTGAAATGATAGTTTGTTCTTCCCAAAACCATCAACATCATGATAAAAACCATGAGTTTCATTTCTTTAACGGTTTACGTGCCTTTTTATTATTAATCTTACCTAAAAAATATTTCAATTGTATAAAAATGCAGAAAAAGATAATCATGCTATGGTTGAAATAAAAAACAAAACAAAAAACAAAAAGTAAATTCATGTACGCATCCTAAAAATAATTAATTAAAAACACAAATTCAATGATAGAATTTGTAAAGGTTTTTGATTGGAAAGTCTATAAAATCAACCAATCCTATAAGTTAATGCAGGTTCAACACTCAACACTGGAGCTAAACTAAATAAAGACTTTTAACGTGGGATACACAACCAAACATCAAAATAATAAAAATAATGGAAACAATGAAATGCCCTACCAAAGTCATAATTTAATACCGAAAAGATAAAAAGTAACAAATAAAAACATAATGCCAAACTTATATACCCAGGCATAGTACGTAAATACATTAAATACATGTAAATACATTATTCATTCTTCTCTTAACTGACCCTCACAACATCATAATTTAACCATGTACTTCATTTCTTTAATGGTTTATATACCGGGTGGTCCAAAAAAAACGAGTCCAAAATTGGTTTTTTGATCATCAAAGTTCAGAAAATGATTATCGTTCATACTTTTGTATTTGAGCTATTTTATCGTTGTCCGGAAATTCTGCAAAGTTTTGGGGTCAAAAGAATAGCATAAGAAGGAGATATAGGGATTTTAATATGTGTTGTAGATTTGGGCTTGTTTAAAAATGTTGAAAAATTGACGTCAAAAAAAGTTATTCACTCGCTACTTAATAAAGACAAAATCTCTATCTAGCAATAAACTCGATACCAATGTGTGACAGTAACAGACTCTAATATATAACTTTTCTAACTAAGTTCCTTGGGTGACACGAGGGTTCTGGGTGATTCCTCTAGTGAGCAGATAAATTCTGTAACAATCTCTTCGTTTTCCGGTGTGATAGCAGATCTTGACCGTCTTGAACCTGATTTTCAATTCATCGTTTCAGTCTCTTTGATTTGTTTTATCAATCTTTGAACAGATCCTTTATACTACTTTTTGGATGTTCTTTACATATATGGTAAGCCAACCAACTATTTTCAACATAGTCCTTTTTAATAACTGCTTTATCATCAACAGAGAAAACCATCTTTGCACAATGAAGCGATACTGATTAAAGGTAAAAGATTAGGGGAGTTGGGTCAACTTGGTATAACGCAATGCAATGGTATCACTCATGAAGACTGTAAAGTGTAGCCTTCTTGCAGTCTGCTGAACAAGTGATGAGGAGTATTGAGCACTGAATGTCTGGTGAAAGATACCAGATATCATCAGAGTACAAAAAAAGTTTCGTAATTTTGACGTCAATTTTTAAACAACTCTAAAATGATAGGACATACTTCTAACCCAATAACTGAAAATTGGTTAATCAGAGCTTTTTCAAACTTTTACAGCTTTAAGAAATTATAGGAAATATTCAACATGTATCAAATTGTGAAGAATGGACATAAAGTTTTTGAGATAATAAAAATCCAATTTTGAACTCGTTTTTTTTGGACCACCCGGTATTTTCTGACCTAAAAGAAAATGATTTCAGTGAAGAACAGCTACAATCCACACTACTGCAACAACCATATTGCAGCAAACAAAAGCAAAAGACATAAATGCCAGACAGGCAGAGAGACAAAGCACCAAACATCGTCAATAAAATTTAATAAAAAGCAGACATGGTTGAGATGAGATAAGACAGCATAACACGTTCCCCATTTCCACAGTCATGAGAACCATTTTAATTGATCTGTAAATACATAAATCTTCTTTGCTAACTAATGGCGCGTGTTACCAAAACAAATTTTTACTGCGCTCCCACTCGTTTTCGTTTCTTTTCAAAACAAACTTAAAATTAAAACCATTCGTTACCGTGTAAATAAACATCATTTTTTTCTGCATTCACTGCACTTCTTCTGTATAGCCACATTATTTGATAACTAAAACGAAATAAGTAACCCTGAAGTGCTGGATACATTCTTCCACTCGCATTTCTTCTTTTTTTTTCCACTGACATAAACCATTCACTGTGATTTTACGTTGTAAACAAACATTTAAATACATGCATAATAAAAGACATCAATACATCTTACTCACTTACGCATGTGCTATTAATCTAAAATGCAACAACAGTAACAGTTTAGCAATAAGCACGATTTTAAAACGTGTTTTATAATAATAAACCTTCGTATATACAAACCTGTGTTTCTTCGTCAAATTCACAACCGAGAATGAAAACCGTTTGAAAGCAACGAACTTTTTGGAAATCGTCAGCCAATCAAATGATAACTCACTTACAATACAATACAATAACAGTAAAAGTACAATTATTATTAAAACTTTCTCGTTTCTTCTTCAAAAGAGCAGCAGAAATGAAGAACCTTATTAACGAACTCCGTTGCTATGAATTTTTCAGCCAATCAAAATAGCGCATTTCAAGAGTTTTCCTTTATTAGCCAATAAAAACGATGAGTGCCGGGGTTTCCCCATATATAAGATCCTTGTTCAAAGCCACCGTTCCCTCATTTTGATGCAGTAGGAAACGGTTTCATTTCGGCCTTTTTATTTGGGCATATAAGCCCATTGGCGAATGGACTAACTACCGCTATATGACCACGATTAAGAAGATTTTGACCGTAAATTTTGAAAAAGACCATCACTCTCTAAAATAAAAGTAGGATGCACACACGCGAATTAGTATAGCGCGATAAGACTAGCCGCCCAGGCGGCGTAGTTTGCAACCCATGTTCAGAATTCTATCGCAGAATTTAACTGGTGTAAAAGTCTTTTACAGGCATTAATTGCTTAATTCATTTCTAACATTCAGAAGATTATAACAACAACAACGACAAAAAACCTAATAGAAACAAATAGCAATGGCTCAGTATATATATTTATACGCAGAAGAAAAATGACCTTAATGTAAAAAAATGGCAATATATAACACAAAACTGTTTACCCAGACATACAAAACCAAGCATTACAAAATGTTAATTCAAAACAAATTGATACCTACCAAACTTTTTCTTTTGTTCCAAAGTTCCTTCTGGACTGCAATCATTAATGAATTTAGTCTGTTCTTCCCAAAACCATCAACATCATGATTAAAACCATGAGTTTTATTTCTTTATGCTTTTTATTATTGCCTAATAGAATAATATAGTCAATCGTTATAACAAAAACCTAATCATGCTATAACAATATTGAAATTAAAAACAAAACGAAAAGAAAAAAAAACAAAAAATAAATTCAAGTACGCATGTATCCTAAAAACAGTAACTAAAAACACAAATTTACCCAGAAGATAAAAAGTAACAAATAAAAACATAATGCCAAACTTATATACCAAGGCATAGTATGCAAACTATTACCATAACACGAAAATAATATGAAAACAACATTACTTGAAGCATTGAATCGAGATGTTTACAACCACGTATCCCATGTATTTGACAGGAGACAAAAAGTCAAGCAAGTTGCATAGATTATTTATTATATGTAAGTTGTGCAAATTATGTTTTCCTTTTTCCCTTGCTGAATTTTTCAATTTTATTACATTATACCCTGCAAGCACTTCACTGTAAACTGAAATTTTAAAGTCCAAAAAGTTCTTGTAAAAGGAATTGAGAAAATTGATGTTTCGTATTTATAAGTATGGAAATTATACTTATTAAAGGATGGTTTGCCAACAAAATATACGACTTGCAGTTCAAAACTTCTTATGACCTTGTTTGTTAGCTTAACACTGTTTTGTGTTTAAGACTTCCAAAGATCTAGTTCAAGAAGGCAGTTATTTGTTTGAATTCATTTTTGGTTACATGAAATTTTTATTAAAAACATATGTTTTTTTTCGTGTTTTTTTTTTTTTCCACACATGGTCTTACAAAAAGTTTTCTTATAAGAAAATATACAGCTCACGCATGTATAATTCTTTTGTCTTTAATAAATTAATTTCTGGTGGTTTATGATTAGACCCTTTTGACACTAACTTATCATTTTAACATATTTATTGTTTTCCACCAGTGAGATATAAAAAAACATAAACCTCAAAGAACTTTGTAGTAACTTTTCATAACTTTAAGTACAATTGCTGCTACCATTTTGCGCCATCTGGCTCTTGTAATAGTTACAAAATATAATAGGAATTATTTCAGATAATTTTTAACCAGATAAGAAGAAAAATTGTCTGATGAATTTCCATGAATGAAAATTCATTTTTCCTGATTATTGATGGTAAATTTAAAATTAGGGTTTGATTGACCATTTTTGACTGACTCCTCTACCCACACCCTAAATAAAGATATTAAGCAATTATTTTTCTTTCAAGCACTTTGAGTATTTCAAGTTAAAATTATGAATCTGTATGTAAGTTTGTTTAAGGTCAGCATTTTGTTAAATGGGCATTTATTGGTAATTTTGTGCAGTTGTATAACTGTTTACACTTTTATTTTTAGTAATCAGCAACTGCTTGGATCTAAATCTTCACTGAATTGGTAGAAACGAAAATTCACTTTCGTGATTAACCAAGCACGTAAGGTTGTAAGCACGTAAAGCTGGAAAGTCCAACTAGTAACTGAAATTTGAAGTTGAAATAAAATTGATTAAAGTAACAAAGTTGCTGCAGTTGTTTTCTTGCCCATTTGATTTTTGTTAATGCATAACGTGTAAACATATGGTTCCTATGCTGTCGAAAAAAATCTTTCGGCTAATAAGGAGAAGGATTTAATTGTCTTGCAAACGCAGGGAAATCTTCTTTTAAGACGTTTACCGATTACTTATTCTTAGCTTCCATGCTTTTAATGAATTTGTCCTTTACCTTCTAGCTAAGACGACTTTGGTTCAATGAATTTATTGGAAAACAATATGCGCATGTAATACGTAATGATCGACTTGTCATTCGGCTCTTAAGAATTTGGGGTTTTGGTCTTGATGGCATATAGATCGGCTATCAATGTTAGAGAAAATAATCTGTATGAAAGGTCAGGTTTCTCCGGTTGTCATTCATTCGACATCTGGCCAATTCCATACTACTGTGGAACACGGCATCATAACGGGCAATTTAAATTTTTTGCATTGTGAAAATATTTGGGAGTCCTTTCATCATAGTGGATTTTACGCCCCCTGTAAGCCGAGTGAATTTGCATTTTCGATTCACATGTCCACCAACCATTATGGGCTTTCCAGAAACTAATCAAGCTGTATTTTAGAAATGCAGGTTTCTTTGTCGCAAGCTGTATTCGCGTGATATTTTAAGCATCCAATTTGCGCTGACCTTAAGGCCTGTGGGCCTCTTGTTTCAGTTCAAAGCTCCTCTGGCTAATTCAAAACACAACAGTAAACATCCCTTTTATCTTTTATTTATCCAGCCACCTAACTGCGTTGTAACTAAATAGATACTACTTTAACTTTGGTTTACCTTTCATTACCACAATTGATATCATCATGTTAGTAAACAATATTGATCATGTTCTGTAGCCATTATCAATTACTTCTATACTCTTTACTTTCTATATTTCATATCTGTAAACAAATTAATAACACTCAATTTACTTTCCAGCATACTTTCCTATTGTAACATACACTTTTTATTTGTTTTCTACTGAAATTCCGCTACCATTTTTATACACTGAAAGACATATACAAAAATGCTTTCTTCCTTTGGTAAGAGGTAGTACCTGAAAACTTTCTCTGCTTCCAGAAGATTTTCTACATAAACGTGTACTGGATACCTCTGTAAACTTGTATACACTTTTCTTTTCTGACCTAATAAAGAAAAAGATTTCAATCCATAATTACAGTGTGAAGAACAGCTACTCATGCTATAAAAATATTGAAGCAAACAAAAACAAACACAAAATATCTGACAGACAGGACAGACAGTATCCACTATCTCCATAAACTAAATTTAATTAATTGTATAAGAGGAAAAATTTAACAAAAAGGCAGACAGTGGCGGCAAGCATGTTGTTTTCTAAACTTCATAACTGTGGAGTCATTTCGAAATTAATAAAATAAAGAACAGCAAGTTTGTTACCAAAACAAAATCAGTAACTGCAAGTAGGACATGCATCTTTATGATTTGATCGTTTTAACTCTGTTTTTACTCTGTTTTAACGCTGTATTTATTAAATCCGTTTGACTCATGTACTTACGTGTATTACTTAATATATTTTCCAAACGTTTTCCCACGGAAAAGAAGTAAGACCATTTTCACCAATGTAAGTAAACATTATCTTTTCTGCAGCCATTGTTAACAACTTCCACTACACTACTTTACTGCTGCACTCTTATAACTATTTGATAACTATTAAAAGAAATACGTAAAATCAGCACACGTTTCTATCGTAAAAATAGACTTTCTTCCACTCGTTCTAAGTTTGGTTTTCCTCTGAAAAAATAAATATATAAAAAACAAACATCTGTTCAAAAACTCACCTACGCATATGCTACATAGCCGGCACAAGACGTTTTGAAGACGTCTTTAATTTGTCTTAATCAGGTCTTCATAAGACGTATCTTGATAATGCGCATTTAAAACGGCCATAATGCGTCTTCAGAAGACGTCTTACAATCAGACGTTTTGAAGACGTCTTATTATCGTTTTCGCAATACGTTTTTAAGACGTTTTTAATGCGTATTTAAGACGTCCTTGAATTTCGATTTTGCGCGTGGCGGGAAGAAATGACGGGGGTAAATATTAATAGTGTATTCGTAAATATTGATATAAAAGTTTCAAACTTGTCAGTTTTTTTTTTAATTTTACAAAAACAACTATTATATCTTTCTTTTAAGTAGCAAAACAAATTTACATTTCATTGGTAAAAAGCTTTGAAGCATTTCCTAACATGTTCGTCAAATTTAGAAAATATTTCTTGAAGTTGTGATTTCTCATTGCATAAATCAAGACTTCGCTGATAAATCGGTAAGTGTTTTTTACTTTTTAAATATAATTTTTAAATATATAAATCTATATAATTTTGTTACTTGAGATTAAGTCAATGTTTATGTTAGTTTGAGGACGTGAGTAGTCAGTAGTGGAAGATTTATGCTTGATTTCTAAAGATTTCTGGCAATATTTCAAGTTGTGAGTTTTCTTGTTTAACTTTATATAGCAACTTACTGACTTTCCTGTTTCTTTCCGTGAGAGATTTTTCTGTTTCAATTTGCTTTGTCGTTGGTTTAATGTTAGTAGTAGAAGTGTAGTAATGTAATGAAGTGATTTGTGGATGGCTGATAGATGATGACTGTGATGTTTTTGCTTGTAGTTACTTCAGAATATTGACATGATTAAAAGTGATCCTAGCAGTATAATGTAGTACCATGAAATTATGGAATCCTTTTTGAGGGGGAAAAATCATAACAAGTTATAATTTCTAGTAAATTAATCAGTAATTCATCACAAATTTATCTGTAGTAATCAATTCTGATTAATAACTCACTACCAATAAGTAGAAACCATCCACAATGACACTACAAAAATTTTAGAACAAATTTTAGAACGCATGAAATATTTTTTTTCCATTCAGAACTTTGAAGTTGTACGAAAAGATGAATTTCTTAAAATGATGGTTGTTTTACTATGATGGATGCAAAGTTTAGTTTAGACATATTTAAAGCTTAGACATTTCACTTTGATTAAGATACTCTAGATTATTTTATTCTACCCAATAACGAGCACCATAACGAGTTTTTGGAAACGTTTGTCTGTCATATTTGTTTTTATATTCAAGATATAAAGACATAAATACATCAGTATTTACGTTATTCTTGTGTTTCTTGCACTGATATTTAATTTTTGTGCTTGTTAAGAGTTTGTTGTTCTGTCATATACACTTCGATGATGTTTCGAAATGTCTATGGAATTTAATGATAGACACGAATGTTTTGCCTGTTTTTCAGGTTTCAGTCAATCCAAGTAAATAGATCAGATTTCCAGTACGCTGTTAATTTAATACTGAAATGGTAATTAACTTCTTTAATTTAATTTTCATGCTTTTCTATGCTTGTTGCACACATTACTTTATTGTATGCATCCTTTCTGCATTCTGTTTGTTCTGTTCTGCTAAAAGTGTCTGTCATTCTTTATTTAGATTATTTTCCACCCAAGTTGCTTATTGTTCTCTTTTAACATGATAACAAAAAAGCGTTTCCATGACATCGTTGCCGAATTCGCAAATTTGGTCAAATTAGGACTTCCGGTTGACCAATTTTCATGAAAATTTGCACAGAGCACAATTGAAAGGTGCTGATTTCGAATTTGACAATGATTTTGCCAGGTTTGACTAAAATTGGCCAATTTAGGCCAAATTTGGACCAAATTTCGAAAGTTCTTCAATTTTCATGAAATTTTGCACGGATCACAATTGAAAGGTGCTGATTTCAAATTTGACAATGATATTGCCAGGTTTGACTAAAATTGGGCAATTTAGGCCAAATTTGGACCAAATTTCAAAAGTTCTTCAATTTTCATGAAATTTTGCACGGATCACATTTGAAAGGTGCTGATTTCAAATTTGACAATGATTTTGTCAGGTTTGACTAAAATTGGCCAAATTTGGACCAAATTTGGACCAAATTTCGAAAGTTCTTCAATTTTCGCAAAAATTTGCACGGATCACATTTGATAGGTGCTGATTTCGAATTTAACAATGATATTGCCAGGTTTGACTAAAATTGGCCAATTTAGGCCAAATTTGGACCAAATTTCGAAAGTTCTTCAATTTTCGCAAAAATTTGCACGGATCACATTTGAAAGGTGCTGATTTCAAATTTGACAATGATATTGCCAGGTTTGACTAAAATTGGCCAATTTAGGCCAAATTTGGACCAAATTTCGAAAGTTCTTCAATTTTCATGAAATTTTGCACGGATCACAATTGAAAGGTGCTGATTTCAAATTTGACAATGATATTGCCAGGTTTGACTAAAATTGGCCAATTTAGGCCATATTTGGACCAAATTTCGAAAGTTCTTCAATTTTCATGAAATTTTGCACGGATCACATTTGGAAGGTGCTGATTTCAAATTTGACAATGATTTTGTCATGTTTGACTAAAATTGGCCAATTTAGGCCAAATTTGGACCAAATTTCAAAAGTTCTTCAATTTTCATGAAATTTTGCACGGATCACATTTGAAAGGTGCTGATTTCAAATTTGACAATGATTTTGCCAGGTTTTACTAAAATTAAGCAATTTAGGTCAAATTTGGACCAATTTAAAAAGTTCTTCAAATTTCAAAAACTTTTGCTCCGATCACATTTAAAAGGTGCTGATTTGTGAGTCATTTTGTCAGATTTGACGAGAAATGGGTAATTCGGGCCAAATTTGGATCAAACTTAGAAAGTTCTGCAATATTCATAAAAATTTCAACAATGCACAATTAGAAGTTGCTGATTTTGAATTTGCCAGTCATTTTATTAGATTTGAACATAATTTGGTAATTCGGCAACGTTGTATTTTTGAGACTAAATATGCATCGTTGTGTTACGTCCTGAAGTCTTCAAGCCAAGCGGCTTCTTGTTGTATTTTAGATTACTGTCAAAAAAGCTGAGGAGGAGGAAATACACAAAATCATGCGATAAACTAAAAACTGATCTTGTTTCACTGAAGAAAAACATGACAACAACAGCCGCTCCTGCTAATTGAAAAATCGCCATTTTTATTTGCATGTCTTTTTGGTTGGTTTTCAAAGAGTTTCTGTCATTCTGAGTTTTAGTTGCAGTAAAATCAAACAAGAAACAGTTTCAACCCATGACAATTTCTAAAATTTGAACATTACTTCGATTTAGCTAACCCTTTTTCAAGTGTCGTTTTTATGCCTGAAAGACTATATTTACGTTTTACGGAATATTATTTAATAATGACCAGCTTTAAACTTTGGCAGTGTTATGAGCTATTTGTTCCCCAATTAATTTATAAACTACATGTAAATATTTGAATAAGAAGATTTTATCATCAGTTTTCTTATTTATTTCTTTATTCATTCATTCATTATTACTGAAACATGAACACATTGAAAAACTAATTATGAGTCTTCTGTTACCCAAGGAGAAACGCACCTGAAAACACATCCTAAAGTGGTTTTAAAAACGTTTTTAGCAGATAAAATGAAGACGTCTTTAAAACGTTAGAAAAAGACGTCTTAAATCCGTCTTAAACCAGTCGGATTTGTCCGTTTAGAAAACGTTTTTTTATAACGTCTTAAAGACGTCTTGAAAAGACGCTTTCTAAACGTTTTAAAGAAGTTTTAAACGTCTAAAATGCGTTTTAAAAACGTCTTAAAGACGTCTTGAAAAGACGTTTTCTAAACGGACAAATCCGACCAGTTTAAGACGGATTTAAGACGTCTTCCAAGACGTCTTTAAGACGTTTTTCAAACGTCTTTTTGCCGGCTGGGTACCTGTTTTTTTATTAATCTAAAATACAATAGCAGTAAAAGTTTAACGTAATAACATTACTTTGGCATGTATGCAAACCTGTGTTTCTTCGTAAAATTCACAAGGAAGAAATGAAAGGCGTTATTAACGAACAATTATTTTGGAATTTGCCAGACAAACAAAATAGCGCATTTTAAGAGTTTTCCTTCATTAGCCAATGAAAATGATCAGCGACAGGGCTTCCCCATCTACTAATCGTAAAAAAACGCTCTCGCTCTGCGTGGTTTTACGACGAACAGGGAAAAAATAAGAAGGTTTTGACCGTTAAAAGAAAAGTAAATATAACACTATCTAAACACACAACGCGAATTAGTATAATAAAACTAGCCGCCAAGGCGGCTTCGCTCGCCACCCATGTTCAGCATGCATCCATTTCAGGAAAAATGAAATGAAGAATTGGCAATGATATGTTTGCCCATGTTGTAGAGCGCGAAAAACTGATCAAAAGAATGTATGGGATCGTTTCGCTACGACCAACCGTTGCAGAGATATCATCGGTCAAAGATTTTGATGACCTCATAGCCGCAGTACCAAATAAAATTTAAGCCCAAATGTTGCATGACCCCATTACCCGTATCGCAGACCTCAAAAAACGTCAGTTATTCCTATTGGTTCTCGAGATATTTCCCCAAAAACGTCCCGTTAGAGATAGGAAAGTGCCGATTATAGCGCAAAATTATATCATAACATGGAAATCATATGATTTCGGGAATTTCCCTACTATAGCTAATATTATCTTCTAAAAACCTTTGTTTTCATAACGCGTTACGCGTTATGAAAAACGTGTTATTTTGATTACATAACAAAATTCTCAAATAACAACATGTAAACAGTTTCTATTATTATAACCACAAATTACTCATAAATGTAAACAATTAAATATCTCATAAAAATGTCCATGGGGAAATACCTGATTGTAGTAAAAAGCAGTTTGTAGCAGTTTGCAGCAGTTTAAACTTTATAATATAAATAAGCTAACAATACATATAACGCACAGACACAGACACACAGATCATCGATGCAGTCAAAAAGATCTTCAAAGTCAATATCCAGGTATCATATATAGTTCATTTATTTTTTTTTTGGTTTGTTTTTTACCTCTTTGTTATCTTATACATATCTATAATGTCCTCTGGCATATGTAGCAATACCATCTTTTGCAATAATTCTTTTGTCATCATCCGCATTGAGAGCGAGTTTGTTTGTTTTTATAGTGTGAACATCGTGCTTAATCGATTGAAAGGTCATCTGTTCTCTGTAAACATTCTTACCATCGAACAAACATCTCTTGTAATCATCAAACCCCATCGTCTTCTTTACTACGCACTTCTTGACTCCCTTGCACTTCTTGTCTTCTTTTCCATCCAGCTGTTTATATGCATAGGTCTTCGCTCTTAGAGCAACAAACTCTGTCATTATCTTACCACCCAACTCATCTTTCATTAGACCGATGACTTTCTTATTCAAACCTATAGGTAAAGGTCTGTTATCTTTCTTATCATACGCTGAAGTGTCGAATCTCAAAGCTACATCATCGGCAATATCTTTGTAGAAGTCGTCAGTTTTGATGTGATAGACAAAGCTGTCTGTATCCATATAGCAGAGCTTTAGATTGTCACCATATTTTGGTTTCATGTAATCATAGTGAAACTCGTACATAATCGTCTTTGACAAATCAAGAACTGTAGGTCCCAGATAGATCGGCTTGTTCAACACGAGTTTGATCTTTTGCATTTCAGCAGCCATCAAATGTTCACTGAAACAGATACTACCCTTGAAGTTAGGTTTCATCACCAGCTTCTCATATTGTTCTTTCTTGGTAGCCAAGCGTATGTCTTTATGCTTACGTTGATTCTCCATAGTTTTACCAAAGACTGAATTGTTCATGAGCTTGAAAAAGTCCTTTTCAAAGTCATTCTTTGATTTGGTACGCAAATTGGTGTTGAAATCGATGTAAGGCTTCAACCATGCGCTTTGTCTAAATCTCAGTACTCTATGAACCTTCTCAAGAACAAGACCATGCTTCAGCGCTTGATCAAGTGCACGGATATGAATAATATAGTTCTTCTTGTCTGAAAGACATGGAGTTAGCTTTTCTACACCATTGATCTTCTTTCGCTCGGGCATAAACGGAAGATCGTTATGTGAATCATGAAGCTCTTGAGGATAGTTCACATCAACTTCAAGAAGATAACCATATTTACCGTCTTTCTCAGCCAACTTTGAAATGAAATCGGCGGTAAATTTATTAGCATCTACCCACTTGAAATTCCCTGTCGGTAGCTTCTGAATCATAGCCCATCCATATAGATTATTTGCATCAAGGTATTGGAGATAGCTACTTTCTTCAGTCTTCTTATATTTAGCACCCATATACTTGTTATTAGCTTTAGCATGTCTATGAACAGCCTGACAGAGACCTCCTCTAATACCTTGCTCTACGAAGAGAAACATATCCATATCTGATAACAGATCCAGCTCAACCTCTGTCTTTTTCAAACAGGCTTGCCAAGCTAGTCCTGGAGCAGTGTAAAAATGTGCAGGATCCAGTTTATAGTTTGTTATACATGTTTCCCTAAAAGTCTCAAAAACATCAGCAAGCAATAGAACGTCTGTCTTGAGGTAGAGATCATGATACGCACCCATATTTTTATTTTTCATGTGTTTCCACACATTCTGTGCATGTGTATAATCAGCATCACTGATACCTTTCATGTTCAACTTGCTGTAAAAAGCATCTTTTGGTGGGAGCTTAGTTTCATTAAACTTATCAAAAGAATCAATGTATTCATAAGGATAAACTCCTTTTCTTCTCAATAATTTGAATTGCTCATCACCCTTGAAGAATTTTCGAAGGTTTTTACACTGATCGTCGGATAGATTGTTTACCAAGTTATCCAGACTACTAGCCATGAAACGCACGCTATCGATGAATCTCAACTGTATCTTTTGAACTCTAATCACCCCATCTTTATCAATGTATTCACCAACCTTAACATCCAATGAGAAAGAGATATATTTTTCTTTGTTTTCAGCGATGACGGCAATCCCTTCATCTCCATACTGTTTGGCTAGTTCTTTGATAAACAGATGAGCATCATATCCGCTCAGATTGTGAAAGACGATCGGGATGTATTTAGGCACTTTGTAACGGAGATTACAAGACTGATGTGCAGCTCCACGAAATTTACCAGTAAAATGACAGTGATCCCTAACCTTAATATTATCTTTTTCAAATTCTTTCATACATATGTGGCACTTATCAGAATCGGTAAATCCCTGTTCCTCTTCATATGTGAGGTCTTGCATTCTTTGTTTAGGAAACATATTGTATAGCCTTTTCACTTCACCTACCGCATGATCTACAAAACGTAAAACACAGTCTTCACCTCGATAAAGCGTTAGAGGGTCTGAAACTTCACCATGAGCAAATTTGCTATAACAACAGAAGCCTGTGGGGATATGTATACCAACCTTTTCAGTGGATGATCCAATAACGCTACGCGGTTCTTTACAAACCTCTTTTGACAAAGCTTCGAAATCAGCATACATTATGAAAGGAGCTTTGAGCTGGTACTGACCGTCATGAAATTTAACGGTGCTACCCTCCTTTGGCATTTCGATCTTCGCGACATCATTATTTTTACAATATTCAAAGTGTTCATCTCGTGTTTTCTCACTTGAGAATTCATTGAGACAATTCAAACAATAATGCTCCTTATGTTCATGATTCGAGTTGACCTTGCTCAAGACACCGCTCAAGTTCTTTACAGCTATATAATGTCTCTTTTCCTCTTCACATAGTAAAAACAAAACAACCGTTTCTTTGCGATCAATATGCTTCGACTTACGACACATATAGATACCTTCTTTCTCGTCTTTTGTTAAAACATGCACAGCGATATCAAGGTTCCTTCTCTCAAACAAATCTATTTTATTTAGCGCCATTGGAAACGATAAACTGCCCCAATTATATTTATCAACGTGTTTCTTGAGATTCGTTATCCTTTGTGGATCTTTCTTAATCTCATTGTGGTTCAAAGCAGCAGTAACAGCCCATTTGAAGCACTCTTCATCATCTTCGTTATGTGGATTGATAACAGATCGTTTTCCGCTGAAATTCTCAGGTAAAGGTAAGTAAGAGCTGCCTCTCGTTAATTTTAGCTTGTGAAAGTCTACATCAATATTTAAAATCTTATCGATAACAAAGTTGGATTTAGGTAACGCGGGGTTTTCAACCTGTTCGATTATCTTATTGAACATCTTATTAATAACATCAGATATATCGCTTTCATTGTGAATTGTTTCCATATTGCTATTAAACGCCTTATCGACGTAGATTGTTGCTTCAGGATTGGATAAATCCTCCTTTCTCCATTTGATCCACACAGTTGCTTGAATTTTTATTGATTTTTTGTTTTTGAGTTCTCTCATAATCAGATCACTTAAAATGGGTCGAACCTTTTCGAGAAACGAATCAACGTCCTTTTTTCCATCTGAGTTTATCTTGAACCTTTTGTAAGAACCCTCAAACGCCGTTTCAATGGGGACAAACGCTTTTGGTTCCACCAGTTTTTCATCTTTTTCATCATCTTTTTCTTCATCATTCTTCCTCTTATAGAGATTAAGAATCTTCTTCTTCATCTCTCTGAAAGCGCTACTCACTTTCTCACGAATAGGTTTAGGTGTGTGATTTATTAACCACTCCTTCAACTCATCCAACTTACTTTTCACCTGAGGTCTATTTTTTGCCATTTCTTGCTGTTCAAACAAATCCATATCTTGTTGGGTAGGAATAAATGGAACAGGTCTTGGTGGTGGAACAGGTCGGTTAAACCTAGTAGGTCTTGGTAGTGGAACAGGTCGGACAGGTGGGTTTGCTAATAATTCGATCAACTCAGCTTTTCTGAGTTTTGAGTAGCCAGGTATGCCACGCTCTCTCGCGATAGCTTTTAATTCAACAACAGTATTTTTAGTAGTCATGTTTGATATACATATGTAATTAGCTCTCCTTTAAGGTAGTTTAGAAATTTTTTCAGACTATATAATTAACATTTGTTACTCGATTTTAAGTAACAAAAAACACAACCTCTACAAGGTTGAACGAGCCAATTTTTTTTGTTTCCGAACCATCTTTTTCTGCTCATTATTATGCTCTCGATATCTGAGATATTTTTCTTCATTGTTATTTATCCAGTTTGAATAGCGTGTATAAAATGCTTGTTTAATATCAGGATCGAGAGTATAAGATGGATCCTTATCATTCTTTTCAAGTACATCAATCATTTTAGCTTTATTCATTTGCTTAACATATTTTATTTTTCGTGATGCACATAATTTTACTAACATATCATAAGTCATTGATCGGTAATCTGATACTCCATTATCGTAATGTGATTCTGTTTTGTCAGTCATGTTTATTCTTTATATAAAAGAGATAAAACTTTTAAGCCGCTTTGATGTCATTTTTTTTTTAACAAAATGAGCTAAAATAAACGTTGTTTATAAATAAAAAAATGTCAGACACTAAACTTCAAGAGATTTATTATCAACCTCAAAACTTGTGGAAAGGACAAAAGGCTGTTCGCAATCTAAGAGGATTCGACTTCAAACCGAAGGTAATTAAGAAGTGGATATCAAAACAAGCTTTGTGGCAAGTACATTTACCAGCACCGAAACATGTTAAACGTTCACATTATGAAGTGACTAAACCGAATGAGATTCACCAATTTGATATATTATATATGCCTAGTGATATGCTATATGGTAATAAATACAAGTACATCTTATCCGGTATCGATGTTGCTTCACGTTACAAAGTAGCCCGACCTTTGAAGACTAAGAAAGCCAAAGAGGTTGCCGATATGATAAGAGATATCTATAGAGTTGGACCCTTAAACTACCCAAAAGTATTTCAATGTGATAACGGTTCAGAATTCAAAGCCGATGTGACAAAGCTGTTGGAGAAGAATAACGTCGAAATTAAAAGAGTAACTACTAAATATAAGCATACCCATACAGCGTTTGTCGAGGCGTTGAACAAGATGCTTGCTGAAAATTTATTCAAAATACAAGATGCTCAAGAACTGAATGATTCGGAAAAGGTATCATCTACGTGGGTCAAATATTTGTATAAACTTGTGGATAGATTAAACGATACGAAGACTCGGATGATCGATATGAAACCGAAAGATGCTATTAAAATGAAAGAGGTGCCTCTCGCTAAACGAGAGAGCTATCCACCTGAAGAAAAATTACCTCAAGATGGTTTGTATAGATATCTATTGCAACCGGGTGAAGAGCACGACGACCATCGAAAAAGAGCAACAGATAGGATATGGTCAAAGAAGACATATAGATTGAGTGAGGTAATAGAGCAACCTGGTAACCGTGTAATGTATTACCTTCAAGATGGACCTGAACGAGCTTTTGTGAAAGAAGAGCTGATATTAATACCTGAAGATACAGAGCTACCTCCTGATTATGTGCAAGGTTGGTGAATCGTACAAAAGTATCTTTACTAGAAACAAGTAAAGATGAGTCGACGAGATTTTATCTAACGCCATATAATGTCATAATCAAAGAATTGTCTTTCTGAATTCTTTTGAGATTGTTTGAGACCTTTCGGTCTGACAAAGGCCTCTCTAGAGCTCCAACCATAATCATTTAATTCAATGAAAAGTCTTTCAGGCAACCACACCTTATATATATTTCCTGCTCCATCTTTCAACTCTGCATACATAGCTTTTGTAGAAAAAAATTTAACATGATAAATCACGTTTTCAGGTAGCTCTCGCCACTTTATGATCTCTGCCATTTGTTCCTTGTTTTGCTTTTTGATTGTTTGTTCGAATGTATCAACTGTTGGGAATTCCATTGTCTATATATATACTTGTGATCATATCTCTTTATATCAGTTTCATTTATCACTTTATCACTTTTCAAATTGAGGAACACATAACCACACATCCTAGTAACCATTTTCGGTTATGGATTTTTTCAAGTTTTGGAGTTCTATCATCAAACTTTTTTGAAATTGATTTTGGGCTTCGGTATCCATCTTTCTATCTATAGAGCTGAGTTTTTGTAAAGCGCTGTAATATGTTCCCTGCAAAACCTGGAACTCGGAGAGATTGATCCTCCCATTAGTCAGCGCCTGACTTATGTTAGTTTCGAACACAGCGATTGAGGATGTAACAATATCATATAATTTTATCACTTTTTCTACTTTCTTTTGATATCTTTTGATGACAGCTGTGGTAAGTCCGGTACAGATAGAGCCGGCTAAGGCTACACCACCTAATCCTGCAGAAATAGGTATTCCGATAATAGTAGCCCCTGTTGCAATTGAACCGATGCCAGAGCCAATGGTTATAGCGCTTGAGCTAGCATTTAGTAGCATCGATCGTTCTATCGCCTTGTTGTATCTCTTGAGCTTGATGCTAAACTTGTTCTTAAGTTTTATCAGCTCTTCAAATTCTGAATTTATTACGCTTGCGTTAAACTTTTCCTGCTCATTCAAATCCTCAGGAGCAGTGGGTAGTTTTGGATAAATTTTAACATTCATATTTAGAGGTTTGTTATAACATAATTAATAATAAATTATCCTCTAAATAAATAAAATGGCAGACATTGACATAGATCCTTTTGGAGAACATGGTATGACGACAGATGAAACAACCGATGAGACGTTTCCTCTCATACCGACCGGTGACCGTACGGGTGCACAGATACATACATCAGGTGAGCGAGAAACATCATTTGAAGGTCATAGTCTGAATACTAGAGTTTTGAAAGAACTAGTTGAAGGGGTGTATGATAGATTATCTGAAAGCCTCAATCAGGAAAAACCTAATTCCAAACATACCGATCTGTTTGAAATCAGAGAAGGTAAATTATACTACAAAGACAGTAGCGATCCATTGACGAAGAGAGATGGAATACTAAGGGCTACCGGTACTATAGCTGACATATTGGGTAAGGAGGGGTTACGTAAATTAGGGTTTGATATACCTAAGGGTAAAATAACAGCACGACAAGCAGTTGCACTTAACAAAATACAAGAAGAGCTTCCCTCGACATCTAAAATCACAAAATCGAGTGATGTAGAGCTTGAGGAAATTACGGGGAACATTGCAAACAGTACGGAAGATTTAATTTCAACGCTTAGACAACAATCGGTCGATCATGAAATGACTCAGACCGGCGATCTATTTGAATATCCTGTACGTGAGCTGTTAGGATTGGATAAAGCGTTGAGAAACATACGAGGAGGTCTTCAGGAAGAGGTTGCGAAAAAGGTTCGAATAGAACATCATATCGATAAGGAAAAAAACAAGTTGGAAGAAATGGAAAATGATGCAACATACACGGACGAACAAAGAAAAGAGGTCGAAGATCGAATGGATGGATTACGTGAAGAGTTGAAAGCTAGGAAAGAGAACATTGATATTCTCAAAGGTAAATTAAACAGTCAAGTTACGAGCATCAAAGAAACCATTGCTAAAGTCCTCGACAAAGATACCTCATTAGGTGAAAGGATACGAACACTATTCCGTGAACAAGGTATAACAATCGTTAGCATTCTGACGGCGTTTGGTATGGCTATAGGTGTTCTTGTGGAAGCTTTGTTACCATCTGGAGGTGGAAGCTCAGTAAGTCACTCACAAAATCCTGATGATAAAAAGGACGGTGCAAAGGAATGGATAAAAAATAAACTCAAGGCGTTAGCATCACTTCTAGGTAGATTAGCATCTAAAGCGGCAGAGGCTTTACCAGGAATAATTGGGTCTATCGTATCATGGATATTGAACAGAGCAAAAGAAGTTGTAGGTTGGTTGAGTCAAAATTTATGGGCTCTGATTGTAGGGGTTGGATGGATGATCTATACATACCTTGTCACTAGACGGTAACCATCTGAAAGTGTATATGTTACATGTATCGTGTAACATAATTTTTTTTTGTTGATGGTCTTCATCTTTCAAAATACCACACAATTCCACCAATACCGAGCATACTCAGAGCTATAAAAGTCAATTCCCTTTCATGTTGATCATGACTCGGTGTATAAAAGTCGCTCAATACAGGCTCTCGTGGTAGCGGTTCAAGATGATTACTAAATACTCTATTGTACTCTCTCATTGCATCATTTAGTTCTACGAATTTTGAATCAGCCTTCTTTTCGAGCATGAGCTGCTTATTGATGAAATCGATCCTTTCCTGTCGTTTTTGCTGCCATTCAATCTGTGCTTTTTGTAATTTTTCTATGGCCAAATCATGACGTTTTCTTTCCTTATCGATTCTGTCTTTGGATAAACTTGAAAACAGATAGCTTGATCCTGTGAAAGCCAAAGCGTTAGCCAAAGCTCCACCCAACATCATTGCGATAGAAGCCATATTTAGATATTGATATTTTCAGGCAAAATCTTTTGTTTGATTAAGTAGTCCTTTGTCACTTCACTAGCGGCGATAATGGCAACTAGTTTTCCCGTATCTTCCAAGTCGAACTTTTGAATAGAGGGAGGTGTCATTTTTAACACCTTTTTTCCTAGCATAGAGTAGCCGATAGCGAAAACGCAGACGACTGATGCATGATATAAATCGTTGATGATACTTTTCTTGTCCATGTTTGTTATATATACATTTTTTTCTTTTTAGTCCATTTCATGTTTATTGATTTTCACTGGTATTTTAGATTTTTGTGGAAGGGGGGTGGATGGTGACACACGGGGTAATATTTGCTCTTTCTTTTTATACACAAAATAAGCAAATCCACCAACTAAACCGAGAGCTATTATTCCACCTACACCATAGGTGTAGTTCATGGGTTGTTCATTTGGTTTGGTGAGAGAGGCCTCAGGCTTCTCCATTTCTTTTTGAGGTGACACTTGTTTTAATTGTTCTCGTTTTTTACGGTTGTATTCCGCCAACTTCTTACCCGCTTCAACCTTTTTTGGGTTCTTCGTTGTCACTTGAATGGGAGTCTGTTCTTCTGACATTTTTATTATCTACTGTATTTATATTATCATCGGATTTATTTAAATTCCTTTCATTGATATAATGCCTCCCGGTAATAAGTCCAACACTGAGTGGTGCTAATAATGAGCCGAATTTATAATATAAGTCACATGTAAATCTTTGAAGGGCAGAGTTTAAGAAGGGGTCATTTTCCAGGTCATTGCTTAGCGCTTCTTGATTGTTTATTCCTAACGTTGCACAAGCCCCCATGGAATAAATACGTATCAGTGATTTCCCCAAGGATTTTACCATTTGACCTGATAGTTTAGCCTCGTAGATACTAAAAAGTTTTTCTACCTCTTCATCTTTGAGTTTGTTAATTTGCTCTTCCGTGTACATTTTCCCTAAGTATAGCTTGCTATTTCCAGTTAAGACACACTCGAGTAATTTTTGTCTTTTACCATCTGAAGGTGGAAATTCACCCGGAACATCATAACTCTGGTTGATTAAATTATCGATCGCTGTTTCCACCATTTTTATTAGAGAGAGGTATTTTTTTAACACAAAATAAAAGTAAAATAGCGAGATCAGCAGTATGCTTAATAACATGAAGTTGACATATTCTATCATTTTGTTGTGTTTGTTATAATTTTCTTATACTCTCTTATAATTTTGTTGAAATTTGTTGTATAAGAGTTTGCTGTCCTCTTATAATTTTGTTGAAATTTGTTGTATAAGAGTTTGCTGTCCTCTTATAATTTTGTTGAAATTTGTTGTATAAGAGTTTGCTGTCCTCTTATAATTATGTAAGACAAAATAATTATAAGAGGATGATGATGTTTAATAATATATTCTAACATTGTTAAATAAATAAACATTGTTTACTTAAACAATTATGTTCGATGATGAATCCTCAGATGATGATATTATATTTTCCCATCAAGATACAAAAAAGGGTTACTTTTAATGATAAAGTAATGGTCCATTATATCTATGCTTGTGAATCTCGTAGAAGTAACTGGATAGAGGCTGCTGTTGACAGAGTACGCTTTGAATCGAGGATTAAACATATTGGTAAAATTCTAGAACCTGTATTGAGACGTAAATTAATCTCTTACAGTAGTCTTATAACAGTCTTACAGTAGTCTTATAGGAGTCTTATAGTTTTTGTTACAAGAGTCATGTAACAAATAACGTCAACCTGTTTAACAAATCACGTGCGTTCTTGGGTGTTCCATTCTCATGACTAGGCACGTGTGTTTCCCTCCTTTCAGTTTTTCCTTGACATTTTTCAATTCTTCTTGCGATCAATGACATCGTTCTCTTCATGAATGGTGGCTAGATCGTTTCTATCTTTTGGATACCACACATATAACATTTTAGCTTGCCGTCGTAAATTTTTAGGTATAGCCGTGTATGATTGTGTAAGTAACCATAGCGAATGTTTCGATGGCGACCACTAATTGCCAACTCGAGCAAAGGCTTCTCTTTTTGTCCAATTTTTCATCATATGATGTCGTCAATGAGGAATAAGGTTTTGTATCCGGCGCAAAAGAAGTCCATTTTCTTAATATATTCATACAAAG